>JADLZN010000484.1:0-87500 GCA_018155175.1 Sinocyclocheilus anophthalmus
CGTCACCCCCCAAGTTCAGTGGCATCCGCTTAACAACAGTGAAGGCGGCAGATGGTCCTGTCTTGCGGGCGGAGGTAGCAGTCCTACTGGCGAAGGATGCGATAAAACCGGTCCCTCCAGCAGATATGAATACAGGGTTTTACAGCCCTTAATTTATTGTACCCAAGAAAGGCGGTGGGTGACGACCAATCTTGGACCTGCGTGTCTTAAACCGGGCCATTCACCGGTTACCATTCAAGATGTTGAAGCAGGAACGCATCTTCGTGTGCATCCGTCCCGCAGTGGGATTGTGGTTTGGCAGCGGTCGACAGAGGAGCTGAAAGGACAGCGTCTTCATTAAGTGGTCGATCCCCGCTGTAGTGGTTGCCACACCACCCCGACCATTGCTTTGGTATCGGGCGTCCGGGAACACACACGTGGCATAGTCAGTACGAGGGTTCCTGCCCTACCGGGCTTTCCCTGTTGCCGACCGTGTCTATCACGTAAGTTGCGTGAGTTACCAACGTGTTTCCCCTGCTAGAACGGGCATTATCGCATTCTTCCAACTACCACCTCGACGACGGCCGTACTCGCTCAGTCCTCAGGATTAATTGTTGAACACCGGGATTTGTTTCTCTCACACCTCACCTGTTTGGTGCCTTCGGTCAACTGAAAAGAGCAACTTCTCCCCCCGACGTGCAGAGGATCTCTTTTCTCCATATTGAAGTTGGACTTGGTGTCAGAACACCTCAACAGCACACCTCACACAGTAACTGTCTCCAGTCGTGTTGAACTGCTTGAATACTTACAAGAGCAGGTGGTGGTCCCACTGAAACCAATATTTCAGAGGCTCGCTGGGGCATATGGCAGCTACGATTGCAGTCTCCCCGCCCTGTGGGGCTCTGCTTCTATGAGACCGCTATCAGGCACTGGCTTCCATGGCCGAGTCCCCTAGGTAGGGCGTGTGGCACGTGGCACTCCACCAAGGGTCCAGGAACCCAAGCGGCCTGCCACCAAACTTCACCATACCGTTGGCGACTTATGCAGTTCTCTCCGGTGCAGGAGGTGCCCCTAGAACAGTTCTTCCAGACATCCTGTTGCTTACAACAGATCACACTGCCTCACCCACGCCGGCTGGGGGGCCACGTATAACGGGCTTGCAGTGTCAGGGGTTTGAACGGGGCCCCAAACTGCACTGGCACGTCAACTGCCTCAAAGTTGCTGGCAGTGCACCTTGCCTTGAACCGTCTCAAAAGGGTGCTTACGAGGCAAGCACGTAAACGTCAGGGACAACAGGGCGACCGCTGCCGATACAGTCCAAGAAAAGAACCGATCAAGATGGTCCTGCGCTCAGTCACCGTCGCAATATACGCAACTCGTCTCCGGCCTCCATGCGTCCTCTGAGTCAGAAAACTCATCTGAGGTCGCTTTGTGCTGTTGCACTTCTGGGCTGCTCAATCCGTGCAGTCCGACTTAGCTAGTCTCGAGTGCGCTCCACTCCGGGTCGTAAGGCGACTTTCCATCCCATCGGATCCAGCTGATTTGGAGATGTTTCGAAGCCGCTTAGGTAGACCTGTTGGCCTCTCCAGAAACCTCTCACTGCCAACTGTTCTACTCCCTGACCGAGGGAAACTCTCCCGGACGGACACTGTCAGACAAGGCCACAGCTGGCCGGCTGGGCCTTCCGTCAATATGCATTAATCCCCCAGTGTGAGCCTTTCTTGCCAGATGCGGGAGACATGTCCTGTTGGTGGACCCATTGGCCTACCCGGGACCTGCTTCCCCAGAACTAATGCTCTCGCGACAGCCCCTCTTGGCCGATTCCTCTGGATGAAGGACACTGACTTCGGAGACGAGGGCACCCTTGCACCCGCGTCCAACTCTGGAAACTTCATGTCTGGTCCCTAGACAGGACGCGGAGGTTCTAAGTGACCTACCTCAAGACACCATCACTTCATCGAGAGCACCGTCTACGAGACACGCTTACGTTTTGAAGTGGAACCTGTTCGTTGAGTGCTGTTCTTCCTAGACCGAAAAGGAAAAGACCCCCGAATAAGTGCCCTGATCAGGAGTCATAGCTGTCCCTGTTTTGCGCAAGTGTTGGCCGAAGGCTGTCCTCCCTCCACCCTCAAGTTTATGTCGCTGGAACTCCGCTACCCACGAACCCCGTTGAAGGGAAGTACTCGCTGGGGAAGGCATGAACCTGTTGGTCAGGTTCCGTTAAGGGGCGGAGAAGCCTAAATCACTCACACACGGCCCCCCCTCTTCTACCCTCTGAGACCTGACTCCTAGTGCTCCAGCCTTGCAGCAGGGCCCATTTAGAGCACTTTGCAGAGCGGCTCGACTGAAATTTTCTTTCGATGCAAGACATTGCTCCTGCTGTGCATGCGGCAGCCATCAAGAGGTGAGGGTAACCTGCAGCACGCGCTTCTTTCGGTCCCAACGCTTCGTCGCGCCGAGAGTCCCTGAGGGCCCACCGGTGCCCGGCTATGTGCCCAAGGATTCGCCAGCTACTAGAACCCTCAGGAGCAATGTTGTTTAGTCCTCCCGCGCTTGCCCTCGAGGAGGGTACCCAGCCCTAGCTTTGCTCTGTCCCTTCCGAGCCTTAAGGTGCTACGTAGACCGGACGCAAAGCTTCATGACCTCAGACCAGTTCTTTGTCTGTCATGGAGGCCGGCAGAAGGTGAATGCCGTCTCTAAGCAGAGGATGGACCACTGGATAGTGGATGCCATCACCTTGACCTACGAAGCACAAGGTGTGCCCTGCCCGCTCAGGCTGCAAGCTCACTCAACTAGAAATGTTGCATCCTCCACACACGGCGCTCTGGTCATTCGTGCGGCGCCTTGCTGGTCGGATAATCTGATCAGCGAAGCTGGCGGCTGGCGACCCCCTAACTGACAACTGCCAAGATGCTAGTCTTCCGTTGTCGGAGCCGTATCCTCGGCGACATGTGTTCTCACCTCAAACAGGTAGAAGCTCTGAGAGGCCCTGGCTTCGGGTCGGCTTGCTGAAACCACTCCAGAGAGTCCATATAGTAGACCCTGTTGAGCTCCTCCGTCCCCTCGGCAGCCAGACGTGGCGGAGCGTCCGGCGCCAGGCCTTCACTCGCTGAATCCACGAGAACCGGTAGAAGGCTGGGTTCCAAATGTAAGACCTAAGTGGATCCCATATATGTAAAATCCCAAGTCTACGCCTCGCGCCCATTTTTCACCTCGCAGACTTCTGCCCTCCAAGAGGATTACCAACCACTCTCCACTTCTCCATTTGCACCTAAGGCCTATGTTGCATATGAGCTATTTGCTTCCGAACCAATCCCTTCGGGAGAAGGTGGAGCTTACCGTAACCTGTCCCCTGTTCCCAAGTAGAAACGGGTACGTTTTCCCAGTGTTGTCCAGTCTTACTCATAGTGCTAAGCTGCATGCTACTAGTCGTCCTGCTGGTGTGCAAAGCCCTTGCCTAACGCCAAAAAGTAGGGGCGCCATGTTGGCTATCCACACGAGACCACTGGAGGGGATCAACGTAGCCTGTTGCTATTTTTTGGTGAGGTCCCAATTTCGGTCGGTCATCCGACATGACGTCGAGAGTGACCGACTGAAAGGGAACGTCTCAGTTACATAGGAGGGAGGGAACGGAGACATCACGTCCCGTCACCACAGCTCCTGTACCACCGCTGAGCGGCCGGGTTACCGGCTCGGCTCGGCTCGGCTCCTCAGCGAAAACCTGAATATATTTGCTGCATCTGCTGCTTACTTATACTCACGCTGTGATCAGCGGCAGCTGGATGCAATAATCGCATGCCAATGTGCATTGGCTCGTTTAGTTTACACTCAAAGTAGATTGGTCTCTCTAAGCGAGATCCCAATTCGTCGGTCATCCGACGTGACGTCTCCGGTCCCTCCTTCAGGGAACGAGGGTTACCATACGTAACCGAGACGTTTTTTAGACATATCAAAACAGTAGTCATGTGCATGGGTACATTTTACCCGCTGCCGGTTTTAGGTATACAACGACCCCTGGCGGTTCTAGTGTTAACTCTTAATTTCCTTCATTTCTTTTCATCTTTTCACCTCCTCTCCCCTTCTGGAGATGAACAGGATCTCCTCTGTTCATCTCTTCTCCTCCTCACCTCACTCCTTTCATCCTTTCCTCTCATATCTCCGATCATATTATATGTTAATCTCATCCTTCCTCTCCTCTTCTGGACAGGAACAGAATCTCATCTTTTCTTCTTCTCCCCATCTTCTCCTTTCACCTCTCCTCCTTTCTTCTTCCTCTCATTTAGTCTTCTTCTATCTTTTATTCTCCCATCTGTTCGACTCCTCTCCTCTCACCTCCTCTCATCTGTTCTTCTCATTCTCTTCTTCCCCCTCATCTCCTCCCATCTGTACATCTCATATCCCCTCTCCACCTCTCCTCTCCTCTTCTCTCCTCCTCATCCTTGCCTCTCATTATGTAAGCTGGACTTAATGAGCAAGCAGCACACAGCACAAATCATTCTCAGCATAAATGAATGGGCCTGAACCAGCACTCTCTCTCTCTCTCTCTCTCTGTGTATACATCTGTGTGATTGTGTAAGCAGTCTTGATTAACAATAGCATGAGGTGATGGCCATACAGCTGGGTGAAGGTAGTGACAAATGGCAAAAGATATGTCTTTGTTTGCCATTATGCTGCATCACAAAGGAAGCGGATCTACTGACAATGACAGGTCCTTGTGTACACTGTGCCTCCTGCATATTTCATATCCCTTTGATATTAATAATAGACAATCGGCAGGCATAAACTTCACTTGGCCTAATTTTGGCTGATCTGGGCAAATATTCTGAGCACAGGGACAGACATCACACATTCACGCACAGCACAGCAACACACACACACACACACACACACACACACACACACACACACACACACACACACAGTAAACTCTAAATGGTGATAATTGTATGTATCTCTCTTCATGTGTGGCAGTGGCTGTGCAGTGCTGAGTGTGGAGGGAGGAGATGCTTATTCTCACATCACCCACTGCAGGCACACAGGGTGCAAGCATAACTGGATGATGGGAAGAGATTTATAGAAAGAGGGAGAGAGAGAATATTGAGCTGTTAGATGCAGATGACTCAGAGGTGTAGGTGTGTTCTGCAGCAGAGAATCGCTCTATCTCTTTCTCTTTATCTCTCTCTCGCTCTGCAGGTCGCTCTGATCAACTGATGGATTTTAACAGCTGCACAGTACCAGACAAATCTAAGGGCACAGTGGAATTGAACTCTTCCTGTGAGACTGCGACTGAACCGGGGTGAACTCAAATGCTTTGTGTCTTAAAACACAGCGGTGAGTGACTCCTGATGCACTGAAGCTTGTGACCATGTGACATTTTCGGCAGCCAAAAATGGCCTTTGGTGCAGTGATTTTAACACAAATTAGTCTCAGTTTTACAGCCCACACGTACTGCCAAAAAAAAAAAAAAATTTTTTCTCTTGCTTTCCAGAAAAAAATACAATTCTAATACAATATTAATAAAACAATAAAATTCACACACACACAACATTAATATCAATTATTATTATTAATGTTTGCATGCATATTTGCATAGAATGCATATTTTATAAATCTAGAAAAACTTAGGTTTATGCTTTAAACAAGAGAAAAATATTTGCCAACAGAGTAAGAAAAGAATACATTTAATTCAAGATATATTCTTTGAAACTAAACATTAATATCTGTAAAATTTTGCTTTTCAAGTAACTTTATCATGTTTTAAGATTTGTTTAATCCTTACACTACAAAACAAGACAAATGTACTAATAAAGAAAATGTTTTTGCAGTGTAAATGACAACTTCACTCCTATAGCACACATTAAAAATGAAATAAACCAAATCACTAAAAATAGCATTAAAAATACTGTAATTTCACCAGCGGTACCATTTGGGTGAGCAGAATCACATTAAAAAGAAAAATTAATCAAGCTATGTCCATTATCTCTGCGTATTTGTATTTTTTTTGGTGCTGTTACACAAAGGCCTGTTTCTTTCAGGAGTAAGCGGCTCATACGCGGATGAGACAGTGGAAATCACGGCCAGCTGGTGTGCTGACACACTCCTGCAGATGGACGCGGGTATCAAGTTCTCAACTCTATTGATTATCCACAGACACTGATAATAAAAGCGAAAAAGCACTTCACATTCAGATGCATAGCCACAAAAAGACAAAGACATGCTTTCCATGGTACGTACATTACCCTAGTTTTAATTTACAACTATTTTTCCTCTATTCTCACCTCATAGCTGATGTGATGACAGGTAAGAAGGGAATTAATATACCGGAGAAACGCACACATATATACGTTCACACGTATACAAGGGATCGAACTTCAAAGTGACAGCTACCTTCACAGGTAAACTTCATACAGAAACACCTCGAGCGCTTGCTCACTTTGCCGCCTTTTGTTTTTGTCAGCCTTGTTCATTCTTTGAACTCCCAGTCGGGTGTTTTGGAGTTTATTTTTGTATTTGAGGTCAGGATTGTGCATTCTCTCGCTGTCTCGCTTCTCTTTAGTCCTGTTTGCTGACGGTATCAAAGCAGGTTGTCACGGATATACAGTTAACACATGCAGACGGCGTCAGATAACAAACTGCATTAAGTACACACACTGATGCTCATGCACAGACAGTCTTTATCGACTACTGTCTGAAAATATATCCAAACCTGCTGCAAAACAGCACACATAGTCACTCAAATGCATGTCAAACGAAACCATCCACTTTACTACTTTGTATATTTATCTTCATATTGAACGTGAGGTGAATGTGCTGCCATAATAGCCTTTAACAAGGAGGAAAGAATTAGGATGTACCTGTGACAGGTGCCTCTATGTCCAGCATGGTCTTCTCCTGGCGTAAGATAGAGGCCCCTTCGTTTACGATTCGGAGGGCCACGGTCTCCTCCACTCGGCCTTCTTTAGTGAGGTGGGCTTTCAGTAGATCCACCCTTGGTTTCCCCTCACAGTCAAACACCTCCTTCATGGTGAGGCGATGACTAAGGGGGAAGGGAACAGCTGAGAGGAACACAAAACATAAAGAAAATAACAGAACTTGATTGTTACAGTCACTTTTGATATATTGTGTAAGTATAACCCAATGGTCAGTTGCAGCTATTCCCTGGGGATATTTTGTAACTACATCATTTTATGATTCAGATACTTTCTGAGACCACACAATATGTTTATCAACAGTACTACCGTATGTTGGAAAAATACAGGTTGAAGAATTTGTTTGTTAAAATCCAAAAAGATGCCCGAAGACAAAAAATACTAAATGTATTTTAGAAGTATTTTATGCTCACTGCCGGTGCATTGTTATTTGATCAAAATTTAAGTAAAAACAGTAATATTGTGAAATATTAGTACAATTTCAAATAAAATTCATTACATTCATTATAACTTAAAATTATTTTACTTCCATTACCTTCTACTTTTTGTCAAGTACAAAAATTGTTTGTGAAATGATTTTAGTTTTAGTTATTATAATAACTCTGGTCTTTAGAAATCATTCAGAATCAGAATCCTTCATACCCCTCCCTATTCGATGGTGCCTTAAGAAATATTTCTTATTATTATCAATCTTAAAAACAGCTGTGCAGCTTAATATTTTTGAGGAAACCATGACAATTTCCCCCCGGGTTTCTTTGATATATAGAACGTTCACAATAACAGCATTTATTTGAAACGGAAATCTTTTCTACCGTCTCCAACAAGTATTTCCTGTCACTGTTCAACTGAATGCATTCTTAATGAAAAAAGTATCATTTCTTTCAAAAAGAAACAAAGACGTAAGAAGGAGGATGTTCAACAACAGCTGGATGGAGTTAGCATGCTAATAGTTAACATGTTAAATAAAGCACCATCACTAAAAAATAAATAGGAAAAAGACAAAAAAAAAAAAAAATCCACTTATTACTTAATGTAGCATTATATGTTGAGTCCGCCCTAGATGACCCACTCTGAGAACATAAATGACTCTCTTTGAACTGTTTGACTACTCCTCACAAGCTTTTGTCTTTAACAGTGCTGCCTCGCTCTTGCTTGCCTTAAGCAAGTGCTCACTTACAGCCATGCAAAAAACAAAGCCACAACTGCTATGAGTTAGTTGACTGACAAGTAATAATAACAGCTGCTTATTAAGCTTTCAAAGAGCTGGATGTGAATAACTGATAAAGGTGCGGCAGACGACGTGCCGATTCTCAGCTGCGTGAAAATTCAATTTAGAAATTAGACGGAGAAAACAATATCTGCACCGAAAATTGGGGCAAAGGCAGTTTCTTTCAGTTATGACTCACTAATGTGTACACTGATAATGTGGGACTTGGCTTCAACAAAACATTGGCATGGTGAATTATTTACGCATGTGTGCTAGTGAAGATTCACCCCACACTGTACAGAAATAATTACTGAGTGCAGTTACAGTGCCATTGAGAAGAAATGCTACACATTGTTCGGATAGCTACACGATGACATAGTAGGATTTCAGAATAAGTCTTCTGAGATATGGGTAATTCTGTGAGAAAAACATGCATTTTGGATTGCTGAGTAGAGGCTAGCAGCAACATACACAGCTCAGAGAGAGAGTTACAGTAGGGGAACTGGGGAGGGAAGCTCGGGGCAGAGACTCAATGTGATCAACACAAAGCTAAATAATTCATGTTTGACTTGAGGGGGAAAAAAGAGAAATCTCATGTTCCTGCTGCTGGGAAAATTAGACTAGGCCTAGCAAATTTATTTATTTTTTATGTACAGCATAAAACCATTTTGTTGTAGTTATCAATCACTGGAAAGCACCGACAGCAATGTTCACACAGCTTTTCTGTGGCTCGCTTTCCATTCCACTGACGACAAATGCATCAACATTTATTTGATATGCACTGACGTACAACTACATTTTCGGTTTATTAAAATAAAAAGTTAGATTAAGGGGGACTAGAACCCACATCCCCTCATATGCAAAGAGGCAACATCACACACACAAAAATAATAATAAAAATAGCAACACAATGAAACCCAAAATGGCACTGAAATTATTTAAAAAAATGTGCTAAATTCCTGTCCTGACATAGAAATAAACAAATAGGCTACTTGATCTCCAAGATCAATACCTCATATAGACATTTTGTTGTCAAAACAGTGAAAGATTATGTTAAATAATTTCAGCATAATTAATATTCATGAGCCAAGCCATCACCATTTTGTGAAATCACAAACAGCACAAATCTCTGTGTTCTCCAAATGTCCACACCACTTCTTAAAACAAAGTGATGCTCTGTCTTTTGAATGCAGACTTTGCTATTTTGGGAAAACCGAGGACAATGTGAAACACTGCTGAGATCTCTTCTGAGACATCTGAGGAGACACGTAAGATTACTACAGCCTTTTTCTCTAGAGAAAAGCAAAACAATTCCTGTGGCTTTGTTATACTTATAAAATAGACCTTAAAAATGACAAATATTAGCGCTATCAATAGATTAAAGTAATTAATCATGATTATTCGAATTATTTTTTTGTAGTTAACAAATTGAGGTCATTTAAGACTAGAAAACAAAAACGTGTCTTTTCAGCATTTCTGTTGTAATTATGACAAATCCACTTTATTTCACAATTTTTTATTATCGGAAACGGCTAGTATTGATAAATTAATTAACCACAATTCATTTTGTAACTCAAACTGCTTGTTCTTCAATTATTACAATAGATATTGAGGGAAAATAAATATAATTTTAAACATATTAGTTGATTTTATGTGCTTTTTAGTGTTTTCATTTTGTATTCATATATATTAAATCGATTATTTTAAAAAAAATTGTATAAGATTATATCTTTGAATAGTCACGTTAGATTTTGTCAGATATAACAATAATTTAGTTTACATATTTTTAAGTCATCCCGCATCCCCCTAGGAAGTTTGCTGAGGCCCCCTAGTGGGCCCCGCCCCCTGGTTGAGAACCACTATTGTAGAGGAATATGCTTATTTATGAAACTCTTTACTTCATTAATGCTAATGCTATCCAGTTTATCATGAGCTAAAATAAACCAATTTCTAGTTTGTTATTGATTCAGGAGCCCTTGGCCATTGAGGGGTCTGGGGGAGGGTAAATAAAACAAACAAAACAAAAAAATAAATAAATTAGAAAGCACTCACCCAGCAGAAACAATGGCAATATGCAAGCTTTATGCATTTCTTTTTCTTATCAATGTGAAGAAGCAAATGTGTGTGAACAGAGACGGCATTTCAACAAATCTTTGGCACTTTTCTGACTCCACTAAAAGACGTCATGGCACAGTCAGATGAAGAGAGCGAGAGAAAGACAGAGCGAGAGGGAAAGACAGACAACGCAGAATATAATGCCTCTTCCACAAGAACATAATGTCCCTATTTGTCCCCATCTTTGCCTTCTCCCAGTACTCTAGAGGGCTGAGATGCACTCGCACAGCATTCTGAAAGACAGAAAGATGACGAGATAGACAAGCAGTTTGTGTATGAACAATAATGAGATGTTCGAGAGCACAACATGTGGCTTATTGGAGTGAGAAGAAACTTAATAGGAAGAATAGACAAGAGAGAAACAGGAGAACATGTGAAATGCCTGATGAGCAACAGTCTCAGTAGGGAGGAATGGAGAGCAAATGAATAGAGAGAGAGAGAGAACGGTTCAAGGGTGAGATGGAAAACAGCAGCTTGGCTCTTCACATCACAAGATGTTGGACTGTGGTGCATGTTGCCGAGCAACAGCTGCTGACTACTGAATTGTGGCCGGTTCAGACACAGAATACACTGTGATTTGGGATTAAATCTCCAATGTGCAGGTTCGCAGCAGCTCTTTCTTTCTCTACACACACCATAAACACACACCAAAATATTATATTCTGGAGCTAATAAGCAGTAAACTACGGTGTGCTTCAGCAAAAAAAAAACAAAAAAAAACAGCCAAGGTAAGCAGAAAGAAGACCTGCACTTAATGGGAGTACCTCAGGGGTGTATAATTTTCACATATTTACATATAAATAAAAACAAGGAACACCTATAGCAAAGCATACTCGTATAGAAGAGCATGTACAAAAACTAATCAAGAAGAAGCTGCATTCATCAAAATTGGATATATCTTGATATTATTATGATAAAATGCACACTGAAGTGTTATTTTAGTATCACTGAGCTAGTATTAGTATAGTTTTGAATGTCCATATTAATTTTGATTTTAGTGATTTCAGTACATCATGTTGAACTAAATGACAATTAGAAATGTTGCCTTGGCAACTAACAGAAATTAAATTTTTTAAAATGTATTTATTTAATTTAATTTTATTTCAGTTAACGCTTATTTTATGTCAAGTAACAAATATGTTTCTTTATGGTTTGAGTTAATATCCCTGGCACATTGCAAATTCAAATTATACTAACACCTTCATCGCTGATTCTAAAATAAGCACCTTCTTCCCTGTTTGCTTATTAAACGTAAAATATAAGCTCTGTTCCAAAACCTAGCAAGCCGTTTTGTTGTCTAATCGGATGGTATACCCTTTTGCCATCAGCTTGCTTTATTTCAGCTTATAATAAATAATTGTGTTTAACAGTGCAAATCCTGGTGAAAAACTTAAAATTAACATAATATATACATACATACACATTGATTAATTATTACTGAAGCTGTTCTGCTGTTCTTGTGATTAACCTCGTAGATGGCTTGTTTGGCAAATGCTTAACTCTTTAACAAAGGCTTTTTTCTCAATCCCTATGGATAATTATAGCTGAAAATCCTGCTGGGAAATAAAATGCTTAAATCAGTACCCAAACCACTCTAAAACAATCAAACAGCTTGTTTTTTTCCCCCAGCAGGGATATCTGTCACTGAGTCACAGTGCATTGTGGGATTTCAAACTTCGCAAAGGACACAAACAAAGCTGGTTTTATGCTCACAATCAATTAGACAGATTATATGGTGCCTTAAATGCTGTCTAGATAAGCAACTCAGCAGGTTTTAAAACGGAGCTAGTCTCTTCTCACATGCAGTAGTAACCTAGTGTAGCTCTTTATTTTCTCAAGATGTCATTCAAGCTTCACTTTCATTAGAAGGGAAATCTTGTCTGTGTATCAGACTCCACATTCCTCTATGGATGAGTCTATTGTGGTTTCGCTTCATCTTAACAAGCTTTGTTACGGTTGCCTGTCTTCATGACTGTCTCACATTGTGCAATCGACGGCTCTATTACACTGAACATGTTCTTTCTTCCTCCCTTATTTGCTCCTGTGGGAAAGTTCTGGATGCCTGTGACTGACAGTAACCCTTTAGCTGAAACATGAAGGATGTAAACACATAACATCCCACCTGTGTGTTAGACCATGATATGGGAATAACCCCTACCTGTGTGTGGCAGAAAATGCACAACTTTTACGGTTGTCTCACTTAGACAATTCATGCATCACCGACAAGCACACCTGGCAGCATAACAGTGTCTATGCCTGACAATGTCCTTATAATGTTAACATAAAAGCTTCAGTCTTAGGCCGAGACCACAAACAACTGTGCTAATGCTACCGGAGATGACACGTCAAATACATGCCGAATTGTCACTGCATGCAACATATATTTAAATAACTCACTGACCCAGAATCATTTAAAAATAATTTGCATATGCCGACAGAGCAAGCCTCATAATATGGATTTACAAAAATGATATAATCTTGGATATTGTACAACCAAAACCACAAAAAAATATTGTGTACGTGTACACACACACACACACACACACACACACACACACACTGAATATAATAATAAGCATAAAGAACAGGGACAGACATATAAAAGCATGACATTGTATTTTCAGTAACAATATTTAAAAGAATTAACATTTATATTTAAAAGAATTCGATTTTTATATTTCTGCACAGGCTGTCAAAATAACATCTTGATGAAAGGGGCAATGCACATGTTAATATTGCATTTAAAAATGCACTAAACAGTGTTAAAACGATTACAAAATGTGACTAAGTTCTGTATATTCACACATTTGGCAAACAAATGGCACAGTTTGGCATTAACACCATATGAACCACAGTGCTCCAGATACTACATTTAGTAAGGTAGCATAACATGTATCCTTTTGCAGAGAATTCAATCCCAAAATGCACTGCAACAAGCTAAGATGGAGGACGAAAAAAGTACTATAAATACTGAAAAGTGTCAATAAAAAGTTCCTTGTAATTATTTTACCAAAAAAAGTTGTGTGCTATGTATTTTTATGCTTATTAGAGTACTAGCTTAGCAACATGATAACATCAAATTGTACTGAAATCAACTGATGCACTGCATTACAAATCAGTTACTTTGAGAGCTTTTATGTATGGTTAGGATGCTGTCTACGTGTAGTAAGGGAGCTAACTAGGTTTTGGAATAGAGTTTGTGTGTTAAAGTCACAATGAAACGGAACAACAGATCTTCTCTTCTCTTCTGTATTTTGATGCATATCCGAATGTAGAGCATTATCAGAAAACAAAAAAAGTGCGTAGAAATAGGTATACTTCCATACAATATACTACAGTAGGCAAAAACAGTACACTAAAAAGAGTAGTATGTCCAAATTCATATTTGAAAAACAGTAAACAGAAAGTACCTGGAAAACTTCCTACTTCCACTGAGATTCTGGAGTTCACATTTGATAGACACTTTACTATGGCATTCATGAATGGCAGTGAAGCAATGCAACTGACACTGCTCACGTAACAGTAATGACATGGCACGATGGCAGATGTATGTCGAATTTCAGTGTGAATATTTCATACTATACTCATATTTACTATATGGAACATACATGGAACATACTTTTTTTAAACAGTCATGCAGTAAGTTTCAAACCAAATGTAGTACCTGCTAGACAATATACCACTTTAGACGCAATGAAAATGTTGGCCGAGGACTTGGTTCTACACATCGGTTGTTGATTGCATTGCACTCATAGACTGTAAAAAAAGTTGGATGACACATCTCTGATGACACTGTTATCTTGTGCCGATGATTGGAGCCAGAGTCTGCGCACTAGTGATCATGAGCTGGAGCAGTGTTGCCAACTAATTTTCAGGGGAAGTTGCTAAAGGAAGGTTGATTTGTTGCTAAAAAGTTGCTAAATGATGTTGTGATGTCATTGAGGGATGACGTCATTACATAATCACGACGCAAAATTGTCAAATCCATATATTTTTATATGTTCATTTAGATTTGTTCGTAATAATATAAATGAATAATATAATATTAAAATATAAATACAATTTTTTAAATACACTGAATTATCGAAAGCTTACACATTTTTTGAACGATTACAATTTAAGTTTTTATTATTGTTAATTATGATGTTAGCTTGTAAACAAGTAAAACTACAAATTCTGAACAATTACACTTTTAAGCAATGTATTGGTAGTTAGTTAGTATGCTACACTCTAAGAAAAGTCTGTAAAAAAATTGTGCACAATCTACTATGTTAATATGAAGGAATTTTTCGTATTGATTTTTCACAGGTTTTTTACCTGCATTTTTAATTACGCATTTTCGTGTTACAATGGATAATGTCCTGGAAAATTACTAGCACCTTTTCTATTTTTCTACATATTTTTCTTACAGTGTACTAACAGTTAGATTACAACCTGCAGATTGTTTGATGACTTAGCGTACAACTACTCATCACCAATCGTGCAAGTACAAGCTACTACCTAACAGTGTCTCATCAATGAACAATACCGAGTTTACAATTATGAAACTATGAATTACTACATGAGTGATTAACTATTAAATAAACAATTGCAAATGCAGCTAACTAATTCCTGTGATGATTTACTGCGACTAAAGCAATCTTCACGTTTCTCTTTTTGTGTATTTATAAATGGAATTTGTCGGCTTTTTAATTGTTTGAGCCAACGTTAATCAAAGTTTCTAAAGAATGTTGCAAATATTAACTCTTTAAATAGCTAAACTATGTTGCTAGGTGCTTTTGAATAAAAAGTTGCTAGAGATAGATCTGAAAGATTGCCTAAATACTACGCATCCCAAAGTGCTTAAGTTGGCAACTCTGAGCTGGAGTTTGAGGTGTCCAAGTCCGTCACCTGCCCACGCACACCCAGTCAACACCACACCACCCCATTTTTAGAGCACATCAACTCGCTAACTCATAGCGAAACAATTATTAAAAAAATTACCACTTGTAACACTACAATTCCGCGTAATAAGATGACCGGAAACACTTTTGGCAAAAAAACATCATTTGAAGTTTCTATTTTATATTTATTTTAGACTATATCTGGACCAGAGCCCCAGCCATCAGGGGGTGAGTGAACACTTTTCAGGATGTGTGCGGCACACTTGGTTGCAATCAAAAGTGGAGGCAGATAATTGGATAAGTCCTGCATATGTCACCAAAGAGAAGTCTTCTACCAGTTATAACATTTTGATCAAATATTACGAGGTCAAAAAAAGGAAACATATACACAGATGAATCATTCACAATAACATCTGAAACACGCATTTAGAAAACAGATTGGGTGAATTTTCATTTTCATCCCAACTAATGATGGCATAAACTTTAAAGTGCCCCTATTATTCCATTTTTACGAGTCTCCTACAATTGGTTTACATGCATGCAAGGTCAAAAAACACTTTTTTTTTCTAATAATATTTAATTTTACCTCTTTCTAAATGATTTGTTAACGACTCGTGCAAAGCAGTTCAAAGAATCAGTCTCTCTAAAAATCCTTTCCGTGAGCCCTCACTGCTGTGATTGGTCAAATGGCGCAGTCCTTTGTGATTGGTCCAGAGCCGTAGAGAGATTGGCTCTGGATTGGTCTACCGCGTACAGCGCGTGTCGGAAACGAAACGCTCATTGCCATGACGAAATGACAGCCCTGGAGACTTGTCAATACATAGAAAAGATGGTATCGATTGTACCTTACCAATTCGGAGTCTGATGATGAAATGGTTGAAGTGGCTGATCGACAAGAGACTGATTCGCAAGCACGACTGGAGCAGGACGTTTCTCAGTGGTAAGTGTCAAGTGTTAACAAGTTTGTGGTAATTATAAGATGTGATAAAACAAATTTACTCTCACAGCGTAGGATACAGCGTCTTCTCGACATGATGTTAACCACATGTAAATTTTACTGTTTGTGGGCAGGCAAGTTGGCGACATAGAACGTGGGCAGACATTATGCACATGTGTTACTTCGTGACGTAGAGCCGTAACAGAATAAGATTAAAATTCCTGACGACTCGTTTAGGTGATTGCGAGCCGACTCTTTTTTTGATAGACAATAACTTTATTTATCGTGCACTGTCGGCTTCACAACTTTGCAGATAGTTTATGTTCACATACAGCTACATGACACACTGGATGAAAGGTAATATTCGAAAAGGCATAATAGGGTCACTTTAATGGCATCATTTAGCCCAAATCATCCAAACCCTCGCTGTTAGAGAACTGAGAGCTTTCATTACTCATTTTGCTTTTGACACTGTATGACTTTATTCAGTGAAATTATTCACTTTTCACCATTACCCATTGTCCATGTTTTGGCTTAACATACTGTGCACTACAGGCTAACAATGTATCTGTCACCAGTGCACGACAACCCGCTAACGTCGCACAGCGGATCTTTTATCAATGTACCATTTTAGGCGTTTCAGAGGTGGCGGAAAGCCGTGGAGCCTGTTAAAAGGTACAGAGAGAAGTGGACATGTTGACAGGACATTATTAATAACTGAAGAAACTGGATTACATAACAGCCTCTACAGTGTCTACCACATTAACTCTCGCGGGATCAACTGCACGGCATGAAGCAGTGCAGTATAGGGATCACTTTGGACTAACAGATTAACGCCCTCCGGTCCTGGCGCCATTGTGTCCGAATTCTGTTGTTGTTTGGGTTACAAAAAAATTATACTTATGACTAAATAGATCTGGCAACCAGAATTGGGAACACTTGTTTTATGAGACGCGACTCAAAACACAAGCACCGCTTATGTCGAAATGCATCAGTGATTCCCGCAACATGCACAGACCTGGACTGTGCCGAGCCTCTACGTGTTTATGGGCTGTGGCAGTGTGGCAGCTTGCAGGCCTGAGCACAACCCATGCATGAAAAGCCAATATGCTGGAGAAGGGAGAGATGAAAGAGATGGAGTTAGTGTGGCTGCCCAGCCCTGCTGACTGGTATGAGAATGGGGGGGTGGGGGGTACTGTTAAAATCAAAACAGTGCCATGCTTCACTCTGAAACATGCAGCGCATATACTTATTTTCTGGCAAACCATCAAAATATAAGCTCTGTGGTTTAATGTTTGAAGATTAAGACATAAATATTAGTATTGTAATTTTACTTGTTTTTATTTTTATTACGTTACTGTAATAAAAATAATAAAACTGGCATTTTCTGCAATACATGTCATGATTTTATCATCTGAAACATGCTGTGACTTAATGCAATTAATGCCAAGCGCACACACATTTGGTTTTGTGCCAAATGAGAGGTACCTGAGCCCAAGTTTACTTGTATAGTTCATTTCCTGTAGTTTCAGTGTATTTTACATTATTTGTTAATGTAATATCAAAATGTGACTTATCTGTGTTGTTTTCTCACAATAATGTTATTTTGATCCAGTGCAACTTATTTTCTTGAAAATATGGTAAATGCTTTTATTTTTTTTATTTTACAGTACAATATAGCATTATTGCAATATATGTCTTATATTATTTTGTTTTATCTTTACTTAATAATAATTGACAGTAAAAATCTTAATATTTTATATTCACATTGAATGGGTCAAAACAGGGAATGTGGTCTATGAAAACTGAAATGAAAAGTTTTCAGTTTTTTTATCATTTTTATTTTCTATAGAGATTCATTCTAGAAAAACATTTTTTTTCCAAATATAGCTATTATATATTAAAGTCATATGTTAAAATTCCTGTATTTCTTCATATCACAATATATAGTGCAGAAAAACTAAATATTGCAATGCCAGTTTTCTCAATATTGTTCAGTCCTTGTTGGAAGGGTTTTTTATTACTTTGTGGGTTTGTAAACTTTTGTACTGAAAGAAAAAAATGGACAAGAACTCATAGAGAGAAATCATGCAAGCTAGAATAAAGCCTGCATCTCCCATGCAAGCACCCCAGATCAACATGTAACCACTAAACTACTGCTCAAATCATTAGAACTTTTTTTTCTATAAGATGGCTCAGAAATGACAAGGAACTGTGAGTAGAAAAGGAGGGAACTTGACAGGAAGCAAGCCATTTTCAAACAATGTGATGATACGAGCACCACAACTGAATAGAGCAAACCAGAGCTTTTTAAATTTACTCTCAAAAGTTAAGCAATATATCCTAAGAAATATTCACTGAAAGCAAACAGTCTCTCCCCTATGTCTAAGCATGTGTGCTAACCGCTAGGCCACAGCCCTGACCAGAACATTGAGAGATTGAGTCGCCAACTTAAAGGGATATAGTTCACAAAGAAAAATGTATTTGTTCTATGCACAAAAAAAATGAAACACAAAACATGAGTATTATGGGTATGAAAAAAAATATACAATGGGAGTCGATGGCTATACCATCAACTACTTTGGTTACCCAACATTCTTCAAACTATCTTTTGTGCTCAACAGAAGAAAGAAACTCATACAGAAACAACTTGAGTGTAAGTATTTTTATTTTTGGGTGAAATTATCCATTTTGATGAAAGAGTGATAGCATTAGTGATGTTTGATGTGCGTGAAGGTTTGTGTGTTTGTTGAAGCAGGACCGCTATAACAAGCAGACACTTCATCCACAGACCTGTCATGTATATGTGCAATTTACAAGCATTCTCATGCGTGGCTCTCCTTCTGTCTCTACTTCTTTCCTATCATATTATTTCTCTCCCCCTCTCTATCGTGTCCTGCCTGTCTACTTTAGCCTTCATCTGTCACTTTCTCCTCATGTTCATCATATTGCCTTTTGTTGCCCTACAGATCCTTTGTCTACCTTTCTCCACGGAAACGTCTTTACGTCTTACACCTCTCCATCCTTCTCAATCACACACATCCCCCGTCCTCTTTTTCTGTTTCCCCAGGCTACATACCTATTCACACCCAACACAAAACAAAAATGCAAAACAATTTGCAGTCAAATGTACATACAAATATTAAAACAAACATAAACAAATATTTGTTAAAACTAAGTGATAAACAAATACTTTCTGATGGAATAGGTGGTGCTGAACAGTACAACAGATGACGCACACATCTGTCAGGATATCAATATGGAGTTTCATTTAATTATTAATTTGACTAAACTAGATAAGCCTATAACGCATTTCCCTTATTTTCATGAATTCATACATCATTTCAATGTATTATGTATTAAATGTAGAATGTATTAAATATACATATATACACAAACCATTCATTCATATGTAAACAAATTTTATATTATTTATAAATAAAACAATTTTATATGATTTTAAATCTGTATTAAACATTTTTTAAATATTATTTTATCTGGGTTTTTTATTGTACACAGAAATAGCATAATAACCAATGTACTTGTATACTTTGAAAATAAATCATAAAAATATAGTTAGCAAAAGTAATTTATAAATAATCAAAATGTACTTATTTATGCATATAACGTCTTTTATCATTATTTATAAATTACTTTTGCAATTATTTAAATTAATTTTTAATGCTTTTTAAACTCTGTATTTAAAAATATATATATATTTCAAACCAATTTCAAATTGGACATTTTTCTGGTAGTGTACAAAGACAACAGCATAACCATATATGGCAGACTGTGTAGCAGCAGTGACTTGGGAAACGCGAAGCTAATATCTCACTGGCTAGTCGAGGACAAAAAGTCACTGCAAAAAAACATTAGGTTTGTAGGCAGATGAATATTCACCTCCGGATATTCACAGGCCCATGGAAATCTAGTGTTTTTATTCAACATTGTCCTCTGACTGAACATTTGCAGTGAATATTCACATTGGTGTGAATAGGCCTTAAGATTGTTCATCCTTTCTTTCATATTTTCTTCTTCATTCCCTCATCTCCCTCCTCTTCTCCATCTCATCAGCAGACCTCAGGGAAGTGTTGTTATGTAAGAGAGCCATGTGAACTGAAACAGTGCTGCAAACCAATGCTTAAATAATGCACCCACACTACTATATAAAGCCTACATGTACATATCAGGCAAGCGGATCCCCAGCATCCATCTCGTTCCCTCTCAATCCTGTCAGTAATTACTCCACCTTGCCATCTACCCTCGTGCACCTGCCCCCTACCACTGCCTCTGAATGGACTCCTTCATCTACCTAACAGATTATGCTCATATTTTGCTTTGAGCTTATTGCTCGAGCAACAGTTGTGGATGATCACTCAATGAATGGCCCAAGGGATCACACTAATTCAAAGGGAAAACACAGGCTTATTAACTCATTAAAAATGTATATGATGAATATGGGAAACTGCAACAGCGTGACTAGAGAAGCTCATGCTGAGCTATTTGTAACAACCGATCAAGAAACCGAAGCAGTATTTGTTTAAAACCGTTTGGGTGGATAATACATGCAACCAGTTGGTCATACCATTAATATTAGGGGACATTGACATTAAATATTGACACTTTTTGTGGTGGTAACTCAAATCATGTGGTTTATTGATGAGAGGTGTGATATAACTTTTCTAAATAATACGATTTATGATTTTCATTAACATAGCCACTATGTTAAGACTGTGATTTAAGAACTAGTCTAACCAACTAACAGTTAGCCAAGGGGTAATCAGTCTTACTTTTAAATGATCTCTAAATTATCTACATTTTTATGTAACTGACTAAATGAGACTAGTATTGAAGAAAAAAATAGATCAACTGGTAAGACTAGCCTAAGCAGTTTATGCAACCGACCACAGAACACCATAGCAACGGCATAGCAAATACTCTAAAAACCAATCTAAGAACATCTTAGCAACTGCAATGCCATGGAAACCACCCACAATGCCTGAGCATTACAGCAATGATTATTAAAATTCTGGCCAGTATAAGAGGATTTCATTTCTCGTCCACGCCCTCCTAAAACGCCTCGTTTAAACACGCCCCCACATGTCTCGTTACCGTTTGGGAAGATTTGCATAATGTCGCCCAAATGTTCTGCCACCGCCGCCGCCATGTTGTGAAGACACTGTGTGTTTCGAACGATTCAAACGCGAGTTTTGAGCAGTGTAGAGTAGCGCGTCATTTCTCTGATCACAAATGCAGACATGGTTTTATGTTTACGCGGCGCGATGCAACGCAACGCGTAAAAAGACAGTATAAATCATTATAATTCGTAATTATGTCCCCACTGGATGCAACAAATGCCTAGTTTTTAATGGGTTTTATGGGTTTTGTCTCATCGCTCCGGGACACGGCATCACAATATGGTAAGGAGTGTAACATTTCCGTCACATGCTTGAGGTATTCGGCCAATCACAACGCACTGGATAGCTGGCCAATTAGAGCACACCTCGTTTTTCAGACCGATTAGCTTTGTAAAAATCTACGCGTTCAAAGGCAGGCAGAGAGGAGAAACATAATTTACAGTATGGAAAATAATGTGTTTTTTGAACCTTAAACTGCAAAAACACATTTCATTACACCAACACCAAATAATGTTCTTTTTAGCAACATCATATGACCCCTTTAACATGCATTTACTTACAATGAACAATATATTTGTTACAGTATTTATGAATCTTTGTTAATGTTAGTTAATAAAAAATACAACTGTTCATTGTTAGTTCATGTTAGCTCAGGTCCATTAAATAATTTTAACAGATACAATTTTTGCTTTTAAAAGGATTAAGACGATTAAACTTTTTCATTGTTAGTTTCATTTAACTAATTTTAGCTAACTAAGGTAGTTAGTTAACCAAGGAGGTGTATTGTAAAGTGTTACCCATTTTAATATATGGCATGAAAAATCTATTTATTTAGAGATTTGGTAAAAAGTACATTTAGTAAACTATTAGTGTTTTAAAGATTAGCTTTAAGTGACGACAAAGGTAGTCTAATTTTAAAAGTGAGTATGCATGATTAAATATCCAATATTGGTCAATACCGATCAATTTAAATCTATAATATCAGCCAGTGTTTGATATGGTACTGATATATTGTGCATCTTCAATGAGTTTCTTTCAAGCACCACCAACTTTTTTTTTTCAGAAAATGAAATAATCTAATTTGTTCTTTTAGTTAGAATATTAGGCACTTTGCCACACAATGACAAGTAAACGACAGCACATCTTACTTGGCAACATTCCTTACTAGTTTGTAAGTATGACAATGTCAGGTCAACAGCATTGTAACAACACTAATTGTAGTAATCTTCACATGTCCTAATCAGAACATGACCCAGAGAACCATCAACGCTAAGTGTCCCATTTATATCCTGAATACCTCTTGAGCCCAATTTGGCTCGCCAAGCCCCATCAGAACTAATACAGTTAATGCCCTAGAATTGGGCTCACTAAACTAGGCCGTTCAAAGCCTGGCATGAAGGCATCCCAGAACAGTGAGTGGGCTAGCATCTACACACCAGAATTCAGAGGCTGAAGCAGCCCTTGCCCTTCCTCCTCTGGGCTTTAAAACCAAGCACTGACTGACATGTTGTATTTTTGAAAAACACTGTCTAGTAACTGCACTAAACATTCACTTTACCTATCACATCCTCCCCAGAAACACTATAAACATCTATATCAATGTTTAGTATCTCAGCAAACTACTGTGCCAGTTTATATGTATTATTTAGTTCGGTAGTATCGCAACTACAGTTGTGTGCCCTTTTGACACATTTGTATATAGACCAACAATAAAAAAGTGCAGAAAAAAAACATGCCTTGTGTGATCAATATACATTATAATTGAACAGCATTCACAACACATTCCTGGTTTAGTTTAGTTTTAAAGGGATCTGGGTTTGTTTGGAGCGTTCACAAAATTTTGGCCAATTTCTTGACACGTCACAGATTTTTTGCACAAAACACAAGGACATCAACATGCTAGAAGGCAGGACCACATGTGTAAAAAATATACTCATATTTTTATAGTTTTTTTTACATTTTATGTATTATTTTGTTTTATTTATTAAATATTATTAATCAAATATACTTATTATATTTATAAGTATACAACATTACATTAAATTCTAAAATAAAAGACCTATTATTAAGTATATTTATTAATATAATAATATAATAATGCAGTCTGAATTTTAGGTTGGGCGGTGGAGCATCGTTCTTCCTTGCCGTTTTAAGCGAAAATGGAATACTGCCCCCCCAATTATGACAAGGTAATATTAACAGAACTGTATTATTAATGTAAAGTCATTACTGCATGTAAATGCTGTAAGCAGTCCTTGTCCATATAATAGATAAACAATAACATATTATTTAATAAAAACACCTTTGTAAATTGTAAAAAATTTATACAACCACAGAACAGCTACAACATTCAGCTTCTGCTATAAGACAGACATGAATGAAGCATCATGACATCCCTAGTCTGTTTGAACATTTCACTGTCGCAAATCTGTAAATGTTTTTCTGCCTTCATACCAGGATCATTAAGACAGATTTATAAGCAAGCTGGAAACGAGTATGAGAATGTTAACAGTGTGGCTACAATATAATGATTTAGCATACAAAGAGTGATGCTTAGTACAGCTCCCATGAGACGAGGCGATAAACCAGCATATCAAAACACTAAATGGAAAGCGCCATTAAAATCCATTATGCCAGCGCAGAAATGACAGGCCTAACTCTAGTTGCACTTAGTAAATGAGACTCTGCAAATGACACACCATGCAGTGTTTTATGAAATCCTGCTTTGCTGCTATGGGGATTCTATGGAGAGACAAATTCTTTGTTTGTCTCCTGCGTTTGGAGCTGCACACTGCTAAATATGAATGCTTAGCTAACTGGGATTTTAGATGTGGTTATTTATTGATGCATTTTGTTGATGATAAAAGCCCTCAATTATACATAAGGGGGGAGAGGAGACAGAGGTAGTTCAGAGAATGCCATTACGGTTAAAACAGCCAGATCTAAAGTACCTCTATGAGGTTGGAGGGGGTCACTACTGTGACTCATTACGTGTGCCAATGACTAATGCAACCTTAACTTTTAGAGAGGTCAGATGACTTATATCAAAGCCTGACTTATAATGGGCCTTGTCATACAATTCTGCATTCAAAGGCAGATACAAATCAAATGTTCTGCCAAAAAATGCTCACGTCAACAAATCAGGACTGAACAACATGACTGAAACGATCTTCAGGTTGATATGTGCGTTTATGCACAACATTCATGCTGTAAATCAGCCTAACATCTGCTTTTTGTGACAATCATATGGGATTTAAACAGTAAATGATGACAGAATTTTCATTTTTGGGTGGACTATGTCTTTGACACAAAGAGTGTTTTAAATGATAATACTATTTATCGAATCAACGCAGTAGAAAACACATTTAAATGTGGCCACATTAGCATGGCAAACTGAGATATCCTGGCAACTGTTTTCCTGGAAAAGTTCACAAGCCCACTGATTTTTTGCAATTCAAATCAATCAGTTAGGCTGAAGTGTTAATTTGTGTAAAAACAAGAAAAAGATTAACATTGGGGGTTTACTGTTACCAGTACTGTTTACTGTTACGGAATACCTATATAGTCTGCGATTCAAACACATATCTACAAGAATATATCTGTTATTAATATCACAAATTATATAATATATCCATCACTGGACCAAAAAGACAAAAGTATCCGACCTGAGAGGAGAAGGGAGAAATCATGAAAGTGCAAATGTGACCCATTAGCTGTCATAGAGGGTCGGAACGCATCAATGAAAGCCAACAGCACCATAAATTTAACCAATTTAAAATAAATGATGTGTCTATTAAAATGATGAAGCTCTTTTCTATTTGTTACTGTCAAGATTAAAGGTACACTAAGTAAATGGTTGTTTACATGTATCTGCTCTCCTTCATCCAAATAATACTAGTGCATTAAATTTTCTCACTAAATGCTGACAGTACAGAAGCTGTTTGTGTGTGTGTTTTCCCATTTCTCTAAATTTCTCGTTTTTGGGCTTGCGTTGTTTTGGGCTTCCACACCGCAGCTCAGTTTTCATGTTATGTCAGTTGTTGTTAGAATGTACATTTGCATTTATGCTTTGTAAAGCATCCTGGCAAAAGTATTATTTTATAAGTAACAGGGTCATTTGTATCAAGACGTGATCCCAACATGGCAGTGCCATGAAGTGGAGACCCCTCTATGTAGAATAAAACATCTCATGACTGTGCATATATTATTTTAATACTATTTCACAAGAAAAGTGTCATTCATGTTAAATCTTTTTAGTAAAAATTGACCTAGAGCACCTTTAATTAACCTAAGTCTAGTTTCTATATAAGACCTTGAGGCTTATATTTAGTCTAGGCGAGCTCTGCTTTTATGTTCCTATGGATACATGTGAATATTAATGTGCGCTACGTGACCAGTAAATGTGCGCAAATCAATCAGACGCAACGGGGGCGCGACAGTTTCCAGCTCGATTTACCTGCAGACTCAAGGCTTTCCTCGAGAAAGCAAACCGCTTAAATATGAACTGAAAACCTTATTGCTTCATTGTCTCTGAAGAATACATGGAGGGCTGCGTGATGCCACCTAAATCCTGCTGCATCACCGCCTCCACTGGATCTGCCTTATTTAACACATCTCCCCTGCCCATGACTCAATTAACATCAATCCGTTGCAGAGAAAATCATCGCAACGATCTCTTATCTCAAAACCTTGCCGTTCTAAACATGAACTGACCACATTCATATATGCAATCGATACGTCTTAATTAGCTGTGATAACATTTTTAGTACTGAAATAAACGGATCAAAGGAAAATATGGAGTGGGGGGGGGGGGTTATAGCCACACTTACATTTCACTCACCCCGATCGTTGGAGTTTTCAGGACCATGTCAGCGTTAACTCTTCAATTGTCAGTGGATGTCTCCAGTGATGTTGTTTTCTCCCTCCTCGCAAAAGAAGCGCGTTATGCTTGGCGTGTTGTCGCGGTGGCGAGATGCGGTTGGTGCAGTGGCATCACTCGGGCGTCCTCCCTCCTTTGTCTCTGCTCCTAGAGAGGGTGGAGGAGGACGATGCTGATGCTGATGCTGCTGCTGTTGAGACTGTCGTGAGGGGGAGGATGGAGCTGATGGGGTAGAGGCGGTGGAGAGAAAGGAGAGAGAGCGCGCGCGCTCGGGAGATCCTTTCAGCGCGTTGCACCACCCCGACATGGCGAAGCGGGGAACTCCCACGCACCCGTGTGTAGGGGCTGCGTGATGCTGCCATCAGGTGGAGGTGAAGGGCTTTCCCGAAAACGCGCCGCTAGCTCTTTGCCATGACTGATAATCAAGTTGAAATGCCACTCAGGTCCGTAAAAATGTGTCCCGCATGTGGCATCGTCGCCCTACCCGTTTTTAAGGGGAGCGGTGAATTTTATTTTTCTAAATAAGTTTCTGTGCTCTTTTAAATGGGAGTTATGAATAATGATTTTCACAATTATAGTTAATTACACTTCAACAAAAACAGAATTTGGAATTAGCCAAAAACTGTCAATAAAAAGACATTTAACATATACAGCATATTTCCAAATATGGCTGTAGTAAATACGGTATTTCAATCTTTAAACAAAAGTTATTATGAATGCAAAAAATGAGAATTGTTTTTACCAATTACTTCAACAAGTCCCCTTGAACAAGTAGGGGATTACTCCTAATTTTTCTGAAATTTAATTATAGTTACTTCTGATGTAATTGCATTAAATACTGCATAGACTATAGAACAATTCTAAATTCTATTAAAATTTCTAATGTCAAAATGTCTAATGTTAAAACGTATGTTTTTTAATGTAACCTTCTCCTTTTAAATACTCTATACTTTATTCAAATGCATATTATTTATTTGAAATAATTAAAGGCAGAATTAATTTGAAAATTCATTTGAAATAATTACAAGCAGTTTCATATTGTTCAACTGGTCAAGGCTGATATGGGATTTAGTATTTTCAGAAATAATCAGTATTTTTTTTATTAGTATAATCAGAAATGCAATAGCATTTAAGTGATTGATTAGTAATCAAATTACACTGTTGATGTAATTAGTTATTAAAATAGTAATTAATTAATCAGTATTACAGAGCAACTATACTTATTATATATGACAACAATTTTGCACAAATTATTGCAGTAAATATGGTATTTCTATGTTGTCTTTCAAACAAGTTCTCTGCTGAAAGAAGAAAGAAAGAAAGAAAGAAAGAAAAACGCTAAGGTCTTCCAGCCTGACCAGCCAAAACCCCTTTAAAACTGGCCAACAGACCAGTTAAAAACAGCAAACCAGCTTGGTTTAAGCTGTTGTTTTTCAGCAAGGTAATGAACAGTCTACCAAAATGACCACGGTAACCATTGTATCAGCTATAATAAAATACCATTTATTACCGTTATTGGTACTTCACATAAAATTGTGATAACTGGCTATTAGACAGAAATGGTATAAAAAGTCAATAAACAAAATCACAATTTTTGTAATAGTAAACCATTAAACAGCCAAGGCTGATGGTGAAGTCAGAACGTTACCATTAGTAGCATTTATCCTGTTATGTTGAATATAATATTCATATTTGATCATCTTTCAGTTGATTTGAAGAAACCCAACTCTTGGGTGCATCTAATATAATGCCATTAGCTTTATTTTATATTGCGGTGTTAAAAGATATATAGTTATCTTATCTACTTTTTTCCACAAGTCTACATGTTCCAGGGCAACACTGACCGAGAGCTGAACCAACGATGTGCAACAGGCACTCAGCTTTGAACTGACACTGCGGAAAGACATTAATGCGGCTTTTTCTTGCTGGTGAAAAACACAGCTGCAGGGAACTCCCATTGGTTCAGGGGGCTGAACTGTTTTTGCATTTCTAGAGTTTTGCAATACCTTATTCTTCCCATAGAGGTCAGGGCAGGCTAAAGTTATGCAAGCACAAACAGCACATTCAGCAGTGCAGTAAAATTGTTACCTCATTCAAGTTGATGTATACACTGTATTGCTGTTCAAAGAATACATTTGCATTTAAGTACAGATTCAAACAGTGATTATAAATGGGTCTTTTTCACTATGTGCTCCAACTTATCAAACCCTGAAAGGGACAGAAATACCAAACAGCTGTCATTTGGCAGCTTTTACTAAAAAAAATATTTATTCCGAAAATTAAATTCTGTTTCCTCACCATTACAATTTAAACCTGCATTCTTATGGTTAAGAGACAAGCAGGTAAAAATGGCATTTGGTGTCATTGAGGGACCAAGTTTGAATATACACATGCAGTACTCTTTCAAAGGTTTGGGGTCTGTAAGATTTGTTCATGTTTTCGAAAGATGTCTCTTATGCTCAATAAGACTGCATTTATATTTTTGACATATTATTACAACTTAAAATAACTGTTTTATTTTAATATTATTATGATGCAATCAAAGCAGAATTTTCAACAGCCATTGTCACACGATCCTTCACAAATAATTTTTATTCAGTATGTTGATTTGGTGCTCAAGAAACATTTATTAATATAAAAAACTGCCAAAAACAGTTGTACTGCTTAATAATTTCTGTGGAAACCATGATAGATTTTTCTTTGATAAATGTGAAAAAACAGCAATGTTTTGTAACATTGTAAAAGTCTTTACTGTCACGTTTGATCAATTTTAATGCATCGTTGCTGGATAAAAGTATTGCTTTCTTTTTTAAAAATTGTAGTGTATAACATATGTAAAATATCCTTTTCAGGTTACTCCTAACATTAAGCTATTATGTTATCATAAGACTTACAGTGCAGTTGTATATGATTCTTTTTTCCTGCATGGAAAAGACTGGAATTCTTCAAAATATTCCCTTTTGTGTTCAGAAGAAAGTAATACAGAAAGAAAGTAGTACAGCTTTGTCATAATTTACTGACCCTTTAAGGTACGCTAAGCAACGTTGATAAGCATATGTTACTTACGTTACTACACAATAATCATCAGATCTAAATCACTTCTAGATTTATGACTCATCCACAAGCAAACATTTTCTGAATATATGAGAGTAACAGATAAACACTTTACCTTTAACTTATTCTGTCAAGTCTGCAATGCAGCCAGATGACCACTAGATGGTAATCTTTCATTGTAGGTTTTTCTCATACACGTTCATCTCTAAATGATTTGAGAACGCTAGATTCCTTCTTTGCTACATCACTATGCATCTGTTCATTGTTTCATAGTCATTTGTGTGCTTGACACTCTTAACATGCGCAGTTGGGCTGATGGTTCGTCTTTAGGAATCCCTGACGAGAGCCAACATTTTTACATTGTACCATAGCGGATCAGTCTCATCAGCATCTCCTATGAAAACATCAGTATTTGGCCACACCTGTTCCTCTGATGACAATCCTATTCATTTGGCTCTTGAGTTTCTCCTCCTCTAATTCACTGGTGCCTGCCAGTGTTCAGATGGATCTCTGTGCATGAGGGTTCAGTTGGAGCTTTGTGGTCCCTCGCTCTCACTCTAGTACTACTGGGTCAAAGGCAGATAGATAGTACAGTTTTTTTGTGTCATCTTGTCAGGCTCAGCTTTTCACTGACAACCATATGCTCTTGAAAGCAGAGGGATAGTCAAAGTACTGCATGTCCCATAATCTGACACTTTGGATGGGGGTGGGAGGGGGGAAGGGGCTGGATACAGTCCAGAAACAAACAAGAGATGCGTTAAACAGCACTGCAATTTAAAAAACAACCAAAGAATGGACGCATTAGCGAAACAGATCATCCAGACTGCTGGGAAGCTTGTTGTGCTGAGGCGGCGGTGGGAGGTGAGCATGTGAAGGAGAGCTGGGGCTGTGCCTCGGGGCAGAAAGGAGAGAGCGGCACTTCGGTGTTTGTTTGGAAATCTCACACAGCTCGCAACATTCCTGAGCGCCTGCGAAATCGGACATCTTTCTCTATTCGCTCTCTGGCATTTCTTTTTTCGGGCAGTCTTCTGGGGCACTCCTGCAGTGCTAGTCATGCAGCTGGAGTGGGAAGCAGTGGGTAGAGTAAAACTAATACCTCCCTCTCCCTCTCTCTCTCACTCTCTCAGGAAAGTGCCTCTGCCTCGTCTCACGCAGAGTGAACGCAACAAAGATCTGAGTGTGGCCGTAGCCCCGGGACAAGCGCGCCCACCACAGCCTCTCCTGTGTCACGCATTGCTGCTCCCTACCAGAGCAGTCTTTCTCTTTCAGGCAATGTTCAGCCAAACAGGCAGCTCAGCTTAGTATTTTCTACTTTGCCATTACATTTAGGAAACGCGTTTAAATAGAAAAATAGTATTTCTGTTAAACTTAGTTCACCCAAAAATGAAAATTCTGTCACCGTTTACTCACCCTCAAGTTGTTCCATACATGTATGAATTACTTTCTTCTTCTGAACACAAAATATATTTTTGAAGAATGTGGGTTGCCAAACCGTGTCTGGTCCCCATTGCCTTCCATAGTATTTTTTTTCATACTATGGAAGTCAGTGGCTACCAGCAACTGTCTGGTTACCCATATTCTTCAAAATGCATTACCAAACAGTTTCGGGTCCCTGTTGCCTTCCATAGTATTTGTTCCCCATACTATGTTAAGTCAGAAACTGTTGGTTACCCATATTCTTCAAAATATATTTTGTGTTCAGCAGAAGGATTCATTTGGAAAAACTTGAGGGGTGAGTAAATGATGAGATTTTTTTTTTTTTACATTTTACAGTAAGGTTCCATTTGTTAACATGAACTAACAATAAAAACTGCATTTAGTAATCTTAGTTAATGTTAATTTACTAACATTTAATAATTCGTTATTAAAATAAACAGTTATATCTGTTAATATTATTTATTGGACCTATAAGCTAACATGAACTAACAATTACCATTTATGAACTAATGTTAACAAGGATTAATAAATACTTGACAATGACTGTCACGAATCCAGTCCGTGGACTTCAGGCCGATTGCCACTAGAGGTTATTATCCCATTACATTGACTCTCACACCACACAAACTTTACACATCACCCTGGACTGCATTCCCATCACCCTGCACTGATGCACGCACACGCAGCTGAATGCACTGTTTGATCACCACACACACCACACAGCTGATCCATCAGACATGGCTACTAACCATGGCCTTCCTCTCTCTCATGCCGAGTAGTGTCCTAGTGTATTTTTCACTTTCTCCAAGTGTTGCTACTTTACGAACCATTCCTGTTTATGTCCTGTTGGGCTCTAGTATTGTCTAGCGTTTTTCCCTCACCAAGTGTTAGTTGCTATACGGAGCCTGTTTATTGTCATAGTTTTGTCTTTTTCATAGTTCCTAGTTTAGTTTAGTGTAGTCTTGCCTTGCCTGTTTTCCCGTGTATATATATCGCTGCCTTTGTTTTTGGATTGCCCTGTCGTTTTGCCGTTTGGACCGTTTGCTCATGCCTGAACCTTTTCCTGTGTTCCTGGATTTATCCCTCTAGTCTTGCCCTTTTTATTCTGTTCGCCGATCGTTGACCTTCGCTAGCCCTAGGATTGTTCTTGTGTCTTGCCCGCCATATACCTGTTTGCCATTGTTCGACCCTGCCTTTTATGACCACGTCTCTGAAATAAAAGCTTGAAGGTGGATCCGCACGTCTCACGTCTCGTCAGCCCCGTTACAATAACCAAATTCTGGCTCATTATTAGTTAATGTTAGCTAATGCACTAACTAACGTTAACTAATGGGACCTCATTGTAGAGTGTTACAGATTTTGTTGTTTTTGTACACATTATCTGTTCAGGGTCCTAAGATTCTGACAAGGGGGTGTTAAATACTGCACATTCAGTACACAAATGGAAATTTATCACTTGTAGTGATGTCATAATGTTACTATTATTTAAAAGTATTTTTAAGGCATTTCGTCAGTGTGTGCAGCAAAAAAGTTCCGTCATGTTTACTGTTTTTAATTTCTACTTTTAAGATGTATATACTCAGAATGTTTATTCCTAAGAATGATTGGATACCATTAGGTAAAGTGGATTCCCTGGGAAAAATTGTTCTGTGAAATTCATTGCTTTCAGAGAACAGAGCCCTGGTTCAAATATCATCACTTTACAACTACTGTATGTGCAAGTCAGCACTGCATTAATATTCTTCAAACATTCAATTTTCACTTTTCTTCTGACTACAGATTTCTGGAATTATTTCAGCTTAAACCACTTAACATACTGTCATACAGTAAGTAGGGTCATTTTTAGAGGATTTGCAAGCAGAAAGATGAAACTTGTAATTATATAAAAGCGTTTTATTACCTTTTTAGGGGTTTAGTGTTTATGGTTTTGCGTCTTCATAGTGTCAGAAAATTGAATATAACTTTAAACAGAAAAATGTGTGATTTTTTAATGTTAAACTCATGTTACATGCATATTGCATTGGCCTACGTCTTGTGGCTGTATATTAAAAGGGTGAGTATTTTTGCTTTTACAAAAAAATTGGCCCCATCTACTTGTTTTACAAGTGCTGCACTGTAATAAACATTTTTGCTTTTTTTAAAAGAAAAAGTTAAAACTGAAGTGGAAATTTATTTTTGTGTTAATCAACATGCCAAAAAAACTTGAAATATTCCTTTAAGAAATAAAAGAATAAATAAAAGGAGATTAAACATTTTAAATGAATTTACATTGATAGAATGTTGAACGTTCAAAATCCAACCAGTATGTTATCATGACATACTGAATTCTGATTGGTCCTCTTCTAACATGCACATGCATACATAATTTACCCTTCACTGTGAGTTTGATTGACAGGTGAGCTAACCAATCATAATGCCGATTCCGCCACTTTGTCCAACAAACAAACCAGACAGGAGAGTAGATAAGTAGATTAATGTCAGTGGACTTGAACTTGAAAAACGGTGTCTATTGACATCTTTCCACAGTTGAAACTACATACCTTTTCACATTCATGTTCATTCATGTTTATTTTGTGCAGTAACTGGTAGTAAAGAGGAAGAGATGATCAGCTCACATACTTGAACTGTGGTGCTACAGCGATCTGTGGTGAACAATTAACATATAATTGCGATCCATAGTGAAACTTGTGTCAATCTTATTGTACACTGATGTCATCATTGGCTAGAAAATACCCATAACGCATTGTGAGGGTTGCTCTGAATGAATTCATGAGTCATGCCATAAGACGGCGCCTGAAGCTAAATCATTCATCCATCCATTTTAAAATTGCTTGTCTTGTACAGTGTAATATCATACAGGTATACATTACTTTTTTTAAATGTATTATTAAATAGTTGATTAGGTTAATACATCCAGTTTTCAGTTCAGAATTACTACTGGAGCTGCCAGTTTGCAAAGTTTCAAATGATTATTAAACAGCGAGCACAAACTATGCAAAAGTGGCAGCCCTTCCAGCGCATTCAGTGTCTGAATTCACTCATACGTTTTCCTTCGCTCACAAGTGAACTATCTTAGCGGACTAGGGAATAGTGAATGAGGGTGCAGGGGGCGATTTCGCACACAGCCATGGCCAACTATGGTCGCCAGTTCCATATAGTTCAACAATTCGGTATGTCCCGAAACCATAGTTCAATGAACATTTGCAAACAGCATCACAAACTTACATGGTTAGAACTACAGCTCTCGACTTGTGGTTAGAAGCATAGTAGCCTATATTGTTAGTAAGACATGTGGACTTAAATTCTGCTCTTTGGGAACAATAAGTTATTACTCCACTACCTGCACGTGATATCATTAACGACCATCCTAAATGGTTGAACCCATAGATGTGTAAAGGTAGATTCCACATTTGACCGCTCCAGAGATGTCGATGCATCCGCCATCATGGAACGGTCAAGGTGTCGTCACTCACGGTAAAAATCAAGATGCCACAGACTCATTCGAACATTCCAATATGGCGGACGGCTTAAGCATATTGGCCCATAGAAACAGACACTAATAGGGCATCTACCTATACATATCTATGATTGAACCAAAATGGTTCAAACAACGGAGATGTTCGGGAAACACTCATGACTAGCTGGTTAGTTTCTACAACAATGCCTCTTACTATGATGGTTAAGCAGCGAGACAAATTGTTGTACAGGAAACGTTGTACGGACCACCCTTATGTGTGGGGCACTGTGCGATTGCACACTTTGCACAGCCATTCGTCAATTCTGGATCCCAGGGTCAGTCTCTATCAGTTTCATCCAATGTCAGTTTCTTATCCTCACAATTCTTGAGAAAACGCTGAGGTCAAGCTTGGAATGCTATGAAGTCTCAGACTCAGTCTCATGCAATGAATCTAGAATGGTCAGGGTTTCAACAGTTTCTGATTTTGGAGGGGGTCAATTCAGTTTTGAGTCCCTATTATAGTCAGGGTTAGCTGAAAATAATAATGGAGAAAAGTACGTCTTTTCTATCGGGTGTCATGATTTCATCAGTTTTTTGCCACTATCATTCTGTTACTTTAATTACATCAGCCTGATTAGTAGTAATTCACTCACTTGCTGGATTCACTCTTTTCTGAACTTGCCCCATAACTGTTGCACAAAAGAGTTCCTGAATCCCGAAATATATTAACAAACACACACACACACACACACACACTATTGTTTAAAAGTGTTGGGGTCAGTAATTTTTTTTGAAAGAAATAATACTTTTTTTTCAGCAAGGATGCATTAAATTGATCAAAAGTGACAGTAAATACATTTATAATGTTACAAAAGATTTGTATTTCAATATTGTTCTTTTGCAATTTCTATTCATCAAAGAATCACGGTTTCCACAAAAATATTAAACTCTTCTTGACTGATAATAATAAGAAATATTTCTTGAGCACCAAACCAGAATGATTTCTGAGGAATCATGTGACACACTGAAGACTGGGTAATGGCTGCTGAAAATTCAGTTTTGCATCACCGCAATAAATTCACATTTTAACAGAAAACAGCTGTTTTAAATTGTGATAATATTTCACATTATTGCCGTTTTACTGTATTTCGGATCAAATTAATGCAACTATTACTAATGCAACAAATAATGGTTTCAAACAATGTTTCAGTGGCTACAAAGTTACAAATTAGTCAGAATTGGCTACATATATTAACACAATCACTACATATATTATATCATTTGGGATGGTACACTGTCAAAAAACATCGCAAGCATTTATCACGCGATCTACAGATGTACATTTCACAAATATATCCCCTATTTTATTTAAAACTCATTTGGATACAGCTTTCGGTTTGCTCACCAACATACTATATTTAGATTAAGAGCAACAAAAATCCCTATAAAAATTTGCTCATGCTAGTGTTATATTCAGTAGTTTACACACTTCTATGGTAACACAAACAGTCACCATCATCAGTGCATACAACAATGCCGGACTTTCGGATAATATTTTCAGCCCCCTTCCCCCACTTTTGGACCCGTTTCTGGAGGACTTGAGAGTTGGCGGAGCCCAGGCACAGAAAGCGGTCAGGCACTTCGACATGGAAGTGATTTTCAAAAGCGAAAGGAGGACGAACGGATTGACGTCTGCTTAATGTAAGATACGGTGAGGCCAGGCACTTTACCAGAGCCATAGAGACACTCAGGGGATTACGAAGCAATGCGTGTCCAATTTATTCACGCCAGCCCGTCAGTGAGGGACTGGATGCGTCCATTGTGCGCTTATCTCTCTGACGAAACCCGTGCGTGTCAGCCCACGACCACGAAAATATGTCAGCAGTGAAACAAAAGCTAATTGTCAAACTTAGACAACCTGTGTAACGCAGCACAAACCTAGATTAGAGTGTGAACAGTGGCCTCTGTACATGCTAGATTTTTTTTTTCTGAACTGAGAAGAATCTGTATTGTTGATGATCTATATACTACAGCTAATAACGAGAACAGATTCACATGCCACAACTTCTTGCTTAGCGACAGGTTATTTAATAGCCTAAATGAGATATTTAACATGAATAAATTGGTTAATGACATTTTGGCACATCACAGATCTAATTCTGTGTCAGTCTTGTATTTTCACACAGTTACCTTATTCTGTCATTACCACTGTGTGAGACAGTTCCCATTCAATCACCATAGATTTACCAGTGCCTTTTTTAATTTTTGTTCTTTCTTTTCTTTTTTCTGGCAAAAAATATTTACCAAGTGCTTTCATGGGTGTGTTACCATGGCATCACCACATAGTTGCTATGGCATTACCAGAGTGTTACTATACCAAGACGTTTTGAATGTTACCCAAAGACATTGGGTATCTCTACTATCTCTACAAGAGGTTGTCTTGTAGATCAATTTGAAGGCTGTTTATCATGGGGATAATATGCATGCAGCCGCACTGCTCTGAAATAGCCTACCATAGCATTGTACAAGAAAATATTTTTTGCCTTTAATTTGACATATAAAAGCATAAGTCTACATTAATCATCCATGAGAACTGCATAACGCAATGCCCAGATCTATTCATAATCATTGGATATTGCAAATGCAGCAATGTCTAAAAGTCTTTGGAAATCATGGGATCCAAAATCAAATTTAAACCAAATTTGAGTATTTTGAAAAATATATAATAAGCACATTTCTGTCTGATTTACAAACTGTTAGATGTTCTTCTTCCATTGAAGCACAAGGCGCTCTTTAGAACATCTCATATCATGCTGGAGCCTGGAAAAAAAATGATCATCAGGCTTTACACATCATTTCAAGATTTTCAATTCAACTTTTCTTTCAAATTATGTTATGAATATGTTAATATCATCATTTATAAGAGGAACGTAAGTGTTAATTTAGAAAGATGCCAACATGGAAGCATTTTCAGTAGTAGTCTCAGACTTTTGGACCCCAATGGATTTATATTGAAGTATTGGCACACTTGCTAATATAGACCTATAGCTGCAGCCAAACCACATAGTGGCGTTTCGTTTGGCTAACTTTGACAGCTGGGGGGAAAACGATATCCTTTTAATGTTGATGAATATGATCAAATATCCTTGCGTCAGGAATAAACTGTCTATGATGCGCCTTCCATGAAATGAAGGTTCAGTTTAGGCGATATTTGTGTGTGAGAGAGGCGAGTATTGGTAGCACATCCCCTCCCCGTTCTCTCTCTCGCTCTCTCGCTCGCACGCGCGTTATTTTCCAGCTCGGAGCCTCAAACCCGCGCGGCTCGATCGATTCGCATTGATTGTCCCTGACGAGCTGCTCCACTTTCTAGCCAATGTCAGCCCGTCTGCGATCGGGAAGGAGAGAAATGAAGGAAAATCTCTGCCGCCCTGGCGGTGTCATTTCCACACACTTCGGTTGGCCGCCTGCCAGCAGACAGGACATTCAAAAGAAGCGGAGTGGACTGAGAGAAAGCAGGAGCCGAACGACCACAGCTGACCCCTGTTTACCACAGCAGACCACACTATTCACGGCGGTATAACGCGTGTTCTGCGTCACTAAAAAGTATTCATAGGTTTGCATTTCACACATTTACGGGTCAATAACAAATAAAATTGTCCGAGTTTATATAAAAAAAGAGGGAATATATATTTATTTAAAATCTAGTTTGAAAACACATGTGACAAATTCTAAGAAATGTAGTCTTTGCATACATGCAGGTTTCATACTTAAAAAAAGGTTATACCACTTTCTACAAAATGATTTACTAATATTATTCAAAAATAGTAACTCCTAATAATAATAATAATAGGTTAATACCTAATAAAATTGGTGTAACCATCAAGTAAAAGGTACTAAATAATTAAATACACTTGAGTGTACACCTTAAACAACTTATAATGTAGGCTACAGCTTTAACATTATAACAAAGCTTCCTTAAAATATAGATAAAAAGCCAGGGACTTTCTTAAGATGCTTCATTTTACCTGGACTAAACATGCCTTTCATAAAATTTGTTTAAAAACTGAATGACCTTGACAGTTATGAGGGCTCTAAAGGGGTCCTCTCTTTTATGATTCTTATCACATGACGACAAAAGGGCAACTTGCATGTTGGTTAAGTCACGCTGATTACCTTTTTTCCCCAAACATTAATAATATTTTAAAACAAAATTGCAACAACGCTAAATTTAAATAACAGCAACAACAACAATAATAATATGAAAAGATTATGTCAGACTACTTATGCAGAGTTGTCGTCCCCGCCCCCCCCAGAATCCCACCTTTTTCCTCTTATTTAGTCGTTACCAGCTAGGTCAACATTTTTTTTTTTTTGTTTTGTTTACTTTTTAGCTCAACATTACAATCAAATCATTGATTTTTTTGATTTTTATTTAGAAATTAAAACATGACAGTGTAAGGGTAGAGCTTTAGTTGTGATGTTATATTATTTTTGAAAAATTTATATATTAAAATGCATTTTAATGGGTTTTTGAATGACACTCAGAACTAGACCAAAAATTAGCATCACATCATTCATCATAATGCATAAATAAAATGGCAGCCCTAAATGTTGCTAGTTGCGAAGTAGTTTTAATCTGACTCCATGATTCGAAATATATTTAATACAAACATGCTATTATATTATATTTTTGCATAACAAAGTTTCCAGAAGTTCCGGAACTTTTGTACTTTTAACCCCCCCCCCCCCCCCCCCATACTATATGCTTTCGGTACAAAAACATCTCGAATTAACCCCACAGTAGAGGACAAAACATGCAGTCACCACGTCATCCTTCTGACATTGTTTTTGATGGTAATATGAATGTGTTGAAGGGAAGTTCAGTCTTAAAGCGGTATGACGACATATCAACTTTTGCTCCTAGAGAAGAAAAAATCACAGGCTGCACAGTGCATAGAGAGACAGAGCCGCCACAAATCTCCGTCCGTAACATTAACCCTCAAATCTTTCACGATGTACGTGCACATGGAGTAACACCCTACACGTTCCGTTTCGACATTTTTAAACGTCGCCAAAAAGAATCGCTGCGTAACGCGAAATGTCTTTGTTTATCTGTGCGTTTTCTCCGTCTCAGCGACGCCAAAAGTCCAGTTCGGTTTTTACGTGAAGCTCCAAAAATCTATGAAATGTGTTTGCATGTTCTTCTGGATGTAGAGGTGGGATTGCGAGAATCGAAAGGTTGGTGAGCCCACACGCTCAGCTTCCCAGAAAGTACGTTTAGCAATAATTCACTATTCTCGTCCTCACGCGCTCGGCTCGGTCGAAGGCTACATGATTTCTGGAAGTGGAGAATAAGCTTTTTCTCCCTTCTTTTTGCCATCAATCTCCACGACAGGCTTGGAGAAGGGGCGCTCGGACAGTGGAAGCCCTCCCCTCTGCTTGGATCTGCCTTGGTAGGTGCGAATAAAAAAGGGGCCAGTGTTTGCAAATATGCAGATACATCGAAAGGGGGGGAATCATACTTTGTTGAAGTCTGCTCAAAGTTGGGATGTCATCTTCCTAACGATCTTGTTGGCTGGGAGAACGGGAGAATGATTGTGCCGTACATTGTCAGTCGTGCTGCTGCAGACCGTACACTGGCACCGCAGAGACCCAGGTTTCAGATCATTGAGTCTAGACAAAAGGTATTTTTGTGCTGCTTTCATGTCAAATTAAATTAAGATCCGACGCATATTCTTAGCGACTGGACAATATTGACTCGCTCCCGCAAATGTTTTGCTTTATTTTCCTTATGGAAACCCGATTAGCCTATACGCTTCCCAGGAAGTAATATTGCTTTGGTTCTTCAGAATGCATGTATCACATTTAATCAAATGACAGAATATACAAATTCTAATCGTATTTAAAAGCTATGGTGGGCTGTATAACTTAACACTCTCTTGAATAATTTGCTAGTAAAATGATGATGCTGATGACGTTTATGATAGTTGCTCCAGCATGTAACGACAGGTGGTATTGTAGTTGATGATGTGTTATGTTATAGACGCGGAACTTTTCTGCCAGCAGCAGCACACCTGTGCGTAACTAAAACGCGGTGCTCGTTAATATAATGGTATATTGTAAAATACAAAAGGTTTTTTTTGGACTGTATTTCAAATGTGTGGTTTAGTCGCTCGTGATTTATGGTGATTTGTTGAACTCATCGCGGAGGGATTTGGCACAAATGTGCGCTTCATTGTTCGTCGAGAGGATATTATCAGGCTGATGTCGCCGCCGGAGAGCGCGCGGGGATTTACTGCTGCAGTCCGCTGCCGACAGCGCGCGGCGCTCATGCACGCACTGTTTGTTTGTTGGCCATTCCTTACTTTCGCTATGACGCCAAAGAGTTGAAGAGTTTTCAAGGCATTTAACTTTGGCTGTGCAATGGCTCAGGGCGCCGCGCGGCAAAGTCCACATCTGGCGGAGCGAGCTTTGAAAGCTTTGAAAACATGAATTATTGTCAACGTCCGCTGGGTCTCGTGCACAAGTGTGTTCGTGTGTAGTGCTTGCGTGTGAGAGAGCATGCATGCGTGCGTGAGTGAGTATGTGTGTGTGTGTGTGAAGCGGTGTGAGGAAGACAGACAGCGGCAGGGGGAGATAGGTGTGTGCGTGTCTTTAGGAATGTTACGATGACTTCCGATTAAACCTGAATTACCGATATCTGCCTGTCGTGCCGTTGCGAAGAAACCCGCCGTGATTTTTTTCCTCCTGCTTTGAGCTTTCGGCTTCTTCAATTGCAATGGTTCTTTATTCACTCTAATTGGTCTTGACCATTTACAAATATTGTAGTTTTAGTGTTCTTGATTGACTGGACTCTAAAATGTTTTTTTAAAAATAAAGGATAGAACTGCAAAGACAAACACTAAATAAGGATTATTTATTTGACTTATTTAGGTTATAGCTTTACCGTCAAGCACCACCACGAATTGTAATAATTATATAGTATATATAGTCTATATAATCATTATTTGTGTGTTTGTGTGTGTGGTGTGTGTTATACACACACACCACACACACACAGACAGACAGAAGAGGCTAGATGATAGATTAGATAGATAGATAGATAGCTGATAGATAGGATGCTGATTTTTACAAAATACTGCTTAGTGAAAATATATTACAGTGGAAATAGTTTTTTTCATTTCCACTGGGGTGAGAGAAACCAAGCAATCCCAGAAAAGAGGAAACCTTAGGTACTTAATAATAAATCCTATTACATCCATCTATAAACACGTTTGTACACCCACCGAAACTGTTGTATAATATAAATGTCTATATTGATTAATTATTATAATTAGTATAGGAGAATAATTGGTATAAATCTTTATACCATACACACACACACATAGCCACACACACACACAGTCACACACTCAAAAAACATGCTGGGTTAAATATAACCCAGCGCTGGTTTAAAAAGGGACAACCCCAGCTATTGGGTTGTTTTGACCCACATATTGGATTGTTTTGACCCACCACTGGGTCACACAACCTAGAAAAAACTATTATATTATATAGATATATATTAATTATATATCTATATTTATAATATTAATAATCTATATATATGATATATTATAACACACACACACACAACCTCACCACATGTAACTATTAAAACATCTCTGAACAGTATATACTTGTTTTGGATAACTGTTACATGTACCGAATTACGTATTTAATTAAAAAAAATTTTAATCAGTTACAGTTCCTAACCAAAAAAGTGTAATTAAATTAGTTATTTATGAAAATGTTAACGATTACAATGGGGGTTACATCTGAATTTTTTTCACATCCACACCCACGTACACATTTAATTGATTTCTTTCGTAAACTGCAGTGACTGCCCTAAAATATGAGACATCAATATTTCAGGAATTTAGCACACTGCTTTTCGATAACTGTGTTATTTCCTATTTGGGTTATGTATATTCTTTATTTTTTAAGCTCTTTTTTTCCCCCCTCCCCACATCTGTTAGATTTCATTGTTTCCTGTCATAGCTATGCCAAGATTTGAAAAAACCAGTATCATGCTACTAAATTTACTTGTTAGGTTTTAATCTATATTTAAAACCGTCAAATGATCTCAAAGTAACGTTCTGGTTTTGTGGTCCGCTGGCTTTAACATAAAATTTAACTTGAGCTTAATTCAAGTGTATGAAGGTTTCTAAGTCGACATATCATTGAATACTACTGTAATGTTAACCCGTGCCTGGTTATAATGTTTGCCAAATGATTACAGTGGAAACGGTAAATTTAGAAACATTAAGGTGACAACATGCGAAAAAAAATAAGAAAATCAGGACGGGGCCAACACTTTTTCACCCCCTGATATATATGACAGAGCTTGGTCCCAAAACGCTATAAATCCATTTTGTTCTTGAGTAAAATGTGTTTTCTTTACCAGAAGTTTAAAGATTAAACCACTCTTTCTGTTTCAAACTTTCACATAGCTTCTTTAGGTTATAATAACATTAAAAATCCATATTTTGATTTTCAAAGATTTATTATAAATTTTTTTTTTCCAAATGCAATAAATCCATTGACAACATTGTTTTTTTTTCAAAATGCAATAAATCCATTGAATCAGTATAAAAGTTATTTTTTCATATTGAAACTGTTGAAAATAAACAACATAGTAAGTTGATCCACATATAACAGCCTCTGAACTTGGTCAATACTAAACTTACATGCAGGCACTGGACTAAAAATACATTCAATCAGTCATCGCTACCAAAATGAATTCAACGGGTCATCTTGTTAATGCTATAAATCAATTAGCCAAAATAAAAAGAGGATTTCAGCCTGACATACGTGAACAACAATATCACTTTAGACCACAGAAATTCCAAAATGACATTTTCCCTTACATTCAACTTCCAAAGTGCATTCATCTTTGCCATGTTACAATCATTTTGTTGACTAGTGCTATACCTGTCGTGAAACAACTAATGCATAAATAAAACCTTACGAGACAAGCTACGCAAGATCGCCCGTTCATAATCGAAGCGACTCCTCTTCGATTATGAACCGCGATATTGCAGTGATCTATACTCTGTGAGTAAATGCGCTCCGTCGAAGCACGGATGGAGAATTTACTAACTATCACGAACCGCTTTACGGACGAGATTCCGCATGACATCACAATGCGATTTATCTCTGCAGTCCCTAGTTTTTTTTGACACAATACAAAATAGATTAGAAACTAGGGATGCCGGGTGATTCCAGGCGCTGCATTACGCCTAGAGTGCGGGATGGTGCGCTTTGATTGATTTAGTGGATATATCGCTTTCTGCAGAGCAGGAGCTGGCGTTTGTTCGCAGTTTTGGAAAGAAGGGAAGAAAACACATGACAAATACTCCGGGCTTATATCACATGTTTGTTAAATTAAGAACGACTTTCCACTACAGACCAGATCCAGCTGATTTGCGGAAACTGTTATTTTTTGTTTAAATGGCGTTTATCGCGTCTTGGATCCACTCTCATATATGGCGCTTATATTATATATTAATCTATATATAATTAGCATAGTATCTATAATTATAAGTGATGAGACTGAGTTTGATTATTTTAATGATAAAAAACGTCTGCTGGCCAATGCAAATGGATAAACTTGTGTTTGAAAGATTGTGGCAAAGATTGTAAAGATTTACAATGACAATTACTAGGGCTACTTAATATTTTGAGGTCTGCACTGTGATCCTTAAATATAGTCTTTAATGTCATCTAATGATTCTTGTTCTAAACATGCCTTACAAAACATTTTGGTATATAAACTATTGTTACACTGAATTAAATTTTTTTTCTTCTGTAAATCATAGTAAAAATGTATGCTCGTCACTCACATTCCAATTTATGAAAAATAAGCTGTAATAACTTTATTGTTTGTACACACTGTGCACCCACACGCAGCACACACACACACACGTATATAAATATAGATCGCATATAATATATATATACTAGATATATATATATATGATAATAGATAATATATCCCTGTACTTTGAAATTAAAAAAGTCCTGCAGATTGTCTGTTTTTTAGAGTTTTTTATTCATATAGGGGGATGACCAATTAGTCGCATGTTTGAGTAGGCATAAGCTGCCTTTGCAAACAGCTTCACCTGACATATTACCATTAGAGCCCTTGCAAACCTAAATATGCATAAATTAATACATTTTGTCAGTTAACATGAATGTTTAAATAGTCTACTGCGGAGACATACTGAATGTGTCTTCCAGTTAATCAGCTGAGATATAATTTTCATAACTTGTTCCAGTGCCAACATAAAACAAAGTAAGATGAGTGTAAAGACACATTGTAACTGTCATATATGAACAACAATTGTTAAGTGCAGCAAATGGAAATTAGAGAAGAAGCTATGCCTATAATTTAAAGATTTTAAGGATTTACAGGAAGCAAAGTTTAATATTTCCAAAACCATCCTCTCAAATTGCTGTTTGGGTGTAATTAGCCATTACTGGACTTCCTTAATTTTAATGAAGCGATATCAGTCATAAAACTCTCCAGACACATCTTTATGTAGCTAATCTTGTGCTTTAGTACATTAACGATTCTGCTGAATATGTGTGTAGCGGCTATCATAGCCACACTACTTTTATCTTTTATACTTTTTGACACCCAGGGTATTGCAGTTATACGATTAATAAATGCTGACCAAATCAATATTATCAGAATTATTTGACACATTTCAGACGCATTTTGCTTTTGGCATCTTAATATTTTAGAAATATTTATATTATTAGTGTCCTTGACTTTTCCTGAGAGAGGAAAAGATGAAGCCCAAAATTGTAGCAGAACAAAAACAACAACAATGTCTGTTTCTCAACTTTGCGTGCTTTTCCACGTTATCTGGTCGGTGTTGCCTTTTCCTGTTCAGCTGTAAGTTTTTTGACCTCTCAACCTCTATTCCACTCTTGTCAGTCCAATGCCATTGCTCATTCCATTTGATCAAAGAATAATATCTTACAAACAAAAGCTAATATCTTACATTTGGGACACATTGGACTTGAAGCAAAATAGGATATTGTAGTTTATGTAACCTAATGACAGCTTTAGGAAAGAGCTGTTTATATTCCATCCTCACTTTTAATGGCTTCATTTCTGTTTTTAGATCATATGAGGTTGCCGATTGCCATTACAGTACAGCCCCGTTCTGTCCTTTTTCACCCCTAACCAGTCAAACATTATTGATTATGAAGAGTAAAGAGGCTCGCTAACACACTGAGAGCTGAATTGATCAAACTGATGTATTTTGGCAATCTCTGACACCAATTTATTATATTACTTTCAATTTAAGGATGGAACAAAAAAGTGTTTCTTATATATCTGAATTTCGTGTGAAGCGACTGACAAGACGCAACCAATGAATGATTAATCAGCTGAACTGATTCTGACCATATGACAGATGAGATCGGGATGAATTTGTCTGTGAATGATGGTCTTGCCTAAGACAGGTTGTTCTCAGTCTGATTATTCTTTCAGTTGCTTTATCTATTGACTCATCTGACTTCATGCCTTTTCCTGTAATATTTCGGAGCTTTGACATTCCATATTAGCTATAAATGGGTCATTATGTTTCCTCTACTGAGCTGCTGATTACATGGTTAAGGGTCTGATTACACAAGCTCTACTTGAATGAATACAAAGCATTACAATCCTTCATAACCATGCTTTTGAATGGGCCTAGGTTAACTGCATTGGGGTCTGGCTTGCCATCTTTACAGCTGTGAGTGAGGCATTGTGCTGCCGCAAAGGAGAGAATGCAGTGTGTGGCCTGAGGTACAGCATACATCTCTTAAAACCGAGCACACAATCAGGTGCATTAAAAGTTTTCAACCCTCTGCTGAGCCTGAACCTCACGGCATCTGCGTCAGCTATTGCTGTACCCTGAGTCATCTACCTTGTGTGTTGTCATTTTTTAACATGGAAGTCAAACCCTGAGAAAAGGTCAAATACTTTCATAACTTCATCAACCACATTAGACACTCAATAGGACTATCTTGAATATTTTGTAATTTGATTGGCTTCCATTTAGGACCACAAACAATAAGGCGAACACATCCCAACCAATATTCACAATAGTGGTCAATCAATATGGGGTTTTCAATAATGATTTGGTGCATCTTAAATGACGCAATGCGATAAAGGGACAAGCAATAAAAGTGATCTCTTCCATGTAAATCCATTCTTTATTGTCCTTACCAGAGAAGCTTGACAACAAAAAGTGATTTTGTTGATCACTTCTAATGCACAATGCACAATGTGTCAGTAGTCAGACTGTTTTAGCCAGTAAGTTTTAAGTTATCCTTATTGGTCTGAATAGTAAAAAGCTGATCATCAGTAGCCAAGTGATCATGGGTTTATTTCTAGTTCGCCTTCCTAATTTTAATCACAAATATATATTTATTTAAAGCTTGCCTATAAGATTTTTTTTTTAAATCTTTGAAACACAGGCATTTTTGTTTTGTTTTGTTTTATTATTATTATTACATTTTTAACATAGGCATATATCATTTTCTTTTTGTTTGTTGTTAAATAAGAATGATTATTTTATGCATTCGCACAATTTTTAAAATTAAAAGCAGTTTTCAATGTGAAGTTTGAATCTGGACTTTTAAGGCGAGCATTTTTTGTATTCAGTCTTACAAAAGGTAGATAGATATCTAATATCTGCCAATATATTGCCAGTCTGCTTCAAAAATATAAATAAGATATCACCATCATACAGTGTTGGGAAGTTTACTTTGGAAATGTAATAGGTTACAGATTACAAGTTACCCTTAAAACTTGCAGCTTTAATTAAAGTAATGTAACCGATTACTTTTGATTACTTTTTGATTACTTTTCTAAATTTCTAATGAATGTTTATTTGCAACTGTTAATCATTTTCAAACATTTACACCATGCAGGGTTTAACCTTACAGTAGTGCTCAACACTAATTACTGTCAGACTTTCTAAATTCTTCATCACTTGAATTAAGATGATCATAACTGAACACCTCCACCACAAAATCAGACTTAGTGCCACCTTTTACTTTGAGATTGATCTGAAGTTCAATGCAGATTTAAAATCATAAGAAATAGTTTACTGATACTGTTTTTGAAACCAAATCTTTGCATAACTACAGGAAACAAAAATAAATTAATTAGTTTAATTATTAAAAAAATAGGTAATTAAAAAATATTATAATCGAAATCAATCTACATCACTCAATACGGTATCTAGAAGCAGTGCCCTATTCGTGTCTACACCCCTGAAAACATTGGTGTCTCTTTGTATAGGGACCGATAGTTTTTTCTCAAATAGTAAAATGCTCCTGAAGTGACTCTCAGTGCAGTTCTAGAGATTATGTTTACATTGTTTACATACTCATATTTTGAGGCGGCAGAGGCTGAAAACACTGTGAGCTTCAGTAGGCCTATGTGTAGTAAATTAAACCGCATGTCTGCACCATTAATTTCCACGAGGGGCGGATTGGGAAAAAAATTTCAGGCCAGGAAATCTCACACTCATACACCCACAACAAATTTGGAAACATGGATAACTATACTTTCTAAATTGCCTACATGTCAAAATTAGTACATCACTACAATAGCTTTATAGAAAAATCCTAATACTGAACATGTCATGTTTTCCCCTTACAAAAATTAACCATGCTTTTATTATATTAAAAGTACAGTAACCATGTTTTAGTTTTTTTTCACAAATGGATTGCATTTGTATTTTTTTTACTACAAATACCATGCTTAAACTATGGTTAGTGTCGCAAAACCATGGTTAATTTGTGGTTACCATGGTTTAACAATAGTAACCATGGTTTTTTGATTTTAATAAAATATCGTTAATTTTCGTAAGGGTTGTTTTGTTGTCTGCCCTAGCTCCCCCTAACCTATTATAAAATATGATTATTTGTCTGCTAAATTACTACTGTAATATTACAATAGATAATAATGATGTCCTTTATACAGTATTTTTGAGTGATGACTGATTATCAATGGGCTGCTGCTGCTAACTAAGGAAAACCAAAGACAAAACTACAATAGCATATTTACTGATGGAACTGACCTGCACTTGAAACCCTGAACAGTAGTTTTGCTTCTCTGCTCCACCTGTGCGCTTCCACAGTCCACTCCATTCTCTCTCTCGCATTGATTACTCTGATCCAAACCATTTGGCGGAGGCGCGGAGAGAGTGTAAGCCGAAGCATTGCCAGTCCCGTCTCTAACCGATTCTGGTTGAGCGTGGATTTCAACCAAGGTACAACAGTTTTCTGAATCAACATCCTTGTTGTCCTGACAACATTCCCATCACCCAATCAGAATGAGATATATCTTCAGAAATGTCGTTTTAGCTTACATCAGGATATGTGCTTCTACACTCTGTTATGGCTATCATTTCCCTATTGATTTTAGGAGAATTAGGGTAGGTGTAGGTTAGGGGTAGGGATGTGAGGTTAAAGGTCTATTTTATTTTGGACATTAATGTATGTCCCTCGGATCCTCAAAAGTTTTGCTCCGAGAACTGTCTACTCTCTAAAAAATGTTGGGTTGTTTCAACCCTACTTTGGGTCAAATATGGACTAACCCAGCTGTTGGGTTACATTTTTACATTAAATTTTTAACCCAAAAGTTGGTTTAGTCCATATTTGACCCAAAATTGGATTGAAACAACCCAGCATTTTTTAGAGTGTACTTGCAAAAGCACTGCGACCCCGATTCTTGATTTATTCGATTATCGATGAAAGAATTCGGAATAATCGCTTAGTTACGTCTGCAGGCATTTACCAAAATATAGTAAAATCAGCGGGCATCGCTGCCTGGCCACTGGAAATGGGTCGCCGGTGTAGTGCCGAAATTTGCATCCTGCCAGATTATGCAGCCCCTAGTATTGGTAGGTTTAGGAGTAGGGATGGGTGAAGGGTTAGGATTAAGGGTGGGGTTGGGATTAGGCAATCAAGTAGCGACTTCAACAAGGGGGTGCATAATCTGGCAGGGGTGCAGAATTCTGCACAACACCGGTTCTCCCGCATGGCCATTCCTCGCCTGATTTCCACAGGGACACGCAGAACTTGCCTGACCTCTGTCTTGTCTTTTTGCAGCTTAATATTCACAGACACTAGTCCATATAGGGTTTTGATTCAAGTGTACTGACCTACTTTTGATTTATTCATCCAAAAATGTGGCATATTCCGTCTGCGTTAGACTATAGGAATTACGATTTTATAACCTATTCTCGACCCGGTGTTTTCTCATCGGGAATTATAGGCCTTATGTCCTCAGATTATCAGTGCGATTTGGGAAAGAATATTTAATCTGTATGTGGAGTGTGATAGATTCCTATGTATGCCCCTTGTAATTGTTACCCTTTTCAAGTACTGTTATTTAATTACACATTTTTTTCTTAGTAACTGTAACTGATTACAGTTACATTTATTTTATAAGTAAATTATGTAACGCCGCTACATGTAACTAGTTACGCCCCAACGCATATCAGTATCACCTAAAATTTCTATTTTGTGCATCCCTATTTTTATTTCGGTGGCCCCGGCTGCTTGTAAATGTCATTTGTTGTTCCAAAATGTATCTTCATAACTGTACTGTACATCGAAATATGTTCTGAGATTGTATCACATCATGCAGCCATACTGAGTTCAGTGTGGAGAGACAACTTGCTGATATTGGTCATTGAAACAGCATATCTAGTCAATTCTGATGCATTTATATTTTGTAAATTTTGTATTTTTGCATGGCAATTATATGTGGCGGCAAAAATATACTGTCAAAGAAATGACAGTGTTGCAATAACAATAATTTGACTAAATTTGAAAAATCTGTGACTTAATTAGACAAAAATGTTGGAGGAGCGTGAAGTGCACGTGGTTGACAGAATGTGGGAGTCACACATTTGTAGGTGGATAGGTTGATAAAATCAGAGGATCAGAGGAAACATCATTTGATGTGAGTCCTCAGTGAAGACTGTGACACAGGTGCAGAGAAACCGGAAGATAGTTTAACTTTGAGGTGGACCTGATGTTGAAGAGTTTACAATGATTGACAGGAGCCAATGTGGAGGCAGCGACAGACAAATTAACTTATTTCAGCCTTTATGAGACCTCTGCAAACACAGGCCATATATTACAGGAACAGATGGAGACAACAAAGAACTGACAATGCTTAGTAACCATCACGCACTGTGTTTGCATTTTATTTGCTTTGAGATCAATGGTAGCGTATTACCGCAGATAGCATCCAGTTCACTTGGAAGCTGTGTGACTGAATTTACTCCTAATGGGAAAAAATTCTCAAAACAGGAGGAAACAAATCGATTCATTTATGTCCAGTGGGCTTATTTGCTAAGTCATTTTGAGGGCCCATTTCCATCACCCTAATGGTTACTTTGGGAACAGTAATTAAGCAAGTAGTGCTAACATTGAGCCACCTGTCCCCTTTTTCTTACCCTGTCTGACTGGCCGCTCTGCCTCTTTCTGACACATTTTGTGTTTTGACTTTATCTGAATGTTACGCAAACGTTTGGGGTTGACAAGATGTTTTTGAAAGAATATCTTATGCTCACCAAAGCCGCATATATCTGATAATAAATACAGTAAAACCAGTAGTATTTTGGGATATATTTATAGTTTTAAATAACTGTTTAATATATTTCAAAATGTAATTTATTTCTGTGATGCCAAAGCTGAATTTTCAGCAGTCATTACTCCAGTCTTTAGTGTCCTTCAGAAATCATTCTAATATGCTGATTTGGTGCTCAACAAAAATTCCTTATTAATATTTTCGTAAAAAAAAGATTTTCAGGAATGTTTGATGAATAGAAAGGTGAAAAGAGCAGCATTTGTTTGAAATAGAAATATTTTGTGACATTGTCTTCACTGTCATTCTTAATCAATTTAATGCACCCTTGCTGAATAAAAGTATTATTATTATAAAAAGTTTTTTTAAAGCTTCTGAAAGGTAGTGTACACTGGTCTTGGATTACAGCATATCATAACCTGAATTTCAAAAACAAAATAATAACACAGATAAAAGTGTATGTCATGGGGATGGACTACGACACGCTGCTAGGATAACGTTTGGTGTGTGGTGGTGTGTGGCCAACTTTTGGCTTGGTGCAGCAACCATAAGAGTGGAAAGGATTTGAGATGTGCCATATTGCCATTCCAAGCCAGGATAAAAGAGAAACCACGGGCTGTCCATGGAAAGCTAGCATGGTCCGTTAGAGACATGTTTTTCTCCTTAGCTTTGGATGGGAAGTGAGTCATTGCTGCTAATACTGAATGAAAACGCTGCTATGTAATTTCAGCACTTTTGGGACGGGAAGGTCGGGTGCTTCCATAGTCCCAGCAAGAGATGTGTGCGGCGGGGAAGGTTTGGCAGGCGTGAGGTAAGGCAGCTTGGTGCAGTGTGGCCCCTGGTTTGGGAAGGAGAAAGAGAGAGCGAGCAAGGCAAGCGAAAGAGAGAAAGAGGCTGGCTGTGGTCCGCTGGCGCCACAGACCCCTGAGCTGGGGAGAATGCGGGGGCTGCGCTCCTGCCTTTGAAGCTTTACCTCCCACTAATTCTGGCCTTCCAATTTCCACACACTGCGTAGATCCCCTCCACCACCCCCTATCCTATCCTCTCTCCCTCCCTGTCCCTTTGTTTCCCTTATAAGGACTGGCCCGGCCATTTCCTCAGCTTTTATCAGTGGGGTTGTGTGTGTGGGTGTTTGTGGATGTCTCTGTTGTGGACGGGGGCAGCCAATAAAAAACAAGAGTTGAGTTTTTGGTGTTTGGATTATGTCATGAGGTAAAATTCTGTGTCCAGTCGTTCATATGATGACACATGATGAGCATAATGTCCTCTTGGTTAGTTACGTAAACGGCCTTTCAAGTTTGCTAATGTGATTTTTAAAGTACACTTCCGAAGATTTGTAAACTTCCTCGAACAAGTGGTTAATCATTACAACCGTCGCCATCTTAAACTTCCGTTACTACATTTGAATTATAAAAAAACTCTAGGATATAATTAGGCGATCGTGGAGGTAGTAACCGGGTTGACAGTTTTACTGTATTTATTTATTTTTTGACATTACAAGCCTTGCACTCACAATCATGAAACTACATATGTGCTTCTTAGAAATATAACTTAATTTTGAGAATTCTTCAGATGTTCATTTAGCAGTTATCAGCAGAAAACATGGAAACATGGTTGACATTTCAGGATTGGTGCCCACTATCAAAAATATAATGATAAAACAAAGGAGACATTAACTGTCCTTGCAAAGTTAACTTTTTGAAAATATGATGCCATTAATAAAGTTTTTTGGATTTATGAAGTCATTAGTTTAGGCACAAAAAATGATGGTAACAGGGTGGACACATAACTTTGGTGCTAAAACTAAAATCTAAATACTGTATACAGAGAGCAAATTAAAACATAATAGCTTTTATTTCCATATATTTTATTTGATCAAAATGTGGATATTTGCTAATACAGTAAGAAGTGTTGGCATAAAACAAAGGAAAATACACACAAAAATGGTCTGTTTAGCACATAATAAAAGATGGCATCAGCTGTTTATTGTTGAAGTCATTTAACGATAGATAGCTGATGCCATCATTAGGGACACAAATGGAACCTGTTTATAACAAGCCCAGCGGCTATATGTGATTATAGATTATCAAGGGTATCGTGAAATATGTAGCAAACATATACGTATGGGAGAGTAATGCCCTGTATATGCATACACAGTTTCAAAGAGAATTCTTCCTGTACTCTCACTGTTACTGCAGTGAATAAATGAATGAAATAACAGGCAGGTGATCGGGTTTATGCTTGTACAGGTGACATCACATGTTTAAGGGGGATGTGATTGATTTAATCCAGGACTTCACTGAAATTTGACTTGCACTTGCCTAAGACATATTGATTTATTCACACTAAAACTGATGTTATAAATTTTTTCTGATACACACGCTATCTTGATAAAGAGAAGTTAATTGGTTCCTTCAGTCAAGCTTACTGTACTTACAGTACGTCTGCTTTACCTTGAGTGAAGCGACTCTGTCTCGTCTTTTACAGAAACAGTAAGTTGTACTTTTCTGAAAAGTAAACCAATTTGCTGTGGAAAATTACTAATTGCAAAAATGGTTTAGTTTTTTTGCCATTTTTTATTATTCAAGGTGCTTTTTATCTAAAAAAAAAGACTTTTTTGTGAAAAAAAGTGACTGTGCTACTGTTCACGTCAGTCTCATTTTTGCTTTACTCCTTCTACATAGGGTTTGGAGATAAATGTACATATTGATTTCTCAGGCACAGTCGGGGCATCGGTACAACACTCAATAAAATGTAGGATTCATGCAAAAAAAGGCCCAAATCACCGCTCACTGTTCGCGGTCGCTGCTTTTTGTTGTCAAGGTCTCTTTTAAGCATCAGAACGCTTTCAACATCTTTCCATCTCTCTCCCTTTCTGTCTTTGTGTCTTAGTTTACAGGTTGCCGGCAGAAAGATGTGGATGAGGGCTGAAGTCTAGAGCCGAGGGCATCGGGGTCTGCCTGCCATTGGCCGGCTGTTTTGCCCGTTAAAAGGGAGTCTCACCCTCACTGGTACTGAGCCGGTTGTGAGCGCTGCCTGGCTCCTCCCTCGCCACCCCCGTCCCCTCCCCGACCCCGCACCCCCTTCCCACGCTCACACCTCGGGCTGGAAGCCATGTCTGGCGGACAGCCGGAGGGCAGCCGGACACCCAAGTCCCAGGACCAGGACACGGACAAGGACCAGGACAAGCGCAGTTGTGGGGAGGACAGCCCTGTTATCGAACGCCGCAACCGGAGCGGCATCATCAGCGAGCCCCTCAGCAAGAGCCTGAAAAGGTCTCGCACCCTCTCGCAGTACACCGCCGCGTGCCCCCAGACTGCCAATGGACTGAAACACAACGGCCAGGCCAAGAGCCACGCGGCCAAGCCCCAGCCCGCCCAGCAGCAGCCGCAGCAGCCTTCCGCCTCGGCCTTGGTGCCGAGCAAGCTGGACCGAACCCTGGAGCAGGTGTTGGAGGGACAGAACGGCCTGTTGCATTTTGCCCAGGCAGCTGCGCTGCTTAAGCGGGCGGGCATGGAGCACATGTTGCTGCCGGGGGGAATGGGAGTGGGCATGGGTGAGGTGGGCACGATCGACCTGGAAGGAGCGTCGGTGGCTGACACGGTGGGGGGTCACACAGATTTCCCATACGGTGTGGGTGGCGGCTTCCCCTTCAACCCAGGGTTGTTCATCATGACACCGGCCGGAGTCTTCCTTGCCGACAGCACGCTGCACATGGCCGGCTTGACGGAGTACCCAGTGCAAAGCGAGCTGGCCTCCGCCATTAGCTCCGGGAAGAAGAAAAGGAAACGCTGTGGGATGTGCCCACCTTGCCGGCGCAGGATTAACTGCGAGCAGTGCAGCAGTTGCCGGAATCGCAAGACAGGCCACCAGATCTGCAAGTTTCGCAAGTGCGAGGAGCTCAAGAAGAAACCGTCTGCTGCACTGGAGGTAAACTATACTGAGACTCTGTGACCTTTCTTAATTTGTTCAGTAGCATTTGTTCACTAATTGTACAGAGGGAATGTTTTGTGGCCAGAAAGCATAATAACTTTTGTTGCTTCTATTACGGGTGAACTTTGTACACGATGGTGGTGTCTGCTGAGGGTTAGGCTGGGAGATGAGGCTTTGGGGTGACAGGTGGCACAAACAGTAGCAGGGGAGGGAAATACGGCCAGACATGCACCATGGGGTTTGTTTTAATCTGCCCCACTGCGGCATCACGTCACTCTTCCCACATCCTGCCTCCCTGACACTACTAGGACACTCCTCAGAGACATGACGCCCTCCGGTACGGCTGCTTTTATAGGTCCCTGCATTCATTAGTTTGGTTTTACAGAGCGATGCAGTTTGAGACATGCTGTTTTTTGTTAAGTATTGAGTTGGCTTCGTCAACCTGGTGGTATGTTTAAAGAATTAGTTCACTTCCAGAATAAACATTTCCTGATAATTTACTCACCCTCATGTCATCCAAGATGTTCATGTTTTTCTGTCTTCAGTCGCAAAGAAATTAATATTTTTCAGGAAAACATATCAGGATTTTTCTCTATATAATGGACTTAAATGGTGGCCAATGAGCTGAAGGTCCAAATTGCAGTTTCAATGCAGCTTCAAAGGGCTCTACACGATGCCAGGCGAGGGAATTGGGTCTTATCTAGCCTTTTGTAAAAAAAAAAAATAAAGATTTATATACTTTTTATCCACAAATACATGTTTTGCACTAGCTCCGCAATGCACGTCCACAAATTCACACATTACATAATCACGTTATTAGGGCGAAAAACTCCTCATGTGTCTCATGTTTATCTCCGACATCGCTGTTTTACCATTTTTTGGTAAAGGGCATTTGACTTTCTTTGCACGTTCCCTTTATAAAAACTGGGTCGGTACTTCCACCTACATCACACGTGACCTTTCCAACGTGACTGCGTAATGAGTGAAGTCGAGCTAGTGCAAGACGAGCATTTGTGGTTATAAAGTATATAAATTTCTTTGCAACTGAAGAAAGAAAGACATGAACATCTTGGATGACAGGGGTGAGTAAATTATCAGGAAATTTTTGTTCTGGAAGTGAACTAATCCTTTAAAGATGTTGCAGTGGGCATGATATGGACGTATATGTGTATGTGTTTTTATGTGCAACGTAATCCATCTGGCCACAGGGTTGTCATCTGGAGCACCAGGTGTCAGTGACGAATGGCCCACCCCTCCTTTCTCTCATCAGTGGGGGCTGATGGTCCTACAAACGTCTTGCTGAGGTCAACCCGAGTGATTTGGATTATACAAAGGCCCAAATTTGAATAATGTTCGAAAAATGGGAACAATTTACAATAAGGTTTAGTTTTTCAACATTATTTAATGCATTTGGTAATTTACTAATTATGAACAACAATTATACAGCATTTAATAATCTAGTTTAATGTTAATTCATGAATATGTTATTGTTCAATTTTATTGTTTGCGTATATTAAAAATTTATTAGTATATGTAGAAATTTACATTAACCTAGATTAATAAATGCTGTAAAAGTATTATTGATTGCTAGTTCATATTGCTAGCTTTACTTAATATTAACTTACTGAACCTCATTGTAAAGGGTTTCATGGTTGCATTCATACTCTTTAATCAAAACTCTAGTGGATTATGTAAACCAATCACCAAATACACTACCGTTCAAAAGTTTTGGATAAATATTTTTGAAATAAGGCTTTTATGCTCATCAATGCTGGGTTTATTTAATCAAAAATACAATAAAAATCATAATATTGCAAACATATTACTAGTTTAATATAATTGTTTACTATTTAAAAATGTGTTAAACTAGAATTTATACCTGTAACCCCGTGCAAAGCTGAATTTTCAGCATTATTTCTCCAGTCTTCAGGGTCACATGATCTTCAGAAATCATTCTACTATGCTGAATTGCTGCTCAAGAAACAATTCTTATTACTATTAATGTTGAAAACAGATGTGCTGCTTAATATTTTTGTGAAAACTTGTGGGAATAAATAATTTTTTATTATTGTTTTTATGAATAGAAAGCTTGAAAGAATAACATTTATTTGAAATAGAAATCTTTTGTGACATTAAACATGATAAACTCTTACGTCTTCGAAAGTATATTCAAATAGAAACAGTTCTTTTTAAACTGTAGACTATTCACAGATGCGGTTTTACGCATTTGACATAAAAAACAGTCTTGGGAGCAGCAGAGAAGCAAAAAATTTGACCGGTAGGTTAATTAATTAAAACACTGATTTGCTTAGATAAACATTCTGAAAAGTCTTTACTGTACATTCTGAATATATCAGTAGTTGGCAGTTAATTGGTAGAGTTGACCTGAATGCTCTGTGGGACTTCTTGCTGTCTAAAAAGAACTTAGCCAGTAAATGTTGTACGTGGTTGGAAGAAAGACATACAGTTACAATCTGTCATCTGTCATCACTTTATATAAAATAATATAAAGATATATACAGTAATATATAATAAATCTATACTATATATATATTCTATATATAGATATATTGTATTTTTTTTATCGTTCCAGTTTCATCCGTTTGATGTTTATGTGCCTAATATGCATTAGGCTCTTTTTAGTTAAAAAAACGGACAAATGATTAAATTAGTTTGAAGGTACTTATGCTTCCTTTTAATTGACATCTGCTATATGCACAGGGATTTTAGATTTGTCCATTTGATGTCTTCCACACAAATAAAACCTTTAAATCAATTGTTTTTTGTTGTTTTGTTTGCTGATTACAGACACAATCTGTAAGAATAATAATGGCAGGGTGAAGCTGTGTCACTAACGTTTCAGTCATTAAAAAGGGTCGGATAATTCCAAGCCACGTCTGCTCCCCCAGCTGTCCAGTCAGTGTGGAGTCAAACAAGGTCACGTCTGATGGCGTCTCAGGGAGCCCCTGTGATTAAAATGTGTCTAAAACATAAAGTGCTGCCGGTTTATGGTTTCTTAAATGGATGTTAATTCGAGCGCCTATCATGATGGGAATAGTTTTGCACTAAGCGTCTGAGATGTGCTGCACCTGCTGTTTTATTGCTACTAGACAGAGTTGAAACAGCGCTGTGGAAACCAAATAGAGCACAACATATCAATTTATAATTCTGGTTCGGGTCTGGTTCTTGGTCTGCATGAAGCTAGTTGGTTACCACCAAAATACTCTAGCTTATTAAATAATTTAAGAAACCTGGTGGGGACACCAGTACAACGGCACTGCATGATGATCACCAACATACAAGTATGTTGTGTTTTGTATGCTGATGAACTGGTGTCCCCACCAGACTTATTAACTAGCTTAGCCAGCAGATTTACCTGACCAGTCAGTGTCATGCAGACCGACTTTCACAAGTACAGTTTTGCCATTTTAACGGTTTAGAATTTTATGATCATATTCATGTTGATGAGATGCTATCTATCAGCATGAAGGTCTTAACTAACTTAACCAGCAAGACTAACTTGGAGAGCTGGCTTCATGCAGGCTGACCAGGTTGACCAGTAAGGTTTTCATGTTGTTTAGACCTCTTTTATCATCTCATCAACATTAATTACAAAATGGAATCAGTCCATTACCATGGGAGTCTTAACTAGCTTAACCAGTAAGACTAACTTGGTCAACCAGCTTCATGCAGACCGACCAGTTTCACCAGTAAAGATTTGTCATTTAGACCACTTAGCATTTCATCATCATTAATTAGAACATGAAATCGTATCCATCAACATGGAATTCTTAACAACATAACCAGCAAGACTAACTTGGTCAACCAGCATCATGTAGGCTGAACAGTTTCACTAGTAATGTTTTGCAGTTTAGACTGCTTAACATCTCATCAACAGTAATTAGAACATGGAATCCTATCCATAAGCACAGGATTCTTATAGCTTAAACAACAATTTTGGTCTACCATATTCATGCAGACTGATTTGTTTGATCAGTAAGGTTTTGCTATTTAGACCTCTTATCATCTCATCAACATTAATTACAAAATGGAATCAATCTATTACCATGGGATTCTTAACTAACTTAACCAACAAGACTAACTTGGTCAACCAGCTTCATGCATACTGATTAGTTTAACTAGTGAAGTTTTGCTGTTTTGACTACTTATCTCATCATCACTCTAAATTACAATATGGAATCTTATCTCTCAGCATGGGATTCTTAACTAACTTAACCAGAATGACTAACCTAGCCAACTAGCCTCATGTAGGCCGACCAGTTTTACCAGTAACATTTTGCTGTTTAGACCGCTCAGCATCTTATCACCATTAATTAGAACATGGAATCCTATCTATCAGCATGGGATTCTTAACTAAATTAACAAGCATGATTAATCTGTCCAACTAGCTTCATGAAGGCTGACCAGTTTCACCATTAATGTTTTGCTGTTTAGACTGCTTATCATCTCATCACGATTAATAAAAACATGGAGTCTTATCTGTCAGCAGCCTTAACTAGCTTAATCAGCAAGACTAACTTGGTCAGCAAGCTCCTAGCAGGCTGACTAGTATCACCAGTAAAGTTTTGTGATTTAGACTGCTTAGTATCTCATCACCATTAACTAGAACATGGAGTCCGATCTATAAGAAATGAATTTTTAACTAGCTTAACCAGCAAGATTAACTTGGTCTGCCAGCTTCTTGCAGTCCGATCTATGGTGCTCATTTTTGCAGTTAACTAACTGTAGCCTGCACTTGCACTGAACTTATATTCAAGTTTGTGTTTGACAGTATTGGTGTGTATATGGTAAAGTAACAGTGTGTGTGTGTGTTTTAAGAGAGAGGGTACAGGCAAGGAGTAATCTTGCAGTAGGCTACTGGGTGTTTTGCAGCTTTCACGGTGCATTGCTGGCATCTCAGAGAGAGCCATAAAAACAGAGGGGAGAGTGAGGGGGGAGGTAGCGTGCAGACCGTCAAGGCCTTTGCCACCTCACACCTCACTGACTGGAGATGTGGGAAATTATTTTAGGAAGCCTGCGTCTGAATAGATATAAAAAAAGCACAGGAGAATTAGGAGCGTGAGGCTCACCGGACTGACGCTCACGTTCACCCCAAGATCTTAGAGCTCTGCTTGCATGTGACTGCATGACTGCTCGTTCCTTTATTTTAGCTGTGTTAATGTGCCTGAATGGCTTTGCTTGTTAGCATTTGTTAGCATAAGTATCTGTTAGGATAGTGCGAGTAATTGATGATTTACATTTCATTCATACATAATATATTTTGTACCTTAAAAATGTATTATATATGTATGCTCTGTCAGTGTGTTTATATATACATTTATATATAAACTTTTTCTTCCACATATGAATGTTAGCTTCTAGCACTAAATTTGTTTTTTTTATTCACCTGTGTTTTTGTCATGTAAAAAAAAAAAAAAAGCTTAAGGCAGACTAAGCTGGTTAACTGGTCTTATCTCGTCAAGATGGTCTGTTTTGCTAGATTCAGAAGGGTTTTGCTTCTGTTGAGGCTGGAAGATCAGCTGACCAACCAGCTAAATCAGCTCAATTCTAGCTTGACCAGCTTAAACTTTTAACGATTTTTTTTTTTTAAATGAAGAATTGATTGATTGATTTATTCATTCTAAAGTTACAAAAGGTTTTCATATGTTTAAAAGTGTAACCTAATGTAGTCAAGGTGATTCAATCAAAATTGCCTAATATTTTTGACGGGAATAAATCAACTTTTTTTAATTTAATTGACGGCAGCACAATTTGTACCTGACAATTTTTTCAGTGTAAATATACAAATATAAATTTTGAGTATGTATCTACTTAACCACTTTTTGTGGACATAAAAACGTATAAAAGTCTTTTTTTTTTAATTGTTAAAATGCAGAATGTGTTGTGCTAAGTTTAGGATATTGTATTTATAATGATAGTTATGTATTAAATCAATAGAAGTCTATGCAATGTCCCCATTTCAATTGCTAAGTAAACATGTGTGTGTGTGTCTCATTAGCGTGAAGGGTTGATTTGAGATGATAGTGGTATCAGAGCTCTGAAAGGGGGAGACGGTCTCTTCTTGGTATGCGTACACAGAGAGAAGCTGTCACCCTGCACCTCTATCTGACACCCTGACACACACTCACTCACTCACTCACTCAGCACACACATAAAGACATGGAAAGCAACAGACAGATCAGCAAGGACACCTCCTGAAAAAATATTTATATGACAGTATGAGAACGTATATGACATTATTGATCACAATATAGTTGTTTTTGCTGTAAATTCAACAAAAAATGTTTTGTACACTACTGGTCAAAAGTTTGGAAGTCTCATGCGCACCACGGCTGCATTTATTTGATCAAAAACTACAGTAAAACTGTAACATTGTAAAGTATTATTACAATTTGAATAACTGTTTCCTATGTTAATATATTATTATTTGTAATTTATTTTTGTGATGGCAAAGCTGCATTTTTAGCATTATTATTTCAGGCTTCAGTGTCACATGATCCTTCAGAAATCATTATAAAATGTTGATTTGGTGCTCAATTATTATAAATTATTATGCTCAGTTATTAATAATGGTTCTTATTATAATCGATCTTAAAATGAGTTTTTGGCTGCTTAATATTTTTGTGGAAACTGTTTTTTCATATTATAAGACATTATAAATGTCTACTGTCACTAGCAATTTAATGTGTCCTTGCTGAATAAAAGTATACTTTTTTTTAAAATCTTACCCAAAATTGTACCAATAATTGTTTTTGAACAGCATATTAGGATCATTTCTGAAGGATCATGTGACACAAAAGACTGGAATAATGGCTGTTGAAAATTCAGCTTTGACATCACAGGAATACAATTTGAAAATATATTAAACTAAAATTTTAATAATGTCTCACAATATTACTGTTTTTATTGTATTTTTGATCAAATAAATGCAGTCTTGGTGAGCATAAGAGATTTCTTTAAAAACATATAAAAATTGCAATTATTCCAAACATTTACTGTGTAAAATTGTGCATATTAAATAACCAGTGTCAGTGCTGTTTAAAAAATTTTTTTTATCTAGGTCACTAAACTTTGATGTTTAGTGACTTAAAATACTTTGATGCAAAAAGATGATTTATTTTAACCTTTAATTCAAAAGTTTTTGGCTCAGGCTATCGAACGGAAACAGCCAGACTGTGCTCTTGTCCCCACAGGTCAGTAATACGGTGTATCACTGACCTGTGGAAACTGAACCCTCAGCAGATTGGAGCGGTAACTTATTCATAGGAAAATCAATAAACACAGATTAAGATGGTGGATCTTTTGGTTGACACCTTGCAGGAATGATGACCTTGGAAACGCACGCTACTGCTTGTCAGGGTCCAGTGTTTGTACAGATTTAGGGTTAAAGGTTGTGGGTCAGGTGTCATAGTAGTCGCCTATGGGCTAGGCTTCTGAAAGAGGATTGGGCATCACAGTCTCTTCTAGTGGGTTGTGACAAGCCAGGTCCACCATTGAATTTTTTTTTTTTTTTTTTTTTTTTGTTTTTTTTTTTTTTTTTTTTTCTTTTATTTTTTTTTTTTCCCAGCGCTCGTGTGGCCAGACCCCCCAGTGTTGCATTTGATTTTCACATTCAGTCAGCAGTATGCATGTTGCATTGTTTTGAAATGAGTATCTACTCAAAGTTTCATTTAGGTCTCTAAATTAGGCAAATGCATGAAATGCAACACAAAACACAATATTAAGCTGGTCTCAACAGTAAGGATTTTTGAGCAGTTATCAGATTTTTACTTGTGTATTTTAATACCACAGATACTCTATGATGATAAACAGATATTTCTAGCAACACATTCGCATCAGGAAAAAAAATGGTTTATGTATAAAATGTAACTCCACGGCGAATATAAACTGATTAAAAAGACTTTGCTGGAAAATTATGGCATTTGATTTCAAAATATGCAGTTTATAATTTATAATTTAAAATGATTATCACAAGTCACAAGACTACTGTTTAAAAGTGAGGTCAGTATTTATTTATTTTTTAAAGAAATTAATACTTTTATTTCGCAATAAAGCTCTTATTTTGAACTTTCTATTCATCAAAAATCCTGAAAAAATGGCATCACACATCAAATCACATATACAGTGGGTACGGAAAGTATCCAGACCCCCTTAAAATTCTCACTCTTTGTTATATTGCAGCCACTTGCTAAAATCATTAATTTTTTTTTTTTCCTCATTAATGTACAAACAGAACCCCATATTGACAGAAAAACACAAACAATTGTTGACATTTTTGCAGATTTATTAAAAAGAAAAACTGAAATATCACATGTTCCTAAGTATTCAGACCCTTTGCTGTGACACTCATATATTTAACTCAGGGTCTGTCCATTTCTTCTGATCATCCTTGATGGTTCTACACCTTCATTTGAGTCCAGCTGTGTTTGATTTATACTGATTGGACTTGATTAGGAAAGCCTCACACCTGTCTATATAAGACCTTACATTTCACAGTGCATGTCAGAGCAAATGAGATTTATGAGGTCAAAGGAACTGCCTGAAGAATTCAGGCAGAATTGTGGCAAGTCACAGATCTGGCCAAGGTTACAAAAATAATTTCTGCTGCACTTAAGGTTCCTAAGAGCACAGTGGCCTCCATAATCCTTAAATGGAAGACGTTTGGGATGACCAGAACCCTTCCTAGAGCTGGCCGTCCGGCCAAACTGAGCTATCGGGCAGAAGAGCCTTGGTGAGAGAGGTTCAGAAGAACCCCAAGATCACTGTGGCTGAGCTCCAGAGAAGCAGATCGGGAGATGGGAGAAAGTTGTAGAAAATCAACAATCACTGCAGCCCTCCACCAGTCGGGCTTTATGGCAGAGTGGGCCCTACGGAAGCCTCTCCTCGTGCAAGCACAATGAAAATCCCGCATTTAGTTTGCTAAAAAAGCCCGCATGGATGACTCCAAGATGGTGAGAAATAAGTTTCTCTGGTCTGATGAGGCCAATATAGAACTTTTTGGCCTTAATTCTAATCGGTATTTGTGGAGAAAACCAGGCACTGCTCATCACCTTTCCAATACAGTCCCCACATTGAAGCATGGTGGTGGCAGCATCATGCTGTGGGTTTTTTTTTCAGCTGCAGGGACAGGACGACTGGTTGCAATCGAGGGAAAGTTGAATGCGGCCAAGTACAGGGATATATTGGACGAAAACCTTCTCCAGAGTGCTCGACCTCAGACTGGGCCGAAGGTTTACCTTCCAACAAGACAATGACCGTAAGCACACAGCTAAAATAACAAAGGAGTGGTTTCATAACAACTCTGTGACTGTTCTTGAATGTCCCAGCCAGAGCCCTGACTTAAACCCCAATTGAGCATCTCTGGAGAGACCTAAAAATGGCTGTCCACCAACGTTTACCATCCAACCTGACAGAACGGGAGAGGATCTGCAAGGAGGAATGGCAAAGGATCCCCAAATCCAGGTGTGAAAACTTGTTGCATCTTTCCCAAAAATACTCATGGCTGTATTAGATCAAAAAGGGTGCTTCTACTAAATACTGAGCAAAGTGTCTGAATACTTAGGACAATGTGATATTTCAGTTTTTTTTTTTTATTAAAGCTGCAAAAATGTCAACAATTCTGTGTTTTCTGTCATATGGGGTTCTGTGTGTACATTAATGAGGAAAAAAAATTTACTTAAATGATTTTAGCAAATGTCTGCAATATTGTTAAGAGTGAAAATTTAAGGGGGTCTGAATACTTTCCGTACCCACTGTATATGCATCTATAATACTTACTTTTATATATATATATACACACATAAATACATACATTAAAACAGTTTTATAAATTATTTTCAAACCCCCTGTTTTGTAGGAAACTCTTCTAAAGCTGTTTGAAGTTAGCATGTTGCTAAGCTAACAATATGATGCTTTAATAAGCATAAAATACATTTCACACATAAGTACTGGGCAAAATTAAGAATCATACACTCTCCAAAGTAAAAAAAAAGACAATGAAAATGTTGTTTCATCCAAGAAATGCTTGAAATACTCATGCAACCTTGATTTACAACATGATATTAGGAAGTGTTAAATTAAAATGTTAGGAGTTAACATCTGCCCAGCTGTTGTCATGGGAGCACTCTAGTTTAGTCCGTTAAGTCTGGCCCATATATTTCTTTGTGTGTTTAAAATGTGTCCATCTTAGTTTGTCTCGTTCAGGAACGCTTGAATGATATTGAGTGTGAGTGTGTGGGCTGGTGCACGTGTGATCATGTGAGCGGGAATGTGTTTGCCGCCCATGGCTTGGGCCAGTGCTGGCAAACGTATAAGATTCTGTACCGCAGTAGTGTTGCATTATTGGGGGGAAGGCGCTATGTTTTCAGTCCCCTTTAACCTCAACGTTGCCTCACAAGGCTTCTTGCTTTTCCTCAACTGGCCCAGACTCAGCGCCCACCTGAGTCCCACCGCTGACACCAAACCGACAGACGTGCAGCACTGAAAGAATACAGAGAGAGAGAGAGAGATATAAAGAGGCCGTAGTGAGAGCAGTGTGGTGGGCGCTGGACGTGACTGCGTGGTGACTAAATAATGAATGTGGCGTATCGGGTTTCACATGGAGCCAGGGCCATGGCCCATGGCTGGAGAGGAGGAGGGGGCAGGAAAGACAGAACAGGGAAGGAAAGGGGGAGAAGGAGGAATTAGATGAATCACACGGCCGCAGAGGAGAGAGAAAGGATGCAAAACAACCAACGTCTGTGGATTTCTGTATTTTTGCCTGGAAACAGTTTCTAAATGGTGTCTGCTTATAGAAGAATGAAATTTAGAATTTAATCACATAATTTTGTTTATTTGAAGGTTCATTGCTTGTCAAATGCTAGTCTTCTGACATATTTTCTATCGAAACAGGAAGTTTAAGCGGAAAATATCTAAGACCTCATCCCCTTTTTTTAAATTAGCCAGCAAGGTTTAGCCACGTCACATCTATCCCTGCATCCAAATATATGCATACTTCCATACTAGTGCATAGTGGGCAAAAACACTGTGAAATTATCAGTATGTCGGATTTAATAGTATTCATAAAACAGTAATCGAAAAGTACTCAGTGACCTACAACTTGCGTCCGAATATGCATACCTACATACTATATATTTGGCAAAAAAGAGTATATGAAATTAGTAGTATGTCAAACTTTGTAGTATCTATAAAACAGTATGCAAAAAGTACTCAATGACCTACAACTTGTGTCTGAATATGCATTCTTCCATACTATATAGTTGACCAAAAACAGTATGTGAAATTAGTAGTATGTCTGACTTTGTAGTATTCATAAAACAGTAAACAAAAAGTACTTAATGACCTAAAGCTTGCATCTGAATATGCATTATTCCATACTATATAGCTGGTGAAAAACAGTATATGAAATTAGTAGTATGTCAAACTTTGTAGTATTTATAAAACAGTATGCAAAAAGTACTCAATGACCTACAACTTGTGTCTGAATATGCATTCTTTCGTACTATATAGTTGGCCAAAACAGTATGTGAAATTAGTAGTATGTCTGACTTTGTACAGTAGTATTCATAAAACAGTAAGCGAAAATTACTTGATGACCTAAAGCTTGCATCTGAATATGCATTCTTCCATACTATATAGCTGGTGAAAAACAGTATGTAAAATTAGTAATGTGTCAGATTTCATAGTATTCGGAAAACAGTAAATGAAAGGTTCTCAGTGTCCTACAACTTACATCCGAATATGCATACTTTAATACTATATAGTAAGCGAAAAAGAGTATGTGAAATTAGCAGTATGTCAAACTTGGCAGTATTCGTAAAACAGTAAGCGAAAAGTACTCAATGACCTACAACTTGTGTCTGAATATGCATTCTTCCATACTGTATAGTTGGCCAAAACAGTATGTAAAATTAGTAGTATGTCTGACCTTGTACAGTAGTATTCATAAAACAGTAAGCGAAAAGTACTTGATGATCTAAAGCTTGCATCTGAATATGCATTCTTCCATACTATATAGCTGGTGAAAAACAGTATGTGAAATTAGTATGTTGAACTTCGTTGTATTCATAATACAGTAAGTGAAAAAGTACTCGATGACCTACAACTTGCATTTGAATATGCATACTTCCATACTATATAGTAGGCATAAAAAGATTATGTGAAATTAGTAGTATTTTGGATTTCATAGTATTCATAAAACTGCAAGCGAAAAGTACTCAGTGGCCTTAAACTTGCATCCAAATATGCATACTTTAATACTATATGTTAAGTGAAAAACAGTATGTAAAATTAGTAATGTGTCAGATTTCATAGTATTCGGAAAACAGTAAATGAAAGGTTCTCAGTGTCCTACAACTTACATCCGAATATGCATACTTTAATAATACATAGTAAGCAAAAAGCAGTATATGAAATTAGTAGTAGTATGTTGGACTTCATAGTATTCATAAAACAGTAAGAGAATAGTATTCAGTAACCTACAACTTGCGTCTGAATATGCATACTTCCATACTATATAATAGGCAAAAAAGCATGTGAAATTAGCAGTATGTTGGACTTCATAGTGTTGGACTTCACAGTACTCATAAAACAGTAATTGAAAAGTACTCAGTGACCTACAAGTTGTGAAAAACAGTATGTGAAATTAGTAGTATGTCAGATTTTGTAATAGTCATAGAACAGTAAGCCAAAAGACTACAACTTGCATCTGAATATGCATACTTCCTTACAATATAGTACTGTATGTGACATGAGTAGTATGCTGACTTTGTAGTATTCATAAAATAGTAGACAAAAAATACTTTTTCTGATGAGATTGTGAAGTGCGCATCCAATCAACACTACTATCTCATGAGGTCATGGGAGAAGATTTTTGAAAGGCAGTGAAGCAACAATGACAATGCCAACATGGCAGATACAGTCATACCACAGATTTCTGTACAATATTGACAAATTTTTTTTAATGAATGTGAAGTTTGTTCCTTATCAAATTAAGTACCTGTTCAGGTAGTAAGCACTTTTGGACACACCTTGTGAGACACTGTTAAATGCTAGTCGGCTGCAGGTAGTACTAGAAGGCGGGGCATTCTTGTTCTAGAGAGCATTTGATTGGACAAAAATCTGTGTAGTGCAGGATGAGTCATCAGTATCGTAGTTGTGAAAAAGTTTGAATGCATTTGAATGAATGTCAAGATTTAAGTGTACACTAGCATGTAATTAGCTTCAATGCTAACAGACATGACTAAAATCCACAAAATGCTAATTTGGATCTAATAAATCTAGGTCTGTATGTGTTTTTCATCCAAACCGCACTCTACTAAATGCACCCCATTTCTGTCCCCTCCCCCAATTTTTCTTTTTCTTTCTCTAAGAAGGTGATGCTGCCGACGGGCGCAGCGTTCCGATGGTTCCAGTAGAACTGTGACCTCTGACCTCCACCCAAAGCTCTGCCATCAAGTGCAATGCCAACTCTCGCTTGGATCATCTCGGGCACCAACACTGGCTGACAAACACAAACTACGTGAAAAAAAAAAGAGAAACTCAAGACAACTATGAAAAAAACTTCATCATAAGATACAGAACAATAAAACAACAATACAAAATGAATCAAACGAGTAATGGATGCACCTACTTATTCCTTGAACCAAAAATTAAACATAAATAAAAATATCTATGGCAACTTTCATTCCCTTTTATATGTTTCCATTTTGGTACCTTTTTGTCCCTTTTCCAGCAGATTTTTTCTGTGGCTTAGACATGGAACTGTTCATTGACAAACAGAAATGGCGGACTCAGTGTGGACAATCAACAAAATTTCTGTGTTTGGTGTTAATGTTGTTCACGTGTGGAAAGATACAGTACTTGTGTAGAGAATGTAAATTTTACGACTATATTTTAAAATTAGTGGCTAATGGCAAGCACTATTGTAATTTAGGACCATTGTTCTTACTTAAAAACTGTATTTTATGATTGTTTCTTTTTTTAGTTTGATTTAAATTTATCGTTTTAAAAACTGATCAATGTTTGTCTTTCAAGGGAAAGAAAATATTCCAAAATCTACAAACCCAGTTTTCTGAATGAACAAATATACATCATAAAAAAAAAGTACTCTGATGACGACTTAATTGGAAGATAAAATTCTCATTGTTTCTGTAGGGTTGTTACTACTGGAAGCTCCAAATTTAAGATAAATATTTCAGTTTTCTTTACTGTACTGGCAGCCTTTTGTTATATTATGTCAGATTACATCATATCACGTCATGTAATATCACGTCGAATGATGTTCCACATGATGTTACGTTTTATTACGGCTCGTCACATTATTGTTCTCAGTGTACAGGTCTGAATTTTTACGGAGCCCTCCACAGCACTTGCTCGGCTCTGTCGAATGCACTGAAAAAGATTGAACTTTTTTGGTTTGGTTTGTTTTCATGACATTGCCGGTAGCTACAGCTTTTAAAAAAGCAGCAATGTTTGTATTGGATTAGAACTATGGGCTGGTTTTGTGAATAAAAACAAATGCATGTATTTGTGTCGAAAATTTGCAGCTCTGACGTCTGTCTATTTGCATGTTTTTTAACAAACAGCAACAAACGTACAAAAAAAAAATATGGAAATGTTCGCAGAATCCTCTAGGTTGTTCCCTTTTCCATTCAAACAGTAAAATAAAAAGCAATGGGACACAATATGTCATTTTGAGATGCGATAAAGATGTTTTATCTAGAGTCTTTGATTTCTTCATTTTCTTCTACTTGATGTCTGACACACTTGTAACAATGACAGTGCAGAACAGTGTGCTGCTGGCTTTGTCTGTGGCCCACACTGATCTTAATATCTTTGCATTCCTGCGTACGGTACAGTCTGACATTTAAAGGAAAAAAACACAATTAAAAGACAATGAATTATTGATACTCTGCCAATGTCTCTGACCGGCAGTCTGTGAAAGCTAATCAGTGGTAAGGTAAATGGGAAGGTAAGGCATGTTTTGGCAGCGCAAACACCTTTTGAGATTTTTGTGCTGAAGATCACCACACAAAAGAGGAAATAGGCGGCTGCATCATTCACATGGATTGTGTGCGTGGATTTTTGTTGGTACAAATTTTCAATGATGGATACTTGCTACTTACAGTTACTATCTATGTCCATAGACCCAGTGTTGGGTAACACGAGTGACGTAATCAGATTACTTTTTTCAAGTAACTAGTAAAGTAACGCATTACTTTTTTAATTTACAAGAAAATATCTAAGTTACTTTTTCAAAAAAGTAATACCAGTTACTTTGTTTTCCCATTTATTCACTGACAAGTCTCCTGTCCCCATATTGGGAGAAATCAGAAGTGCAGAGGAATTGTGTGTGCTGTGTGAACATGATGTTACTGTAGTTTTAGACTAAATGTGCATGTGCAATAATTCATCCCACTCACAAAAAACAGATTTAGTATTCATCAAAATGAATTAAAACAGTCAAATGCAAACTCAGAATATGGTAACTAAACCATTTCGGTTCCCACTGACTTCAATTATATTTTTGTCCACACAATGGAAGTCAATGGGAACCGAAACTGTTTAGTTACCAACACTCTTCAAAATATTTTCTTTTGTATTCAACAGAAAAACGAAAACCATGTAAATTTTAAATGACATTAAGTGTAAAGAGTAAATGATGACAGAATTTTCATTTTTGGGTGGACTATCCTTTTAATGTAAAATATATCAATAAACAATAATTTAAATTACTTGCATTTTTATGCAGGTGGATGAGAGATCACACTAGTGCACAATATCGCTCAAGACCAGGACCACCGCTAACTAGAGGGAAGTGTAATAATTAATGTAGCAAACTTTTTAACGACTGGTAAGGGGAGTGAACTAACCTCTGACAGATACTGCAGCAGCCGAGTTAATTGCAGCTTTTTAGAGGGTCTGAGATGAAAGACAGCAGACCAAAGCCCCTCCTAAATAGGGTCAAGCGATGCCTATGGGACACACTGAGTAATGAGACTTTGAAAAGTAATGATTAACTCTGAATAAATGTAGAAATTGCAATCGCCGTTACACCCCTGCATACAAGAAACACTGTTGGCCTACCGCAAATATGAACTAATAAAACAAAATTTGTATGACTAAGTAAGACAGGTGGAAGTAAAAGTATGCGGATTATGTGAACACAAGAGCAAAGCATCGTGCTGCAGGAGAGAGGTGGAGGTACCAGCTGCAGGCCTGGAGAGCTGGATAGAGTCCTCAGTGCCGTAATGAGCCCAGGTCTGTGGTGCAGTCATCAGAACAGGATCTGTAATGAGCCACAGTCTCGGGTGGAGGCCCAGTTTGGTGGGGTTTGTGTAAAAGTGTGTATGCCTGCGTGTGTTTATGTGAGATAGACTGAAAGAAGTAGGGCTCGAAAGAGAGAGAGAGAATGTTCCCAGCTCCCCCCTGGTGACAGCGATGGGCCAGTGCCATGGCCGCGGCGCTGGGAGGAAGCTGAGGCTCTGCATTATTAATGTGAGCCGTGGTGTCCTCGCCTCTTCCCAGCCGCACAGCTCACTGCCCATCCTGCCATCAGAGAGGGGGAGAGATAAAGAGAAAGAGTGAGAGAAAGGTATGTATTGGGGGGGGGTAGATAAAGAGAGCAAACGAGGGATGGTAGTGTGGCTGTGCCTGTTAGTGAAGCATTTGTGTGTATGTGTGTGTGTTGGGCATCAAGAAACAAGTTTTTTTTTCTTTTGTCAGTGTGAATATATATATTATTATATATATATTATAATATATATATAATATATCATAGACTATATATATATATACACACACAATAGAGGACATATTTTCCGCCAATATAAATCTACAGATCCAAAAACGGCATGAATAGCCTATCTATGTGTGCTGAGTAGACATATTTTTCTGTTTAAAATATCAGACTTTAGGGAATAAAGTGTTATACAGTTGTCCGCACTGCATCCAAAAATACCGACACATTAAAAGTAATTAATTTATGTTAGCATGAACCGTCTTATAGATGAAAAGGAAATACTAAATGTAGCAGAAAAAGTGACCTTGTATGAGTATTTATTCATTGCAATCATGTCTTTTTTTTTACAGTTTTGTTTAAAGTTATATTTTCTAAATGCATTTTGGTGATCTTATTGTAAATCCATCCATGCATATGTTACATTTTGTATTTACTTTATCAGCGGCTTTGGTTCTGAAAGTATTTCTTCCATTAATTTTTCCTACAGGGATTCTAAAGTGTAAGCTAAAGCGTTATAAGCTATGAACCAAGCCAACAACGAGGTGAATCACAGCATTGCAAACCTATATTTGAAGCTAAAAACTATTTGAAAATTGAACAAAAAGACAGAGATCCAACAGCTTTAGTGATGGAAAGATCTACAATCCCATGAAGCACTGCAAATTACATGATCAAAATAAAAATAGAGAAATCTTGAACCTGCAACACTGTTCTTACAAGGTTAGGCCCAAGTTCAGGCCCTAATATATCTGGAGTAAGCTATCTGTTAGCATCCTTTAGCATTCCCATTCATCTCAATGGCAGTTGACATTTATGCATTTGGCAGATGCTTTGGAAGTGACTTACAGCACATTTAAGGTATACATGCATTCAGGACCATGGCGTTTTTAGCAACATGTTTCATGAGTACTTAGTTACACAAACCTGTTTTTGAGCCTGAGCCATGCTGAATGATGAGCCTTTACTATAACTCATTTAACCACAGCTCAAGTTACAATTTTAAGATCCATCCAAAAAAAAATGGTCACTGGTAAAATATTTAATATATAATGAATATTATGTGGCTTGCAAATAAAAAAAAAAGTCAGAAGTCATTGCTACTTTTGAATAGCTGTCAATGAATAAACATCTTTTTGCTTGTATAATGGTGTATCCTCTTCAAAAAGCCAGTCTTACGGGTCTTAGCTGGTTTTACACTCTGGCTAAGCAGGTTGAGCTGGTTTAGCTGGTTGTCAACCTGGTCTCCCAGACCAAACCATTTGAACAGTGCACAAAACCCCTCTAAAACCACCCAACAGGTCAATCTGACCAGACTAAAATACCAGTAAACCAGCTCATGCTGTTTAATGTTTTTTTTTTTCAGCAGGAGACTATGATGGCATCTACCAACAGGGGCTAAGAGCTGAAGCTAGTATGCCAACTTTAACCAAGTTAACTTGGTGGCCATCTTGGTTTCTGGTCAAGAACATCCTCTGTTTACATAAATGGTAAAAGACTACTATATACAGTCTCATAAATGTTTTGCGTTCTTTTCTCGATTCATTCAAGTGCTAAAATAAATAAAATGAAATAAAATAAAATAATAAAAAATAAAAAATTAATTCAGGTCATCCCTCTAACATGAACATGCAACGCATATGTTCTAGAGCAAAAATACAGACAATGCTTTTACAAATTTAGTCATTGGCTATTTTAATTTCTTATTTTAATTCAAGATTTTAAGCCAAGATTTCCTGTCGTACAGCTGCCCCATTGAGCCTTAAAGGGGGGTCATATGATGTTGCTAAAAAGAACATTATTTTGTGTATTTGGTGTAATGCAATGTGTTTATGCGGTTTAAGGTTCAAAAAACACATTATTTTCCACATACTGTACATTATTGTTTCTCCTCTATGCCCAGCCTTTCTGAATTTTTACAAAGCTCATCGGTCTGAAAGTGAGGTGTGCTCTGATTGGCCAGTTATCCAGTGCATTTTGATTGGCCGAATACGTCAAGCGTGTGACCGAAATGTTACGCCCCTTACCATACTGTGTTTCCATCATACAGTCTATGGTTTCCATGCGCGACGAGATAAAACCAATAAAACCCATTATAAACGAGGCATTTGTTGCATCCAGTGGGTACATAATTACTGATTATAATGATTTATACTGTGTTTTTACGCTTTGCGTTTCGTATTGCGCCGCGTAAACATAAAACCATGTCTGCATTTGTGATCGGAGAAATTACAAACAAGCGCTATTCTACACTGCTCAAAACTCGCGTTTGTGGCAAATTCTTTAAATATAAAAGATTTACTTACAGGCTGTGATTCAGAAGCGCCAGACTGTCCTTGAAAAAGTTGGAACTGCCCAACTTTATAGAAACATTATGTCTTTTGGAAGGCCAAACAAAGTATATTCGCTTTCACAACAAAACACACAGAAGCTTGAGTGAGCGGCGCCCGGCGGATTTGACGAAGGAGGCTTGCGGCAACCACATGTGACGACCCCGGGCTGGACTCCGCTTCGTCCACGGTGAAAGCCGATCCGGCGATTCACAGCACGAAGTTGATGTATTTTCTCAGTGACCAGCACGGATCAGCTCTAGGCATGACGAAGAGGATATCGTCCTCTTTTGGAGGCCAAACAAAGTATTTTCGCTTTCACAATGAAACACACAGCATCTCCACAACATGGCGGCGGCGGCAACAATACTACAGCGAGAATAAAAGTTACGCCTTCTTTCTTTGCGTGAACATTTGGGCAGCGTTATGCAAATCTTCCCACACAATGACGTAGACATGTGGGGGCGTGTTTAAATGAGGCGTTTTAAGAGGGCATGGACAAGTCTTAACTTTTATAAAGAATATCTCTTTGGATTTGAGACCTTAGTCTTTGCAACTGAAATCGCATCATATGACCCCTTTAAATTTCATCCATTAATTTGATTTATACAAACTATTTGGGTTGCAATCAGTTATAGAGTAGGTTAGCGTTAGATGTTGCAGGTTGTTAGGAGTGTGAAGCTGAATGAGTCTCTGGTTGCATATGAAGCTGTAGATGCTTCGACAGGGTTGGAGGCTTCCGGGAAGGTTCTTTGGGCACATTGTGGGCGTTCATGATGTATCAGCGAGGTTGTGGTGGGTAAATGTGGTACCGGACTCTTTGGTGGATGGTGAGTTAGAGTTAATCACGCTGCTGTGGAGTGGAAGGTCAGGGTACCGGGCAGACCTGTCACAGTGGGAGAATCCTAGAATCTTATCACCGCCACACAGACATGCAACCGCACTGATCTGCTCACCCTCACGGCCAACACACGCGTGCCCTTCCCCCAGCCCCACGCTTGCTTCCTTGCGACGGCCTGAGCCAAGACAACAGCGACAGCCAGCAGAGCCCAATAACCCTGCTGGACCGCTTTGCTGGAGACGTTCAGCGCAACATACAAGCAAACAAGAACGGGCAGAATATCAAAGCCTAATGCATAATTGGTAATTGATTCCAAGATCACTAAAGTAAATTGGATCATTCGTGTTCCTAACATTTTCTAACACTTCAGAAGGTGCTATATCTAAGATTTTATCTCAAATATGAAAGTTGATGCACCACTAGCGGCACCAAAGGAGGAAATCAGTCTACGAATTGCTTACTTTTAGTTATCTCTGCATCTTTAATTTGGGATAAACAAAAACATATCATTCTATCTATTTATCTATCTATATCTACCTGTGTGTGTGTGTGTTCAGGGCCATGCAACTGTCCTGATATTATAAATGGAAAATGGCTCGTTTTATGAATTAAGTTCTTAAAAAATAAGTCTTTAATGTTTCTTTCACATGGAATTCCTAAATTTGTTTCCCAATTGCTAAAACTTAAGGATATTATGAATAAATTATTTGTTAATTATTTTTATCATACACATTGAAAAAAGAAATTTTCTTATTCATTTAATTTTTTTCCAGAAAAATTATCTAAAACATTCATAAATCAAGACACATTTACTTGAGAAGCAAAATGATATGAGCTATTACGTCTTGTTTTATGAAAAATGTATCAAAATTGAGTACATACTTGAAACAAGAAAAAATATTTGTCACCAATTCAATATATATATATATAAAATAAACTGTATATAAAAATGAACTTGTCATTTCATTGAATTATGTTTCTTTTTCTTAACCTATTGGCAGATTTTTATATTCTCGTTTACTCTTTGTTTACTTGTTTTTTGAGTAAACAAAAACCATAGTTAATATTCTTTCTTCTAAAGTAAATGTTTCGATATTTGTACTGGAAAACAAGAAAAAATACTGAGTAAGAAAATTCTTTTTTGTAGTGTATAACCATCATGAATGCAGAAAAATACATTTTTAAAACTTTGGCACATGGCAACTAGATTTTTTTATTTTCTTTATCATGAACTTATTTACCCCCCAAAAAGTGAATCTGACCACTTTGATTATTCAACATTTACACTGATTGCTCTGTAACTGAATTAGGGTGTGGATCTCAGCAGCGACCTTGCCTGACTTTTCTCCTCAGGGTGTGGAAGAGTGAGAGGAAGAGGGAGAAGAAGAGAGGCTCCAGCGCTGTGGGAGGCAGAGTGCCTGAGGGCCTGGGCCTGTGGCTGAGGGTGAGGCGTGAATAAGCAAACCCAATGAGCTGCTGCAGTGGAGAAAGACACATCACCATCGCTATGGAGATCTCCACCTTAACAGACCCCCACAACTGTACATAACAATACAACTCAAAACACAATATCTGCAAGCTGTTTCAGAAATTGGCGAGTTTCTCCTTGAAACATGCCACCAGAATATGTTCACATCTATTGAGCTGACAAATGTCCCCTCAGACAGGTACCTGTCTCGTAAAAACAATGACAGGTGGGCATTGTTTTATTACAGTACATGCATGAGGCATGTATTGCCTAGGGTGCATACGGTAGATATATATATACGCATATCCTATAAGGGCACATGACACTCTAGTGCATGTACGTCCAATAAAATATGATTGACACATTTCTACCCACCTACTGCTCTGTAGGGAATACTATCATATACCTGGAAAATAAAGCCATGGCAGTGAAGTGCATTGCACGACAATTCATCTACTTTAGATTTTTTAATGGGATTGTTTACCCATAAATTAAAATGTTGCCATAATTTACTCACCCTCATCTTGTTCCAAACCTGTATCACTCTTTTTTTTTTAAATTCCACATCATTTCCGTTTGCTGAATATAAAAGAAGCACTGCTGTTCTCCATACAAAGAAAGCATACAGCAACCAGGAGCTATCAAGCTAAATAAAATAAAATAAAATAAAAATCATTAAAATAATATATAACCAGTAACCACTTTTGTTTATATTTTACCAGTAACTATTTTTATTCTTAATTTACCTGATATTAACGAACCAATGGCCAATTCATTTTCATTGTTTTGGCACTTTGTACATAATAGCCGTTCATGCTTACGATTAAATATAAAAACTAAAATTTATGGAGAATGTAAACATTTTTATTATTGTTAATATATTTTTAATGCATTTTTTTGTGCATATTATTGACTTGAGCAGACAAAAATGGTTTCTAAAAAATAAAACTATCAATCATAAATTACACACTAATTAGGTATGTAGAACCACTAGTAAGACAACAGCAATATCAGATAAATCAGGGGGGAAATAGAAATCTCTCTCACTCTCTCTTTTCCTGTCACTTTCCAAATGTTTTTTTTTTCTCTTTCTCAAGCGTAGAGCTTGCATTAACAGAATCTCGGATAAATGCAACTTGAGAATCTCAGTTAAATAAATGGTACCTCTCACGCGCTCACACTCTCCCACCATCAGCCCCCCCAGCACACTCACACAATCACACAATCACACACACTTACACACAAACACACACACGCGCGCACGCAAGCACACCCGCAGAAACAGATTAAGCTCAAATCAATGGCTGGAGCTGAAGCGGAGGAGAGATTTCACCCTGGTTTCTCGTTAAGGCCTGGCTGAGGCGCGGAGGCTCGGGGGAGTGTTATTACCAGGGTGATGGTTGATAAGACGCTCGTTCCTCCACGCCGCGTCCCGCGGGACAGATACATCGCGCAGCCATGGAAACCGTAAGGCTAGGTGTTATGCTATAATTGGGCCGGTGCTTTTAACAGCACAGCCACACAGCCAGGTATGCCAGCGTCTTCAAATGAGAAATTATACCATGGTGTGTGGAGGAAGAGGAAGAGTAAGCGAGAGAGAGAGAGAGCGGAAGCGTAAAAACATTGGACCTTCACCTTTTCTAATACGCAGCCTCTCTCTCTCTGCGTCTGTAACTCTCCACATATAGCCTAGATCAGGGGTTCTCAAACTTTTTGGGGCCAGAGACGCATTGCACTGGAGAAAAATGTCCAAAGACCCCCCTCATAATTCTAACAGTGATTAATCATATGCGTACTAAAATTTGTACTCTTAAATGCCATTGGAACTTCCTTTTAAAAAATGTTTAGGATGCGTTTACTTATTTATTTTTTTAAATTATTTTCCTGGACTCTGTTTTAATGGTTAAATTAAATTGTAAATTATATTCTTTCTTTCATTCATTTAATATAAATATATTATTAAAAACGGTGGTAATAACATGAAGGCATAAAACATTATCTTTTAAAATATAATCAAATGAAAATGTAACTATTACTTTAATTTTTGCCAAACAGATTGCTGCATAACAGAGGTTTACTGTTCAAATTTAAACATGGAAGAAAAATGGTGTGGCTATTCCTTAAAAAATAAAGATACCTAATTGTATAATTATTATTAGTATTATTATTTATTACTTATTACTTTGAGATGCACTTCCTACTTTACAATCTTTAATGTTTTCTTCAACATTTCTTCAGTTAAGCGGACTTTTTATTTTTGACGGGTTTTTCATGGACTTTTTGAGTTTCTCTGTGTGTGTACTATCCACTTTTTCTTGCCGTACAATGGGCGCAGCCTCAGTAAATTCTATGGGTCAAAGAGCTTCCATTCTCATACGCCTCCGCACGTTTAGCTTGTCTCAAAACAGTTCGTTTTGCTGCTTGATACTGAAAATGGGTGTGTCTTACCATATTATTTAAATGTATTATCTTAATTATAAACACACTGGTTTGTAATGCAAACAGTTTTAACGTTTACTGCACTTTGTTATTCTTCTCGTTATTTTCCTATAGCGGCTAATGAACCAGAAGTTTCGACCATAGGCTTACCTCTGCGTTGAAGAAAAAGGTGGCTAGTACTGTGCGTTCTAAATGGGAATATATCGCCCATCCCGATATGGCCACCTTCCGAGGAAAACAATCATGGCCCGCCTATTAAAGAGTCTTCCAAATGGGCTGCGTTCCAGTCCATTTTTTTATGCCCTTCACTCGCTAACTTCCCTCTGTCTCGTTTACTCGGATGTACGTCATTGATTACGTGATCACTTAGAATCCGCTATGGAGTTGGTTTGTTGTTTACATGTTTCCCCTTACGAATTTGTTGGTGCATTATTCTGTATGTATATAGATATGCTTGGACTGTTATAAATGTAAAAAAATATATAATTTTTATATTATAGAGTTGTTTGGGGTGGAGATAAAAAAACGCGATCTGCGATGACATTATAGTCATGCTGCATTGAGGTCTACAGTGCGGCCTGAAGTGTGCAAATGAAGCAGACTCGCTCCCTCGCTCAAAATCAAGGGGTCGAGGTTCTGTCCATATAAACTTCCCTCATCCACTTTACAAAGTGGAACGCACTTCAAATGTTGCGGCGGTCATCCCACAGGGTAAGTGCTTAGGGAATTTTGTGTACCCTAAGTGCTCAAAACTGCCATTTCAAGGGCCATTCGGAATGAGGGGATTTTCGAAGGGTACAACTGATGGCACGTTCGGGCCCCTATGATCTTTTGCACAGGTAAGTTGGTTGGCGTCCAGAGTTCAACTTGTCTATACAATCCAAGTACAATTTATGTATAATATTTTCTATACACTGTAATATTGTATACAAGTTATATTTGGTACAGATTATTATGGTCAAAACTACTTGCACTTCAACAAAAATACTTTACATCTACTTCATCAGGCCATTCAATGTTTTTCAAATACATAGACACAATATACTCCAAATACATAAACATATAGAATAAAACACATAAAACATATTACTTCCATTACTCTCAAATCACATTATATAACGTAAAAGACGTTGGTGGTCACCCATCATCAAGGGTGACAGAAGGCACCTCCTTGATCGTCTCGTTAAGATGACGCAGAAGCGCGATCCAAAATATATATTTTTTTACCTCTACAACCCTGCATCCCTTCGAGCTTCCTTACGCCGGCGGGTAAACCCTTTGAAGAGGTAGCATAGGGATAGTCCTTTCGAATGTACGCAGGGGATATGATGCTAGTTTTTCTTAATGAGTGGTGAATTGCTGGTGAAGTGACTCTCATAGCAGTTCTAAAGATGAAGTTCATGTGTTCATTTCCTCATATAGTGATAATGCAGATGCGAGAACCACCTCTAGCACCATGCGTGCTTCAGTATGTGTGTAGTAGATTAATCTGCAACATATATTCACTCAGAGACGCGCAGTATGCAGACTTCAAATGTAAATAGCAGTCTTTTTGCGCTTTAATACGTACAGCCACTAGTCCATTTATAGCGATTTCATTAAGTGTGCAGCGCTGCTTTTGATTTATTCATTCAAGATTTGCCAAGTTCCGTGACATTCCGAGTTATAGCGTAAATTCCATTTTCATGACTAGATTCTGTGATTTCCCTCTGCATTTTCCACACCGCAGAAATCATACAGACATACAATTATTTTGCAGACCCCCTTGCTATGTGTCACGGACCCCACTTTGAGAACCCCTAGGCTAGATAGCTAAAAAACAATTTAACAGGGATACATTTGTTGGAAGGTAGTGGAATGTTTTTACTCTCCAATCAATTAGATTAAGACATTAAAATATTTTAAAATGAGTTTAAAATCTGTTAAAGTCATCTTGAAATCAATAGGTCTATTTACCCTATGGAGGTATTAAGTCATGAGGTCAATTTGTAGGCTAACTCAGTAGGCGGGAGTCATGTGACATTGGCTGCATCCGAAAGCTTATAGGCAGCTTGCCTCGCTGTCCTATCAGGCAATGACTTTGCAGGCACATACCGATACTGATTCCGAACAGGCTTCTGAGGCAGCATACTGGTCTAATAGTCTACAACAAAATACTTTTAATACTATAAATAATTTTAATACTATACTAATTTCTTGTAAGTTCATTTACACACAAACTGACCACCTGCTGCAACTTTCAGATGCCATTTTATTTTTTAGCTCAACTGTCTTGAGTTGTGTCCCAAACCACGCACTATACACTATGCACTTATTCTATGCACTACTCAACCATTTAGTCTATAAATTATATAAGGTTATTTTGCCATCCAGCAACGGAGTCCATCCCTCCCCAGCAGGCCTATGTAATTAAAGCTGTGACAGTTGAGTGCATGAAATGTCTAAAATTTACACTTCAATTTTCTTTCTTTCTTCAGTTTAAGTGCATAATCTGGGCATTTGAAGTGCACTTTTTCTGTTTGCAATTTTCAGTGTGAACACAATAATCACACTATACTAAAAACGGACATAGCATAGTGCATAAGTATGCAAATTGAGATGCACCACTGTAATTGAAACCACAGCATTGTGGGATACCATAGGCAAAGGATACATCTATACTGCGATCAGATGAAGTTATCTCAGTAGATGGGATGACATGCCTTGTTGCCGTTCTACCTTTATATGCTGCCTGTGGAAGCAGCATTTTTCAGCTTTCAGACACAGCCATTGTTCTCCTAAGGTGGACGGAAAAGTATTATTTTTACATTTCTTAATTTATTTTAGTATGTACTTGAAATAATGACAATATGAAAACACTATTGCCTGCTTAGGGTGCTTTCACACTTGTAGATTGATTGCTTTGTTCCGAAACGGGGATTAAAATTATTACAATGTTGCTTTTTATTCTTGGTGCAGTTCGCTTTCACAAGGCAAAGTTTCTAAACAGACCAAATTTGTTAATACAAGTCACGCACAAGTAAACTGTTGTCTCATTGGTCAAAGTTCCACGGTTTATTTTCCGGGATTCCACTTAGCTGTCACGGCTGTCATCCGTCAGGACAGAACGACAACAGCTTTTTTTTTTGTAGCTGTCCTTATATTAATTTATAATTTTGAGCAGGAGTCCAGGATTCATCGGGAAAACATTTTTAAAATGCACCTACTAGGAAGAAGAGCAATAAGACGGCATTATAAAATGAAAAGTGCGCTTTGATTTTGAATGGCAAAGACGTACTCACCCACATACATTCACAGGTTAATTTTGAGGTATTAGCAAAACAACAAAGCTAATGCTTTTCACGGAACTTACGTAATTACCCATTATACATTGTGATATAGCCTGGTTCGTTGGTCCGTTAGATCGGATTGCTTTCTCACTACAACTGAACCACTCCAGAGTTCGTTTTCAATCGAGCCGAGACCACCTGATTCAGGCGATCTCGGGCCTATTGTTTTGGCACGGATCCGGGCGTGATTGCTGTGTTCACATATGCCCAAACGAACCGAGCTTAGGGGGGAAACGTGCCATGTTCCGAAACAACAAGCCAGGTGTGAAAGCACCCTAAGAGTAATATCCTTAACAAATGATGTGCAATTAAGCTGGCAGCTGTTATATTCAGTATGTTGCAATTTGTTAGCAGCTTATGTTTTTAAAGGACAAAACAGTTTCAAAATTCACGGCCACAGTTTGAGCCAGATGCCTCAACTGCTCTCCACCAACTGTGCAAACTAAAGGCATGACAGGAAATGATGTCACTGCTTTAACACTCATTAGCTTAGAAGGACCATTACAAGCATACATGCATACACAAATATTAATTTAAACAGAGGTAATCCTTAATTAAATTAGTAATAATTAAATTAGAACTTAGCATAATGAATTTTAATAACTGAATGCAGTTATTGGTATTGTCATTAACAAATTACATGATACTCACCTTATGATATGTGCTATCACTTAAGTAAAACTAATGCTTTTCATTCAACTTCAAATGAAATAAATGTATTCTATTAATAGAGCAATAATATGTTTTTTTTTCTAAAGAAAATTTAGCCTTTTAATGACAAGTAACTTTTAATGCAGTTTACTGTGGGAGCTTATACCTATGCAGATTAACCAACTAACACAACAACTAACAAAACATACATTGAACACACATGCACACCATCTCCTGTATTCAGGGTTGTGTACATAGACTTTAAAAGCTCCAGGAAGGACTTGCAGGGGATGAGTGGAGAGGTAGGTGCAGGGTGCAGAAATAGAGCAGAGCAGAAGAGAGGAGAGGGGGAAGAGTTTCGATGGGCAGCGGCTCGCTCTGCAGGCGCTGTTGATTACGATCAATTTCCCTCGTATCGACAAACGCTCTGGCCCTGAGCGCTAGTCCCTCCTGCTTTTTACATGCTACGTGCTTTGTGTACCATGACACTTCTCTCTCTTCCTCCTCACTCTCTCTTTTTTTCTTTCTCACCCTTACTTGCCTTCAGTTCTTTCCATCACGGCCTTTGGAGCAAGATGCACCTATGACTCATAAAGAATGTGAGGCTAGGAGGTCTCTTAGGACAGCAAAGTGTGAGCAACGCAATTAAAATCAAACAAATAAACAACAGCAGCCTGTCTCGTACAAGGCTTTTCCTGTTTTCCACAATAAGTGCTAGGTTGTTGGGTGCAGCTCGGCAGCTGTTGGGATGCTGGACTGGTGTCGTCGGATTGGAGGCCATGTGCTAGCAGACGGACGGCGGATAGCTGTAACGGAAGGGGGGAAAGTGCTCTTCTGCAAGAGTGAGACCGCAGGCAGGCAGAGTGCGAGAGGGCACACCCCTCATCGCTCTAGCTCTCCGCTCTTGGCAGCCTCCATCCAAATTAATTGCATCTCCGAGAGAACAGGAGAACGAGAGAGAGGGTGAGCAAGATGGCCCTATACCGCTAGGCTGGTATTGCTGTGGGGGAATCATTTAAAATTCTACCTCCCGTGTGGTTCCTGGTTTCCAGTTTAATGACCCCCACCCCTCTTGCTTTTACTATCGGCACCGCTCCCTCTGTTTCTTTCCGTTTTTCTGCTCGCAGCCTTCACCTCCCTATTTGCCTCATTCCCTCATCCGTTCTCTCTCTCACTCTCAGGTGTCTATGGAGGACTCTCCCCCCCCAATGCTGATGGCTGCCGCAGTTCCACGTAACGACCCGCTTGGCAATTACCAATCCGACATCCTTTCCGTTCCCCCAGGGATTGCATCTCTACACCTGTTGTCACTGGCGACAAACTAACCCTTTTGCTGATTTCTGAGAGCCACGTGACCAGCACGGCAACGTGTTCGAGCAAAGTGGACACACAAAGTCAACTTGATTTCTTTCCAGAAAGATTTTAATCAAAGACAGAGAGGACATTGGGGTGGTTCTATATCAGGATGCCCCATGAACACCTATTGACATTTATACAGAGTTTGGCAACTGTGTGACTCACCTGTGACTAGAAGGTATAGCATGGAAGAAGAGAGGAAAGTAGGAGACAAGAAGAGAAGAGGGAAAAGAAAGAGACCTAGAAGCAGGGGAGGTTGTACGCTTTGGGTCGTGGCCCACCTTGACAGTCACCGGGGTCTGGGACCATCTGGCCTGCGTGTGTGCAAGCGTGTGTGTATGTACGTGTCCTGCCAGGTCTCTGGGCTCCTGTCACCTGCATCAGTGGAGGATAGCAGGAAGGAAGTGCTCTCATTCAGCCAAAAGAGAAAATGAGAGAGAAAGCGAGAGAGAAATCTGGTACCAAGCGCCAACCAAAAAGGCTAAGGACGCAAGCCATTGCATACAAAGGCAAAGCCTCAATGGCATTCATATTACAAGGTATATCGTGACTCTGTGCTTCAGTGTTTTCTTGTGGTGTGTGGGTTGTGTGTGTGTGTGTGTGTGTAGTACGAGGTTGTTTTCTATTTCCTTCTAGTTGGGTGCGGTATGTTCTGGCTCCCCTGGTCTCTCCCCTGTTTGGTCAATAGCAGTGCACAGGCTGCAGATCGATGTGGGGTCAATAGCTCTCAGACGCCCGCCTCTTTGTGCTCGTGCTGATTTAGCTAGCGTCCAGCCCTCTTTCTTACAAACTAGTTTTTTCTTTATGAGCGTCTCACTTAAATACGTCGGCAGCCTGAAATTAGAGACGCGGCAGTAAATCTATGATGTCCGGAGCACCGTTCGCGCCTTTCTGCTGTCTCTCTCTTGCCAAACACACCTTAAAAGCTCTCAAAGCATTGACTGCTGCCTGAATCTCCTTGCATCACAATACAAACTCTAACTTAACTCCCTTGTGTTTGTGTGTGTATGTGAGAGGTAGAAATTGTGTAAGTACTGTTTGGAGTTAAGGGTAAGTAGAACTGATAAATTCGCAAGAGCTTATCTCTCATCTGTTTCTACTCTTCTTTCCACACATCTGCGTCCAGGCCAAAGTTCTGCTCCACCACAGACCTGAGAGTCTGCTTTCACCGGTGGTTTATATTTCATAGCTATGTTTTTGTGGGCCACATGGATCAATGGTAAAGGCGTGTGTTTATGTTACATGGGAGTCAGACAGTGAATCATTGATTGCAATGAAGGTAAATAAAATGCATGGACGGAGAACCTATAAATATATCATGGATATTTTTTCAAGTTTTTTATTTCACCACTGAAATCACCAGGTCGGACTGTTCTGAATTTTCAGGTCTGGTCTAGTTGGTGTTTACCTGGTGGGTAAAGCTAGTTTACCTTGCTAATGGGGCTAGTTACAGTAAGTAGTCTGACAAGACAAAAAAGCATCCCTTGAATCTTTGCAAAGAGGACATATTTATGTATTTTTACATTTATTCTTAAAGTGCGATGAGTCACTTTGAGGTGAAGGGAGGTTTTTGCATTAGCACGCTAGCAATTGATCCAAATGCTGATTGATCTGTAAATATCACACTTCATTGACATATTGGTCTGTGGCCACTTTGTGTCTTACAACACCCTCTTCTTTATCTCTCTGACACACAAATGCACACATGCACAGGCTATTTGAAACACATAAAGATACCTAAGTCTCCTTGTCCCGTGCGTCAATGTTCCAGATCTCGCTTCCCCTTCGAAACCAGTGCCGTGATGGAGAGGCTCCTAGCAAGCGGAGCAGCATTATGGTAATTGTCATTATTGAGGCTGGAGCGGATGCGTGACTGACGCCATTAGAGAGAGTGCAATTACAGTAGGGTTTGGCGACCTTGCTGACTGGAGGAGGTCAGGGCTTCTCATTAGAGCGGCGTGGAAGGCAGCCCAGTGTCTCCAGCCTGCCAATCAATACCAGCGCTCCCCTGGCCTGAACTAATCACAGACCTGCCGCCCAGATCCACCCTCTCAAAGAGAGCCCCGGACGAGAAACGTTGATGATGTGATATACACACACATGAACACACACATAAGTACTGACGTTCACAGCTAAACCTGCGTGTATAGATCTGGTCAAAGAATCCGAGCGTCGGTTCTGATTTTCAAGGCTGGGCGTCGCTTGAAATTTGACACTGTGATCCTTCTCTGAAACTGGAGCGCGTTAGCTGAGATTGGTCACACAACATGTCAGTAATGCACCGGAGCAAAATTGCAAAAATTGCTCAGATGTAAAAAAAAAAATCTATCATCTAGCATCTTTCTTCCTCTGTCTGTCTGTCTCTCATCTTTCTCTATCTATCTATCTATCTATCTATCTATCTATCTATCTATCTTCTATCCTATCTATCTATCTATCTACTATTTCTTTGTTCTTATCGCTCTGTCGGTCTGTCCGTTGTCTGCTCTTCATCTATCTATCTATCTATCTATCTATCTATCTATCTATCTATCTATCTATCTATCTGTCTGTCTGTCTCTCATCTTTATTCTTCTTCTTGCTTTCTCTATCTATCTTCATCTATCTGTCTGCCTGTCGTCTGTCTGTCTCTCTCTTTCCTTTCTCTATCTATCTATCTATCTATCATCTATCTATCACTATCTATCTATCTTTCTTTGTCTTCTGTCTGTCTCTCATCTTTGTTTTCTTTCTCTATCTTCTATCTATCATCTATCTATCTATCTATCTATCTATCTATCTGTCTGTCCTTCTATCTCTTTCTCTATTGTCTCTCTGCTCTGTCTGTCTTCTGTCATCCTATCTCTATCTATCTATATCTATCTTCTAGCTATCTATCTATCTCTGTCTGTCGTCTGTATAATTGTCTGTCGTCTGTCTTTCGTCTCTCTGTTTGTCTGTCTGTCTGTCTCTCTGTCTGTCTTTCTATCTATCTGTCTGTCTTTCTATCTATTTGTCTGTCTGTCTGTCTCTCTATCTATATATCTATCTATCTAACTATCCGTCCATTCTTCTATCTATCTATCTATCTTCTTCTCTCTATCTATCTGTCTGTCGCTCTCCTCTCTATCTCTCTGTCTAATCCTATCTATCTATTTCTCTATCTGTCCTGTCTGTCATCTTTCTCGATCTATCTGTCTGTCTGTCTGCTGTCATCTATCTATCTGTCGATCATCCTGTCTGTCTTCGTCTGCTTCTATCTCTGTCTTTCGTCTATCGATCTATATAAAAACAAAAAAGGTAAAATCTATCTGTCTATCTGTCTCTCATCTATCTATCTATCTATCTACTTCTATCTATCTATCTATCTTCTGTCGGTCCCTCTCATCTTTCCCTTCTGTCCTATCTGTCTATCTATTATTCTATCTTCTGTCGGTCTGCTGTCATCTTTCTCTATCGTCTCTACTGTCTGCCTCTCCTGTCTGTCTGTCCTACCTGTCTATCGTCTCTCATCTATCCTATCTATCTACTATCTCTCGTATCGATCTATCTATCGGTCCTGTCTCTCATCTTTTCTCTATCTATCGGTCTACTATCTATCTATTTTATCTATCTGTGTCTGTCTGTCTGTCTGTCATCTTTCTCTATCTATCTATCTGTCTGTCTCTATCTGTCTGTCTGTCATCTATCTATCTATCTATCATGTGTCTGTCTGTCTGTCTATCTATCAATCTATCTACATGTCTGTC
>JADLZN010000484.1:90000-243903 GCA_018155175.1 Sinocyclocheilus anophthalmus
TGTCTATCTGTCTGTCTACTGTCTGTCTGTCTCTCAGCTATCTATCTATCTCTCATCTTTATCTATCTATCTATCTATCTATCTTCAGTCTAATTTTATCTATCTATCTATATATCTATCTACTATCTATCTATCTATCTAATCTATCCTATCTATCTATCTCATTATAATGCACTGATTGTGTTATGCAGAGAGCTATGTTTTTGCTTTTTTTGTATGAATAAGGTAGTGTCATGCTCATCACTGTGCAATATATACTGATGTATATGCATTACTGCAGTGTGTGATTCGGTAATGATTTGTTTCACTATATATACTGATTTCATGTGTTTGATGTAGTTTGTTGAGTCTTAACGCTCTGAGGTGAATGTGCGTGTGTGTTCAGGGTAGGCAAGCTCTGAGTTAGTCGTCCTTAGAGACAGGGAAAGAGAGGGGGTGGGTTGGTATTGTTGGGCCGGAGGGCTCCAGGCTCCAGCACATTTCCGCACTGTTCGCACTCCACTGCCTCAGTCACCAGCCATGCCTATTAAATCAAGGGCCCCACTCTACAAAGACTGCCAATTATGGCCGGCCGAGCCTCTCTCCCTCTCTCTCTCTCCATCTCTCTATTTTCCCTTCCGCTGTTGCTTTTCTGGGTAAAAGCCCAATGTGGAAAACCTGATCCCATCTCCACCAGTCCCATTATACTCTGTTCCTGGTGAAGTTGAGGTGAAAACATGTAGAACGGTGTATCAGGAAAGAACTTCATCTGAGCTGGATTATAGACGACTTTAAGACAGCTGATTTGCTGGGGTGTCTGAGCCAATTCCCATGGCCGATTCCTAAAGCTTAAAACAAAAGTTTTGGAGTAGTGTATTATTCATATAATCCCCCTGTCCTAACTCCCAAAGGTCCTTTAGCATTCTTTCTCCACCTCAGCTCACCCTTTATATGTCCAGGCTTGAGGAAAGTTTTAGGCTTGTGCAGACTGATAGCCCCACCCAAGGAATTGTAATATATCTGAAGAAAGGTATTTGTTAGTATTGCCATTCATCTCAATGACTCAGTTTACACCTGCTATTAACATTCTCAGGTGATTCGATCACAAGTGGTCAGCAGAGAGAGATAGTTGTTTACACGTGCATTAACATGCACGTTAAATATGTCTCCTGTGACCACTGTGATTGGATTTCATCACTATGTCAGCGTGAAAATTCCCTAAAATGAATCAGAATATGTGCTTAATATGTGAAAGTGCACACTTAAGGATCATACATTTGATTATATTGCTGAAATATATAGTTTAGCTGCATCACTATATTTAGCTAGCTAGTTATCTCCTAGAAGTGCAGTTTTCAGATTTCACTGTGGCCATGCATGTCTATACATGTATAGGCATGTGTTTTGGGGGAGGTGGTGGGTCTCTGACAGGGTTGCCTTATGAAAGTGACCCCAGGCAAAGCTGTTGTTGTTCTTCAACGCCTTCTCCCTGTGGAAAACACGAGTCCTTAGGAGACCCAGAGACCAGACAAACACCCAGACACAATCTCCCCACACTTGTCTCTGTATTCCTGTAAACACTTGCATGGAGACAACTTCCAAAAGCAGCAGATGAAGACCAGGTTAAAAGGAACATTTTTGCATGAACCGCAGGTGATCTTGGAAATGAATGTGAAGTGATAATTTTCTGTATTTCTCTCTCTATATTGCTCTCCTAGCACGGAGCATATATTTCACGGCTGCAGAGCTTTCCAAGTGTGCGTCTCTCTCTCCTCCTCTACCTGCTGAGATACACAACTGAATCCCAATGGATAAGAGTGGTGAGATAGTGGAGCGGTGTCAGTGTGTGTGTGTGTGTATGTGCCACACGACCAGGGTGACGACCGCTTGTTTACCGGCCTCATTATGTCAGCTCGCTTCCTCAGAGGCTGTGGCAGGTCACGCCAAGGCCTTCTGTCCACCTACACACACACGCACTCGCGCTCGCGCACACACACACACAATCAAGTATTGCAGCAATGGGGTGAAGGACAATGCAAACAATTATTTAGGATTGGACATCTCAGACAGACCATTGAAGTGGCCAATACCATTGAGCCTTCATTAAAACATATTCGTAAACTTCGTCTCGCATACACTCGTACCAAAAAATCTTGTTAGGAATTTTTACGAAACAGCGAACTGCTAAACATAACATCTTCTTCTACGTCCATGATATAAGTAGTTGAGAATGGTCTTTGTACATTTGCATGTTTTGCCAAATGCTATTTCCCCCTTCTTTCCAATTATAGGGAGATACACTCACATTACCTGTCAGGACAGTTGGGGCAGCACCAATAATTGGGCCAGTACTGAACTTCCAAAAGTTGTCGGATTTGTAAAAAGCACACATAACTAATGTAAACTAGCTTAAAGTTAGCACAGCAGTTCATTAAGGGATATTTTTTTCTTAGCACGATTCTATGTATAATTCAAACATAATTCACTAGGATAATGGGTAGTGGTGTTGTTAAATAGCGCTGCACATAGATCATATGTGGGAAAGATGTGTGTGCATGTATGTTACCTGTGTGTGTTCTCCGTCTCTGCAGTCCTCACATCCATAATCCCTTTTATTGAAATCCGTGTCACCTGCTGCCTGCGTAGTCCAGCACCCTGAAGCGCCAGCCGGCTGGCACTATGATGGGCTCTGTGATGAAAGAGAGAGAGGGAGAGCGGAGATTATCAAGGCTAGTTTACTTTGATTGCATTTAATATGCTGAAGACATTCACAGAAAAACAAATGATTCATACATTTCTACTTGTACATTCCACAAAATCATTAATAATATGATTCCATTACAAAAATGCTTCAATTAGATCATCGCTGCTGGATAAATAAACTAAGACGGTTCAACTGGTGACCTTAAATTATAATCTTGTTACTAGTTACCAGCACAAGTCATGTTTTGGGCTTTGTTGTTTTTGCTGGTCATCTTCACAGGTGGTGTGAGTGCAGGACAGAGGAATGCTTCGCTTTTTGGGTATGATGTGTGTTTATATGAATATACTGTGTTGATTGGTAATAATGATTGCTACCTGTAAATGATGGTCTATGATAATTTTCCTCACCCCAAATCTACTGTAAATTGTAACAACTAGTGAGAAAGCAAAAAACTCAAAATCAGCAGCTGTGGGAAATTAATGGATTAAACGGAATGTGTTAATTATGGTAGAATTAGTTAATGCAAGTACATAAAACTTACAACAACTAGCTTAAAAGACCATACAGATACTATTCAAGGTCAACACCAGTGTTGTTGGCTTCCTTTCAGTTGATGAGTGTGTATTTGAATTTAATTGGCCATAGACCAGTTTAAGGGAGTTGAAAGTGGCATTTACTGATTTACAATTTAGTGGAATTCAACAAAGGTAATTCATTCTGAGAAATTAAGTGGTCTCACACCCTTGGTCATCTTTTTGTAAAGCTTATAAAAAACATCAAACTTCAAAAATGTAAATGTTCACTTCCAGAATAAAAATGTCCTGATAATTTACTCGCCTCATGTCATCCAAGATGTTCATGCCTTTGTCTTCAGTTGCAAAGAAATTAAGGATTTTGAGGAAAACATTCCAGGATTTTTCTCCATATAGTGGACTTAAATGGGGATCAATGGGTTGAAGGTCCAAATTGCAGCTTCAAAGGGCTCTACACAACCCCAGGCAAGAAATATTGGTCTTAATGCATGAAATTTAATCGATCATTTTCTTAAAAAAAAATAAAAATGTATATACTTTTAACCACAAATGCTCATCTTGCACTAGTTCTACTTCATTTTCACGCATATACTACTTGAAGGTCTGCGTGATGAAGGCAGAAGTACGACCCAGTGTTTACAAAGCGAACGTGCAAAGAAAGTCAAATGCCCTTTACAAAAAAAAAGGTAAAACAATGATGTTGGACGATTTTGAAGTTGGAGGAGAAAATGAAAATACGCTACCTTTCTGAACTGGAGTACACAGACGAAGAGCTAACCGCACTTGACCTTTCCAATGTGATTACGTAATGCGTGAATTTGCGGACGCGCATTGCGGAGCTAGTGCAAGATGAGCATTTGTGGTTAAAAAGTATATTAATTTTAATTTTTTTAAAGAAAATGATAGATCAATTAAATTTCACGCATTAAGACCAATATTCCTTGCCTAGGATCGTGTAGAGCCCTTTGAAGCTGCTTGAAACTGCAATTTAGACCTTGGGCAGGCCCGTTGGCGCCACTATTAAGAAGTCCATTATATAGAGAAAAGTCCTGGAATGTTTTCCTCAAGAACCTTTATTTCTTTTCGACTGAAGAAAGAAAGGCATGAACATCTTGGATGATATGGGGTGAATAAATGATCAGAATTTTATTTGTAAGTAAACTTATCTTTTGGGCTCGACGGAAGAGTATGCACATACACCTTGAATTGTTTTTGCACTAATTAGTTTCCCACAAGAAGCCAACACTGGCCCGGGCCAGCTGAAAAAGAAAAGGCAGCAACGGAACAACACTCTAATTGAGACAACACTCATGGACGGCCGCGTTGACACTCTGTGTGTGGTGGGGTTAATATCCCAAACTCTAGTTTAAAAGCTATGCAGACCGTGCTAATCAGTCATAACTTCTGGAAAGAAATAGCGCAGACACTGGACGAAGATAATTGTCAAATGATACTCCATTGTTTGAAAGTCTGTGCATTCGGCTGTAACAATTCTGACCCTTCACGGGTTACAGTAGTCTTCAACTTCAACGGACAAAAACACACATTATTCCGAGATGTGCAGTTTTGGCGCGTGACCCTGTAATACAGTAATAATTCCTAAATACCCTTAAAGAGTTGGGAGAAAAACCGGATGTGTTCAGATCCACGTCATGGTCAAACAGGATTTAAAAGTGGCCCCCCCCCAAAAGCGCTGCTTTTAAAGTAAAACCTGCTGAAGTCTGTCATTGATGTAAATCAAAGAACAAAAGAAAAAGAGAAATCACTCACTGCTCTGCTCCCTGAGTAACTTTTGTAGCTTGAATAAAGATAAATCTATATAGATTATGCATATACAATTTATAGTTTACGAGGAAGATTGTTTTAAGTTCACTTAAATTAAAAGTTGTTATATATTTCAGAACCTATTAAATTTGAAAAATAATGGCTTTCAATTATACGTGATGTTGAAAAAAAAACAATTGGGCTATAATTCATGGCTAAAATTGAGGGGAAAATGTATTTAATAGAGACATCAGTAGCAGTATTGCTATCAATGATACGGGCCTTCATTAATAATGGGCTACTTAATAAAAATATGCTATTAAACACATATTTAAAATATACCATCTTTACGTTGTTTCTACATTAATTTGGAGGTTCAATTTGAAATTATGATAATATAAATATATCGATATATGTGATTAATCAATTAATTACAGATGTGAAAATGTTGTGAATATTTTTTTTAATTGGTTGAAACACGGCACTAATGTTAATCTTTTATAGATGTTGGTGTTGGTAATATTCATTTGGTAGTTCATTTACTGCTAAATATGCATTTCAATTTAATTTCTAATTTTTTAGGCCCCACAGAAAGAGATTGGGATGTCCCCCCATCCCCTTGGCCCCCTTCAAATTTTAAATGAGATAATCTGGCCCTCAAATGAAGATAATTGTATAGCCCTGCTTTAAGTTCTTTAAACTTTAAAAGTAACCAATCTCAAGCCATTATTCAAATTCATTGTTGACAACCCTTGCTTTTCTAGTTATGAATTTCTTTGAAATGTAATTAATTTTAATTCTACTTCTAGAAATCCAAATTGGAGTACTGCATCCAGTTTATCTCAATTCAAAATTGAATTCAAATTCAGGAATTTAACTGAAATATAAAAAGCATTCTCTATTCAATTCTGAATGGTGCACAGCTCTGGTTGATTTATTTTTGATGCCATTAAAATTTGTTTTGAGGGATAGAAGTACAGTCTGTTCACTGGATTGTACCATTGTTTACTTTGGACAGAACACTGAAAATATGTTGTTCCAAAACATTTCCAAGTTCTATCTGCTTGAAGCATTTTTTTGTGTATGTAAATACGGATGTATTGTTGTTATAGATCAGCTACTTTTTTTTTGTAACACAGCTCTTCACTTTATAGATTAAGGATTATTTGTGTATTATTCTGTCCAATATATTACTCAATCTGATCTGGTCCTGGTTTCCAGCCTCAGGGTAGATGGGCGTCAGTGGGCGGCCATTTTGTGATGTGAGCTGAGGAGAAGAGCATGTCCTGCGCTCCCTCATGAATCAGCTCAGATGTTTTCACTCCCCCTGCCTGCACCTGGGAGTGAGGGCCATGCATATCCGCTAAGAAAGAGAAAGAGAGAGCGAGTGGGTTGGGGGGGGGGTTTGAGAGGAGAGATAGATATATTCCCGTTCAAGCCTGTGACACATTAATTATTAACAAACTCAGAGTAAATGCGTAAACTCTCCCTCTCCTGTCCTCTCATCCCTCTCTCCTCCACTGCTTGCCGTCTTGTCTTCAGTCATCCAGTTATTCCTTCAGCGCTCTGTTTCCAACAAACACCTCTCCCTCTTTTTCTCTTTCTCTTTCTCTTCTGCATAGTCACCCTCTCTAAACCTCTGTTTTTTTCAGTGAGTTTTCTCTCGTTCTTTTTTCTTTTTTAGTGAAGTGCAGTGTGCTGCTCGTAAAATGAAGTGGAGCATGTCGATTGGGGGGTGGGGGGGTGACAGCGGTGTCAGGCACAAGGCCCTAAGAGAAAGACCAAAAGAAAGAGAGAGAAACTGATGGCACGAGATAGGCTTTGTGACTAGTTTCAGGTGTGGAGCTTAGAACAGGAAGCTGAGGCTCAGTAGAAAACTCACCGTGAAATGGCCTTCGCAACACATTTCACTTCCATATTGTGACGTATTTCCGAGTGAAACAGGATATTTAGCAACAGGGCTGGATAGAATTTTAGCCATTGCTAATTGATTGGATTTTGAGAAGTTATGGAGGCACACTGTCAGAAAAACAAAAATATGCAAAAAGTGAACCTTGTGCAAAAATAGTTTGAGAAGAAGAATGCTGCAGGGAAAGATTGAAGATTACGAGGACATGAAAAAAAAATGTGCATGGATAAATCACTTATAATAAACTGCAATTTTTCATAAACAAAATTTGAATTTGCTGTTTTGATTTCATGGTGACTTAAAAGAAATAGATAAATTCAGTAATATCTATAATTTTGTCATTCTTTCCAAAAAATATCAAAACATCATTTAAAACATCCTTACACCATGAATCTAAAACAATTTAGTTAAAAAACTTTGCCAATGGGGTGCATAAAATTTAAAGCTTAATTAACATATTTAATTGAGAACCAAATTTAGACTTGTTTTCAGAGATTGTATCCTAATTGAGTTAATTTTTTTAAACATAGACATCAGTAAATTTTGTTGGATATATTCCAAAAAAGTACAATTAATATCATAAGACTAGCAACTTTGCTTCTGAAAATGGAATTTTAAAACATTTTAAAATGGAAAATCCTGTTATGCCATATATAAGTAATTTCAAGTAATCAAGCAGATTTTTTTCTTTTCACATTGATTTAAGGATAAATAGAACTAAATACCATTCGATTTATCAAAAACAATTTGGCAAAAAATGTCATGTGACTGCTCAAATCTCGTTCGTCATCAAATTTCATTCTGAAATACCTGCAGTTTGTAGATATGCTTCAGATGCTCGTCATTGATATTTTACTGTAATTGGACTACATTTCATTCTGGGCAGACTGTGAAATAAAATTAATGTTTAAAGAATAACATTTGAAACAAAAACCGACACACACAGAGACACCCCCTCACACAGACTTTAGTCCTCGATTAACTTCTGCCACACTGTAACCTCTCTCTACTTTGCTTTACTTGGACCCTGTGATGAATGTAGTCTCCATGGACACTGTCTCCATGGGCATGGTCTCTACGGGCAAAAATCTCAACACTTTGTGAATGGGAGATTGTAAGTTTGCAGGTATGTGTGTACGTGCAGAGTGGTATCACCAGACCAACACTGTAGCTTTCATCAGTGCGCCCTTGAGTGGGCCGCTTTCACACGAGCAGACTTACAGGACACAGATTCCCCGCAGATGGAAAAACCCGCTGCAGCTGGGACAGGAAGTCCAGAGGCTGCAGTGGTGAGGTCATCACTTCACTCCCGGTCTGGGACGACGGTTGGAGACTGATCAGCGTCCACAGAGTTGAAGGACACAGACATACCCTTCAGATGTAAACTGTGTGTGTGAGGGGAAAAAAAGCAAGCTTTGGCGGTCTTCATGTCATCACCTGGACAGCAGTAATGGAAAACAAGCACAAACCATTTGTTTTTCATTTGCGCAAAACTATTTTTGCTCTCCGACACACACCCACTCAGAAACATGCACACACGCACAGTTGACACACATCGGGAGGACAGCTGCAGTGAGAGTGGAACAGAGGACAGTGTCTCTGGCCCTTCGGTCTACTTCACCATGGCAACACTTCCTCCTGCGCAGACATTGCAGCTGGACCAGATCTACACACACATACACACAAGCTAACGTGGTTTAAAACCACTTAAATGGCCTATTTTCAGAACCTATGTGGCATAAAACTAATGTCATGATCTCAGCAATTGTGTAACCTCCTGAGGGACAGCAGGTTCTTGAGATCTTGTTTAGTGCCGTGTGAAATTCTTATTTCTACCACCACAGCTATTCAAGTTTAAAGTACCACCTTCGTGTTTTTGCGAGTCACAGAGACTTGCATTCAAAAATAGCTAGAACAAAGCACAGGGGTCTCGGGATACATTTTCAAAGTTGAACTACTTTTAATGTCACACACACGAGTGGTGATCATGGCATAAGGTGCTGAAAAAACGGCGAGATACAATGCAATGGCCAAAGCACTTGTACATGCACCAAAAACACTTCCTTGTGTGAAAATCTACCTCGGACAAATTGGCAAACTTGAAAGCCAAATGGATTGCTTTAGAATATCAGCAGATATTGATATATACTATTAATACAAGTGTAATCCTGAGTCAGTGTGGCTTTTTGCTTATGACATTACTTTTTCACACACACCTGGATTTATTTTAGAAATTGATTCTGCACCAGGGAGCAGTGTGTGAGATTCAGGTTCTGTTAGAGAGAGAGAGAGAGTGAAGATGAGGGGCTGGAGTGTGGAAGTGGCATCTGTAACAGAGCAAGTTATCACATGAGTCCAGCTTCCTCTTCTCACCTCCAGACGTTTCGTTTTCCGTCTTCCTTTCTGTACCCTTGTCCTTGGTACTCTTAATTCCTAATTCAAATGTAAACATTTGGTGACTCTATTAGCAACAATTAGCATAACAAAGTTGTATAAAGAATCCCCAGTTGTTTGGATTCTTATTGATATGACTGGATTTTACATAAAAACAGAAGAAATAGTACATTACCTTAAAAAAGTGCCTTTTGTCATACAGTGGAAACCATGGAAAACCCTATTGTTGTATGAAAAAATAAAAACCATGGTATTATTTTTGTACACTACATTTTAGATAGCACATAGTAACCATAGAGTACTATGATATATACAGTATTAAATAACATGGTACTGCCATATTTTATCGCCATTAAACTGACTTTAATGGTAGATGTTTGTAAGTGTAATACCGATCAGTTTAGGTCAACTTTAATGTCTGAGTTCTACGAAAAAGCAGATAATGGTAAATTATAAAAGAACAAACAGTGGCAGTGTTTGCTAGCATCCTGATAGCATGTAATTATTCCAGTAGGTATGAGGGAAACTGTTAATGTTATCTGCCTCATTGCACTTTCAAGTGTTTTTTAAACTGTCCCTGCCGTACACAAGCGAGATGAAGGGAGAATCATCTACCCCAACCTGCACACAAACACCCACACACACACACACACCACACACACACACACACACAAACAACACACACAAACACACACACACAAACAGCGGGCTCTACCCCAGGCCCACTTCCTCTGGCAGCCCATGGTGTTTCCGTTGGGGTGAGAGAGTGCCAGCTCCGTCCCCCCCTGCTCCCCAGTGGGGTCCTGCCTCCTGGCATCTGTCAGGGCAGCTGTCTCTCTGCTCATACCGCGCCCGTCCTCTACGCAGCACTGCACGCTACAGACACACACACACAGGTTTACTCAGAGCAGTGATTATACCACACACAGGCACACAATAATAGTTTATTTTAGGCAGACTTACACATTTTTTTTCTCAAATAAACCCAGCCATGCTCAGAATCATGGGAGTGACATCTGCAAAACTGACATACAAATTAATTTACATAAATAGTACAATACATGACAGTGCTGCAGGACCATGTGTCAGGAAAGACCAACATAAACACGACAGCTTTAGCCACTGATTTGGTTGGAAATAATGACACGCAGGTGAAAACACACACAGTGGTGGTGATTGAATCTTATAGCACACACACACACACACACACACACACAAAGACAGCTAAGAATCGCATCGTGATGGGAAGCTTAAACCAAAAAACAGCTAAACAATCAGTGGAAACCTGGAAATTTCAGCAAAAGGAGCTGGTGTGGGTGTGTTTATGTGCGTGTTTCTGCCCAAGTCTGTGTGTGTGTGTGTGTGTGTGTGTGTGTGTCCAGGTGTGATGCAACGCAGGAGGTAAAAATGAGAGAATGGAGGTTTGCAGGTGTTAGCGAACACTCAGTCAAGACCTGTAAAACACCAACATGTAAATGAGGAACAAGGATAACACAATACTAAAAACATCCCCCCCCCCCCCCTCCCCCCCACCCCCCCCCCCCCGGTTTTACGGCACTTAAAAAAGTTAGCTACTTCAAACACACCTCAGTTACTTAAACTCGTTTAATGAAGTTTCTTGGCCACTTTTGTGAGCACACACAGCTCCTGTTAATAGGGAGGGGGCAGCCAGCATGGATGCGGCCCTGATTAATTGGGCGCGACACAGGGAAGTGGGTCTGGAAACTACCTGGCAATTTCCTGAAACCCCCCCACTCCTCCCTTCTCCCACTGTCTGTCTCTCTCTGTCTCTCTCTCTCTGGAGGACGGAAAGTGGCAGGGTGGGCTGGGGAGGAAAATTTGTGGCGGCAGCTCTGCGTGATATTCCACTGGCGGCCAGCATGCCCATCGCCCTACATAGCAGGCTCTTCCTCTGGCAATGCCTGACTTGGCTCTAGGCTCAGAGCTCTGCACACTGCGGCTCCGACAGACTTTACACACGTGCACACACACAACACACACCCACGCCAGCTTAGAAATACACATGAAGAAGTATGCTAACCTTCAGATACGCTCATTCACACGCACTCTACAAAGAAAATCAGGCCAGTGCTGACCAGTGCTGTCCAAAGACAGAGATATTTCATTGTGCTGTGAATGTTGCAGTGGGTATGAGCTCCGGCTGGCACCTCTCTTCTTGCTGGCCAGTGTGCCTAGACAGATAGAGAAAAAGAGAGAGAGTACCATCGCATTTATACAGCAAGCAAACAGCGCATCAAAACTAGATTGTTCCCATTATAATCAACAAAGCCACTGCATGCTAGCAGGGTAGCTTCGTTGATTATAATGGGAGCGATCTAGTTTTGTTGTGTCACTTTCAACAGAGTCGAGGGAGAGAGAAACAGAAGGAGAGAAGACAGATATTTTCTCCCTTTCTGAGGACTGTAACGTGTGTGTATTACCCTATGGAACAGGACAGAAACTGCCTTAATGAAAGCACAGGAAGAGGGCAGCAGCTGGTGGCATGTGTTTGAGTCGTGAGGATAAGACCCTTGCGCTGGGCTCGCTAGGGTCTTTCTACAGAACCACTCTCACACACACAGGCACACACCCGGAGAGACTGAGCTTCTTTGTCCGATTTGCTGCCGCCCGTGCTGGAAGAGGGCCCGGGCTGCAGGGGCCTGCCTGCCTGCCCAGGAGCCAACAGCACTGCCTCAGCAACAACTACAGCCGAGCACAAATCCAGCCCAGATCAGACGTTGCTCTCTTCCCCACAGCTCCAACACCACAATGGCTTGAAACATCGACAACAACAACCACCACAAAAACAAGGGAAGAACAATGTCAGTAAAGGGTATGGATAGAAGATGAGAGACTGACAGATTGAGTTGTTTAGCCGCACATCTGTGTAATGGTGTAGGTGTAATTCCTTGTATTCGGTGAGGTAAAATGTTAGCTTGCATGAAATATTGCATCAAGAAATATCTCAAACTGACAAAATCTCAACATCTCTATTAAGACAAGAGTGGAAATTAGTTCACAAGGATGTTACAGACAGATGTGGGGCAGTTTGTTTCCTTTCAGCCCACAGCTGGAGAGATATCTTTCAAGTTGAAAGTTTTCAGCCATCTGGGTCTCGCAACATAACAGCATAAAATGTCTGAGAACCCAGAGAGGGCATGACATGTCACAGCATGTGTCTGTGGCATGCTCATATCTGTCTGTATCTGCACACGTATGTGCCGCATGTTTCCTGAAGCCATGAGCGGTGTGCAGATAATGGTGCGATGAAGGAGAGGAGGGTAAGGAAGAGAGGGAGGATTTGGGGGATGGGGGCTGGAGTAGGTCTTAGGGGCACCAGGGTGGCGTAGATCCAATTACTGCCCCCCCACACTGAGTCCTTTGTGTGTGTGTCCCTACTGATAAATGAAGCTCTAAAGCTCAGCTGGGCTCACGCTCAACAGCAATACACCAGCATGCATTGCAGCTTCTGCAGAAGAACTGGCGTTGCGGTATAAGCCAAGTTCACATGACCCATATGTGTGCACACATGTTTGCATGCATGTGTACTTTTGGTGTTGTTACAATGGGATTCAGATGCATTCTTGAGCAATGACATCACAGGTTTTGTACAACACACATGAAGGATGTGAGACCTTGATAACATCAAATGTAACCTCAACTAACAAAAGGTACCTAGTCAGTAAGTAGCATTAGGGCTTTAAAACAAACCTCTGGCAACTTCAAGTTTGCGCATCGTATGCAGTCATGACAAACTTGGTAATAGCTGTTGTGCCTCACCGTGAGGAACTCTTCAGTGGTAAGCTGTGATAATGAACAATTTGTTTATGCATACAGATGTCTCACTGTGCACTTCATTGCGACTGAAGTTTACTGCAGTGTATTTATAATGAGTCATAGCATATTGTCACCCTTTTAGCCTGTTCAGTTTTAACCAGTTACCAATGTGCCACACACTTTTCCTCATTGTGATGCCCATTGACGCATAAAGTTTTTTGTGACCCTGTTTGTGTGTGCCCACAACTCCTCTCCAGCACACAACTCTTGCTGGCCAGTGGCATCTCTTAGCAATGCCAGCCCTCGTCCCACTGGTGACGCCAGCCCCCTGAGAGCCCCAAGTCTCCCTCAAAGTCAGAACTACCATCTCCTGGCAACAGCGCAAGCCTTCTACATCTTAACACCTCCGGTCTCCTGGCAACTGTGTTCATAGTGGTGGTCACAAGAGGTGGAGCCTGTGTTGTGCTACAAGCTGTGTGGCCACAGGTGCTGATGGCGCCCCCTTGAGATTGGTGGTGGCATCACAGGTGTGGAGATTAGAGGAATGACCACGCTCTAGAAGAGTTGCGGACTGAGTTTGTTCCAACCAAAAGAGTGGAGGCCAATCGTACAATCATACTCCACCTCCTACCCAGCCAGGCGTCATCCTCCACCAACCCCACGGAAGTCTGTCTCCTAGCAACGCTGACTGCGTGCACTCCGGGAGGGATCCGGAAGTCCACATGCTCAAGCGGTGACGTTCTTGGAGAGCATGTCAAAGCACCCCCCTCCAAATCTTTCTCTCTCTCTCTCTCTCTCTTTCTTTGGTCTACTCCAACTGGCTCCCACGCACAGATTTGGAACGGCTCCTGCACGCAGAGCCTGGGATGAAAATAACAAGGCCACAAAAATCTTCCGCTTTACAGTTTCTCTCTTTATGCCACCTATCATTTCTCTGTTATGAGTAATGGGCTAATGACCTCAGATAGCTTAGGACTTCAGGAGTGCAAACTTTTTTTAAATCTCTACTTTGTAATATTTTCATATATTATCTTGGTATTGAGGACTGTTTGACCACAAATTGCTTCAAGGTCTTGCAACCTCTCCTACCTCTTCTGAACCCTCTTCACCTGTGATACTATTGCCACAAGTCAATTTAAAATCACTGCAATTGCTTTTGCTTACTTGGAACAAATTTTTGTGGTAAATATTTATGGCTTTGCTTTTGCCAACAGCCTTAAAGTTGGATTAGGTATTGGTTGTTATCAGTGAGAACTAGCAAAAACAACCCCAATCGAGCACTACCGGCTTGCTCTCCAGAGCCTAGACCAGCTCATTAAGGTTGGCATCACACTTCTCTCCATTTCCGTGAGTCTGCTGAAGCCCCCCATCTTCCCCACCCACTCTCTCTCCTCAGAATTCCCACTGCAGCTCTCCAGCCTCTCCTCAGGACCCCGGAGAATTCTGCTTTCCCACTAGTCAGTGGCGTTCAGTTGGTGAGCAGCTCCAGCCCACCTTCTGCACATCAGAGAACCTCTGTGAAATCCTAATCCCTAGAGCAGGGTGAAACACAGGCCTGGCTTGCCTGACCTCTTTGGTTGCCATGGATACAGTGCACTATAAATAAAACAGAGTTTAAAAAAAAAAAAAGCAGTTTGGCAGGGCTGTGTGGACTGGTGGGGTTCACTGTAAAACCAACACTTACCCCCCCAACCCTACCCTGTCTCCCACCTCTACTGTTAAAATTCAAAACAACTATCAGTTTCTTGCTTATATGAGTCCAAACCTGAGGAAAAGTGAAATTGAAAGAGGGAGAGAAAGACAGGGAGGGTGAACAAAAAGCAAGCTCTTGAACTAGCCCTCACGCATTAAGGAAACCAAGTTGTTTGTGGGTGCCATTTTTAGGAGCATTTAAATCTGTCGAGTGTAAACAGACAGAGCTGTCCTAACGGAGGCCCATTAAAAAAGGACGGCCCATTTTCTTCAAAGTGGCGGACCAGCGGCGTAGAGAGACGAGGGAGGCTGCATGTTTGTGCACTGAATCAGGGCTGTGCTGCAGATTTTTGTCTGGCGAGGCGAATCTCAGGAGGCTAGGAAATAATTTGGTCACGGCTGTGGGAGGTTGCTGGGGTGGGGGGAAGGTGGATGACGTGAGGGGTAGGGGGCAGGGTTTTGACCGTTTCGCTGCGGTGAGAACACGCTTGACACTTCATTCCTTTCCAGTTAATGCGGCGTGGACTGCAGGAGTTTAACCCTCTGTCTGCCTGGTCCTGGAGTTGGCCAAAGTCTCAGCAAGTGACCAAAGAGCTCCACTGCTTCATATGTACATTGAGAACTAGTCTGACCACAAGCAAGCAAGCAGGCAGCCTGTGGAGTTTCATAAATATATGTGATGAAAGTTGTTCAACAAAGAACATAGCTGCATGAAAAGTAGTTTAAGGATACAAATTGGATAAAAAGGATAAAAATTGAGTTCAAATGAGTGCATATAAAAAATGACCACCTTACTGAATACTATGTTGACATGTATCTCAATATTCTTCTTTTGGGATGTTCTTATGTGCTCCAAGGCACAAGTTTAACATCCAGTGACCATGTTCAAGCAGCATGTCAATAGACAAACATCCCTGTGACTTCCTGCGTGCAGCCTCTCATGTGACAGGGGCGAGACTGAGCCTGTGGCAAAAACAAAGGCTCGCTCCACTTTCCAAACAAACTAACCCTGCTTCTGCTGCAGGTGGACACACTGGCTCACGTACTGGCCATCAACCCAGATTTTCTGTGGGTGTGTTTTTTTTATTTGTGTGTGTGTGTGTGTAGCGGGAGAGCAGGGAGTTAATGCGGCAGGCCTGTGGCGGTCCTCCTGCCCTCAGCCAGATTAATCATGCAGCAGACCCCGTTCCCTCTGCCTGGGGGCCCAACTGTGCCCGCATGCTCTCACTATCACATGGCCCAGGCCCCCTCTCTTCTCCTCAACAGAGCACACAGCTTCTCTGGGGTAGAAGGGGGGGGGTGGAACGCCCCAGAAGAACGCCATGATGTGCTTCCTTTCCTCTTTCTTCTTTTTCTTTCTGTGGGCATCAGGAGATAGATGCAGGGAGAGAAAAACCGAAGTGTCAGTCTCATCTTCCCTCCGCCGCAGCGGCAACAACGGCCCCTTTTTATTGCTCATCAGAAGGCCCTTTTTGGCAGTGGCCAAGCTTTGCACTTTGCGGGGGACAGGGGGTTGGTTCTGTTTGCCAGGGGCCTCCCGCGCTTGCCTGGAAACAACCTACCGACATCTCTGTGCATTGGAGAACAGCCGTTGCATCCACTGTTGCAGGACTGGGTGCCAGCTTCCATTTGTCCGCATCTTTTGATTGGTTAGTGAGCCCGTTTGTGATCACGCAGGGATTATGATGCATTTAAAGATCTAGATGACATCACACACTAAGAAAGAAGAAATCTTGTGTAACTCACAGTAGCATGATTGTAATTTGGAGATGTTTCCCCATACTCTTGAATATTTCAAGGGTTTTGTTTTGTATGGCCATGATGTGGAAAAACAGCGAAGTGCTTAAAACAAAAACTTTAAGACCAGAGGCAGAGGCACTTGACATCCAGGAGACTGAATGAAAGCTCAAGTAGTGAGCAGTATTCCTACTTATCTGTTGTCCAAGTCTCAGCGTTAACAAGTACAGTAGTGTTATTGTGTTCTTTTATCTGACTTAATACTCTAACTTATTTCTTTAACTCTCTCTGTTTTATTGTGATCAGCAAGCAGGGGGCATCCAAGAGAAGAGCTCAGTCTACAGGCAGACTATCAAAGGCAGCAAAAAGGCTTTTGATGTGTGCAATATTTACAATCTATACAACTTGTAAGCCCTGTCAGCTCTTGCACAAATGATTCAAAGTAATTTATTGCACAAAAACCATTATATATTCTGATTAGATGTGCAGTGAAGAGTATATGAAATGTTCTTGGCCACATGTCTTGACCTCAGACGACTCCAGTAAATGCTCGTCATAAGCACATGTTGAACATAAACAGCCTGAAGCCTGTCAAGCCACGGAGGATAAAACTGTAACCAGAAGCTGAAGGAGGTTTGATAATTTTATTACAGAGGAAATATCCCACACTTATCCTGAATGTGTGGACAGGACATTCAAGCCTTACACAGAGTTATTATATAAACTCTTCCAGAACATGTTAAAAAATAGAATTAAGTGCAAGCAAATGTGACCGTGAGAAAACGATACATGAAAATGGCTGCTGCCCTACTGACCTGATTACCAAAAATGGAACATTTTTATATGATAAGGCCATCAACCTCAAAGTAAATGTATGGCTATGAGAAAACCAGCAACATAAAGTACTCATAGAGGCACAGCTGGTCATTCTGCATAGTGTCAGTTCCAAAATGTAACTTTGTCAGTGAATTTTCTCATATTTTTAGTGAATTGAGTAAATACTGTGTAAAATGTGTATTCAATTTAATCCAGCAACTTTCTGTACATCTTAATTGCTATAAAGAAATTGTAATTTACAGTAAATGTAGGCATTATAATGGCCACCCTGCCCTCTAGATATTGCAAAACAACAAAGCTTTCATAAGCTCCAACCTTCAAGATGTAAAGAAGCAAAATGTATAAAACAGACTAATGGGATGACTAACTTCGGTTTATCATGATTTGGTTTTGTTTGGAGTTTACTCAATCTTATACTGGTGATTAAAATTTCATGTGACCCTTTAAAACAGAAACGCATTTGTAAACATGCATCTTTGTGCAGCTTAATGATACAGCCAGGTCAACAGTACTGCCGAAAGTTTGAGCAGTGTAGCAATATGACTAATGTTTCATTCCTGCTGAAAAGTTTTACAAACCACTCATACCATGTAAAAAATAAAAATAAAGAAAAACATATTGCAAAAAAGCATTACTTAACATCACTTTGGTAACTAAACATTCAAGTTCCTGAGAGAGGTTAAGCACCCACACCCTTCAAATGTAGCCACTGAAGAAGACCTCTGGCCAGGTGTCCTGACTGCAGCACAGGGGTTGGTCCCTTGTTGATTACCTGAGAGATGGTGAGGGGCGGAGCCTCAAGTGGGTAGGCTTTTCCGGGATTGGAGGTTTGTTGCCATGGGGCGGCGTATGGGAGGGTGGTGACTCACTGAAGGTTTTCATGAGCTGAGCAACCCGTCCCCGTCCCAAACAGCTCTCCTCAACTACCTCAGACCCCACATCCACGGAAAACTCCCGTTTAGAGGCAGCAACAACTCGGAAATCACCTGCAAATGGACAGAGAGCGATGAGACATGGACTTATGACCTTCAAGGTCTGTTTTTATAGGTGACAACTTCAAAACATTCTCACACTTCCTCTCCCACACCACACTTCTCTTCTGCCCTTTTCTCTCACTCAATTTTTCGCTTCTTCTCTTCGCACTCTCTTCTATCCTTTTTTCTCCCCACCCCTTTTCAGTGTCTCTGGCTCTTTTTTCCTGGGCTGCAGACTGCCAGACCGGAGGTCGTCGGCGCAGGAAGTAGAGCAGGGACGCAGCTGGGTGTAGTTGGTGTGTGTGTGTGTGTTTGTGTACACGGGGTTTTTTTTTATGGGGTTTTCGAGTGTGCTTATGTGTGTGGTTTTATACTTTGTTGTGTAATTGATAGATGGAGGGGATGGAAGAATTATCAGAGGGCCCGCAGGGATAGGCATGCGGAAGAGCAACAGACCCTGCCCTCCGACACCAGAAGGCTTGAGGAGCTGCATTATTTTTAGTCCACGTTCCCCAGGGGACACAGATGTTTATGCGTTCGTCTCTTTCGCATCGCTCTCCCGCAAACACAATATACCCCTCTCTCGTTACACCACAAAAACTGACACACATTTTTACCCCCTCTCAAACCTTTCTCCCAAAAACCATCCTCCCCTCACACCACTCACACACCTGGTTCAAAAGACCACGAAACCCCCATGTGGCTGTTGTCAGTGGAAATGTCCCCCATTATGAACCACAAGGGCATCACTTTAAAGCAGACACACCAGAATTGTCTCGAAACTTTTGTTTTTTTTGTTTGGTTGTTTTTTTTTTTCCTTCTTCTCGTTACCTATTACTGGGTAAATCTCATGAAAAACACAAGCATTTGACAAATAATAACGTAGTAAATAAACAAACACATACTCTTAATGGTCCTGAAAAGTTCTCAAAATTAGGATTGATTTATAATTGTTTTATATATGTATATACATATTATATCTTTATATATATATATATATACTATATATATACTGTATATATATATATATTGTGTGTGGGGTGTGTGTGTGTTTGATAGTATTTTTAAGTAACTGTATATTATATTTATGGATGCACATATTGGATTTTTGGCCCGATATGTCCCGATAATGTTTAAACTCTTTTTGGCCGATAGCCCGATGCAGATATATTTTTTAATTTTGGTTAGTTTTTAACAATAACTTATTTGTTAGAATTAAATAATAATAAAGTTATTTTATAATGACATTATGATTTTAAAATAACTATAAATAAACTATATATTAATCACTGCATTTTTTATCAGAAATATGCAGTGGTAACATTGACATTTTATTTTATGATTTAACATTTGTAAAATGGTCTAAAGCAAGGTCCTTTTAGCGCTTCATAAATTGTTAAAAAATAGAACATTACATCTTCATGTCAGGCTGCTGCTGCACGTGCTATTACTGTTTACTCTATCATACACCGAACTCATCATTCTGTAAGTGCATTCTTAGTTTAAATGCAGCGATCCAAAACAGTGAATACAATCACCATTCAGGCAAAACTTTGCATCAAGAATGAGCCACAATGCTGACGTAATCTAATTCACTGTTGACAGTGATCTAATCGCTTAGCAAACCCTGAGCCACATGTTAGGTAATTTATTCCTCTTATCGCAAGACATATCGGTATATAGTCAATTTTAATATTGGGTCAGCCGATATTTAAGTTGAAAGCCATTTATCGCCGACTTCTGATATGTCCGTAATCAATCGTGCATCCCTGAATTATATTTATATTACCTTTTTTGAAAATGTCTTTTCCAGGATTTTTTATTATTATTATTATATATTTTTTTTAATATTCTATTTTTATTTCACTTATTAGTTTTTATTTTATTTATTTTCAATACTTTTTTAGTGGACCATTATGAATTTTTGTTAAATTATAAAATGTTATTCTATGTATTCTAAAATAATATAATACTAACATGTAATAATTAACAACAACACAACACAACAATAATGCAAACAAATCTTGGTCCGAATTCTCTCAAAATAGCCCTCATACAAAAATATAATAATATTATAATATTATAAAATTCCTTATTTATGTTCTCCAAGATCCCTGCCCTATCCTTCGTCTTTCTGCCCTCCTCCCTCCCTCCCTCCCCTTTCTCATCCCCTTCCTCCCATCCCCTTCCTGTTGCCCCTGACCCTGTGTTCCGGTGTTAATGTCTCTCGCCGCACTGCGTGGGCCTGCCACTAATTGTCTCACTGTGTTGTGTGGTCGCCACGGAAACCCTGGATAGGCTCCAGCGTCTAAGGCGGACACACATGCGTGCACGGCCCTCTTACGCATACACATTCACAGAGTCACACTCGTGATCTAAAGCCGTTTGTTCCCCCGCATTTTCAAGCCCCACTAGTAGTCTGTTCCGTGTCCTACAAACACACATGTGTGTTTGCGAGCCTGTCCGTGACTCTGTTCACACACACATACACACGCTGTTAGCTGACACCAGCGTAACAACTACGCCTCTCTCCCTCGTCACTCGCCACCGTTTTCCATCCTCCCATAACCTCCCTGAACCTGAGACGCTTTCACAGAGCGGTCACATCAAAAAAGAAAAAAATGCTGAAACCAAACTCCCTGTCCAGGCCAGGCCAAAACTGCCCCCGCCAGCCTCACCGTGCAATCACTTGTGACAAAGCTTGTAAGCACCTGATCGCAATGAACCGAACGGCAAAACCACTCTCTGTTTGCCCTGTCAGTAACTGCTGTGCGTGTCTGTGAAAGCGAGAACGCATTCGACGGGATGTTTCCAATTTCACAGTCACCATATGCAGACAGAACAGATGAGCCGCACTGACAGCCTGTGCCGCTAAAAAGCACGCTATCTCTTTAAATGCCCCCACCTCTTAGAAGTGGGGCAGAGGGCAGAATTCCCGAGCGGCACGTGCTGTGCCGCTGAGCCAGGCCGCAGGGGGTCACGTCTGCCCAGAGGGAGAGGGGGAGGTGGGGAGGGGGGTTGAGCGGAGCGGAGGCTGGGGGCCCTGTCACTTATCAGCTCCGGCCGAGCGTCGCCCAGGGCCAGAGTCAGGAAGCAGCGCTGGAATGTGTGTCCTTCCCTCTGAAGGTGAAGAGAAGGGACGCACACACACGTGCGTGCAGAGACGAAGCGAGCAGCTGTGGAAAGTTGTTGCTTTCACGCACATGCCAGGATGACCATACACGGATGAACACGCACACATTCCCGTGACTTACATGCTCTTGATCCCACTACAAAGTTAACTGCTCACACAAATTAAACATTCCCATGTAGTCATCCAAGTGCATTTTCAAGAGATTTTTATTTTTACAAGCAACAAATTAGAAGAATATGTAGTCTGGATGATCATAAATTACATTCTAGATCCGAAAGTGCTAGTTTAACTTTATCTGAGTTTATTGGCTGCATTTAATTTATATGTCCAGCAGGGGGATTTTTCAATTGAAACTGCAGAAGTGTAATTCCTAATAATACACACTTGATGGCGTAATTTGAGCTTTTTGAGTGAGCCATAACATCTGTTGAGGTGATTCACACCACCAGGATAGTTTAGAACAAATGTTAATTAAAAACCACCCAGGAGATGATCAAGATACAAATGTTTATCTAATCGGTTTTTTCGTAGAGAACCAGAAGAGGATTCAAACAACATGAAGAGAAGCCAACTGGAATCTTTTCCCATAATCTTTTTATTGTTTTTTCCAGGTGACATTGGTTTCTTCGTGCGAGATATCTATAGTTCTCCTTTAACTTTTCCAGATCCGTTTTTTCTGCCTCTTTATTCCTGTTGTTACAAAAAGAACTGCCAGATCGTAAAGCCTCCAGTAACATGCCTTTTTAGAGAATCTTTCGTTTATTCTATATTTAATTTTTATTTGAAAATGGGTGATCTCGAGAAGGCTGACAAGAAACGTGCAACTCATATTTAACCCCAAAATAAGACATAAAAAAAATAAGAAACTATATTTGGAGGAAGAAAATGTGAATGCATCATCCTGACATTTCACTTATACAGTTCTTATTATTTTCCATGATGATTCTCATTTCCTGTACTGTAAGGAAATGAAGACTGCTTTATAGTAAAACAACAGTTATACTATTATAGTTTTTTTTATTATAAAACATAATTAAAGGCTATATAGCAGAATAATGCATTACGGTTTATAAGAAAGAAAAAAAAACTTACATCATATTTGCATAAAAAATTAGGTCTAATATGAAAATAAAACTTAAGGATCTTCATTTATCCTGGGTTGCTTTTCTAATTCTGATTGACTCGTACTTCAGTCCTAAACCCCCTCCTACATTTTCTTATACTGTTTTTTTTTTTTATTATTTTCAATGATTATCGTGGTTCTCCTATCTCCTTTCTATTTATATATATTTATAATATCTATTATAATAATATATATAGATATATATTATATATCTATATAATATATAATATATACATATATATAATATAGATACAGTGGGTTAGGGAAAGTATTCAGACCCCCGTTAAATTTTTCAACGACTCTTTGTTATATTGCCATCCATTGTTTGCCGTAAAATTCATTTAGTTAATTTTTTTTCCTGTCATATCGGCGTGTACCACAGCCCCCCATATTTGACTGAAAAACACAGAAAGTTTTGACATTTTTTTGCAGATTATTAAAAAAGTAAAAAACTAAATATCACAATGGTCCTAATTATGTGTCAATACCCTTCAGTGTAGCTTTCCATAGAATTCTTCTGATAATCCTTGAGATGGTTCTACTCCTTCATTTGAGTCCAGTTGTGTTTGATTATACTGATTTGACTTGATTAGTAAAGCCACACACCTGTTCACAGTTGATGTTCAAGCAAATGGAATCATGAAGGTCAAAGGAACTCCCTGAAGAGCCAGGAACAGAATTGTGGCAAGGCACAGTCTGTCCAAGGTTAACCCAAAAAATTTGCTGCTGCACTTAAGTTGCCTAAAGCACCGTGCCTCCCTAATCCTTAACTGGAAGACCGTTTAGGGACAACAGAACCCTTTCCTAGACCTGGCCGTCCGCCAAACTGACTATCTGGGGAGAAGAAGCCCTTGTTGAGGAGAGGTAAAGACGACCCCAAAGCATCACTGTGGCTGACCTCCAGAGCTGCAGTCGGGTAGGGAGATGGGAGAAGTTTTGTAGAAAGTCAACCATCACTGCATCCCTCCACCAGTCGCGGCTTTATGGCATAGTGGCCCGACGGAAGCCTCTCCTCAGTGCAAGACCAACATGAAAGCCCTCAGTGGAAGTTTTTTTCCAAGGACTCCAAGATTGTGAGAAATAAGATTCTCTTGTCTGATGAGACCAAGATAGAACTTTTTGGCCTTAATTCTAAGCAGAATGTGTGGAGAAAACCAGGCACTGCTCATCACCTGTCCAATACAGTCCCAACAGTTAAGCATGGTGGTGGCAGCATCATGCTGTGGGTTGTTTTTCAGCTGCAGGGACAGGATGACTGTTTGCAATCGAGGGAAAGATGAATGTGGTCAAGTACAGGGATATCCTGGACGGAAACCTTCTCCAGAGTGATCAGGACCTTAGACTGGGCCGAAGGTTTACCTTCCACCAAGACAATGACCCTAAGCACACAGCTAAAATAACGGAGGAGTGGCTTCACAACAACCCTGTGACTGTTCTTGAATGGCCCAGCAGAGCCCTGACTTAAACCCAATTGAGTCTCTGGAGAGACCTAAAAATGGCTGCCCACCAACGTTTACCATCCAACCTGACAAAACTGGAGAGGATCTGCAAGGAGGAATTGCAGAGGATCCCCAAATCCAGGTGTGTAAAACTTGTTGCATCTTTCCCAAAAAAGACTCATGGCTGTATTAGATCAAAAGCGTGCTTCTACTAAATATTGAGCAAAGGGTCTGAATACTTAGGAGCATGTGATATTTCAGTTTTTTCTTTTTAATAAATCTGCAAAAATTTCAACAATTCTGTGTTTTTCTGTCTATATTGGGTGCTGTGTGTACATTAATGAGGATTTTTTTTTTAACTTAAATGATTTTAGCAAATGGTGCAATATAACAAAGAGTGAAAAATTAAAGGGGTCTGAATACTTTCCGTAACCACTGTATATACACACACATACATACATACACACACACACAAACACACAAACACAAACAAACACACACAAACAAAAACACATTACACTGACACACGATAAGTGATTAGTTAATATAATATATCGGGGTAGCAAATCACACCACACCCACACACTGGGAGACTGGAAAGATACATAAACACCAGACTCTCACCTCTGTTGATCTGTGGTTTGGGGGTGTCTTGGGGATGGAGTCTGGAGGTGTCAGGTAGCTGACTGGTCATTCTGTCCTCCATGTCCATATAGCCAGGTCTGCTGAGAGCCGAGGGTGTCAGGAGGCAAGATCTCGAGTGGGCCCGATAGCAAATTGAGGACAAGAGTGCTGAGTCATCCTCCGAGTGTACTGACTCAGCCTCCTCTTTGGACTCCTGAGGCTGATGGGATACCTGCCATAGAAACAAATAAACCATTTATAAAAGTAGTACAAGTTGGACTGAGTTTCCAGCTACAGTTTTAAACCGAGCACTATGTTACTGTTCTAAAACATCCCATAGGGGAAAGGGAGAAAATAACCAACAGATGAAATCTTGTTAATGTCTTGATTATTTCTCGTAGACTATACAAGAATAAATATAGAGCAAATGGGAACTTCAGCTAAAATTTCACGTTTCTCAGATTTGTCTCCTGAGAAACAGACCACAGCTATTTCACATGTCTCCTCTAATGTTCTAAAGATGGGTTCGAAAGATCTCAGCAATGTCACAAACTCTGAGCAGGGATTTGACTATCAACTCAAATATCAAATTCTTCCCAGACCAAATTACCTGGTCTATGACATTCACATCAAGTCAACAAGCATCTCATCTGTCTCATATTTGTCCTAAGGAATTTTAGGAGGAATATCTAAGATAATCCAGTGAGTTTTTCTGATCTCCTGGGCCATGAAAGATGAAGCTCTGAACAATAACATTTTATCCTGTGGGATAAACATAAACACTTACATTTAAGACAACACCAAACAATTGTTATTTGGTAAAACTCAAACATTGTGTTAGTGTCTTAAGATAATGTCAAGATGGCTCCAGGCGGTTAATTTGATATATAAAATGAACTAAAATAAAATAGCCTTAATAAAATAATAAAACAGCCTAAAATGAAATAAAGTAGCCTAAAATAACCTAAAACAAAACAGCCTAAAATACAAAATAAAACAATCTAAGAAAAAATTAAATACAGTAGCCAAAATAAAAAAACAAGAGCTTAAAAAATTTAATAGCATAAAATATCCTAAAATAAAATATAGTAGCCTAAAAAATTAAATGGCCTAAAAAGAAGGATTAAAATATAATAGCTTACAATAAAATATAGTAGCCTAAAATAACCTAAAATAAAATAGCTTTAAATAAAATGTAGTAGCCTAAAAATAACAAAAAATAAAGTAGCCTAAAAAATGACCCAAAATAAATAAAAGCCTAAAATAAAATATAGTAGCCTATAAAGTAACCTAAAATACACTGAACAAAACTATAAACGCAACACTTTTGTTTTTGCCCCCATTTGTCATGAGCTGAACTCTTTCTATGTACACAAAAGGCCTACTTCTCTCAAATATTGTTCACAAATCTGTCTAAATCTGTGTTAGTGAGCACTTCTCCTTTGCCAAGATAATCCATCCACCTCACAGGTGTGGCATATCAAGATGCTGATTAGACGCATGATTATTGCACAGGTGTGCCTAAGCCTCGCCACAATAAAAGGCCACTCCTAAAATGTGCAGCTTTTCTTTATCACACAGCCAATCCCAGATTTTTGCAAGTTTTGAGGAGCATGCAAGTTGGGCCTGCGACTGCATGAACATTTCCACCAAGAGCTGTTGCCACGATGAATTGATTTAATTTGCTCTACCATAACATGAAAGACGACTGGGGCGGCGAATAAGCCTTCTCCAAGGCGTTTCAGAGAATTTGGCATACATCCAACATGGCCTCAAAACCGCAGACCACGTGTAACCACACCACCCCAGAACCTCCACATTCAGCATCTTCACCTCCAAGATCATCTAAGACCAGCCACCCGGACAGCTGCTGCAAAAATCAGTTTGCATAACCAAAGAATTTCAGCACAAACTCTCAGAAACCGTCTCAGGGAAGCTCATATGCATGCTCGTCGTCCTCATCTGGGTCTCAACCTGACTGCAGTTCGTCATCGTAACCGACTTGAGTGGGCACATGTCACATTCGATGGCGTCTTGCACTTTGGAGAGGTGTTCTCTTCACGGATGAATTCTGGTTTTCACTGTACAGGGCAGATGACAGCGTGTATGGCGTTGTGTGGGTCAGCGGTTTGATGTCAACGTTGTGGATCGAGTGGCATATGGTGGCGGTGGGGTTATGGTATGGTCAGGCGTATGTTATGGACAACGAACGCAGGTGCATTTTATTGATGGCATTTTGAATGCACAGAGATACCGTGACGAGATCCTGAGACCCATTGTTGTGCCATTCATCCACGACCATCACCTCATGTTGCAGCATGATAATGCACAGCCCCATGTTGCAAGGATCTGTATACAATTCCTGGAAGCTGAAAACATCCAAGTTTTTGCATGGCCAGCATACTCACCGGACGTGTCATCCATTGAGCATGTTTGGGATGCTCTGAATCTGCGTTTACGACAGTGTGTTCCAGTTCCTGCCATTATCCAGCAACTTTGCACAGCTATTGAAGAGGAGTGGACCAGCATTCCACAGGTCACAATCAACAACCTGATCAACTCTATGCGAAGGAGATGTGTTGCAGTGCGTGAGGCAAATGGTGGTCACACCAGATACTAACTGGTTTTCGGACCCCCCCAGACCCCCAATACAGTAAAACTGCACATTTTAGAGTGGCCTTTTATTGTGGCCAGCCTAAGGCACACCTGTGCAATAATCATGCTGTCTAATCAGCATCTTGATATGCCACACCTGTGAGGTGGATGGATTATCTCGGCAAAGTAGAAGTGCTCACTAACACAGATTTAGACAGATTTGTGAACAATATTTGAGAGAAATAGGCCTTTTGTGTACATAGAAAAAGTCTTAGATCTTTGAGTTCAGCTCATGAAAATGGGGGCAAAAAAGTGTTGTGTTTATAATTTTGTTCAGTGTAAATAGTAGCCTTACTAACAGCTTATTTAAAAAATAAATAAAATAAAACAGATGTAGCCAAACACCAAAACATAAAATAGCCTAAAAATGAGATATAAAACAAAATTGCCTTATATAGCCGAAAATAAAATAAAAAACCTCTGGAGCTGCCAAAGAAAGCAGATATTGCATGCCTGGACGCACAGACCGTGTTTAGTGTTTACACACACACAAGATGGAAGAGAACTGTGTGATGTGCAAGGACTTGCCCTGCCCAGGGGCTTGTGGATATTGAGGGATAAAACTGTGGTGGAAGAGAGAGAAATGGAAAAAATAGGGAAAGAGAGGTCCCTGCCCAAACCCCAGGGGACAGTCCCACAATCCCATCCATCTGTGACTGACAGGCGCGCCGTCTCGCATGCTTTAATTCCCTGATCAACTTTATCAACCATCTGCTCTTGAAGAACTCAGGGACCGAAATCAGCCCCTGGGCTCTCTCAGGTCCTCCTGCAGAGCACACGCAGCCTGCCTGTCCTCATGCTCTCTGACACACAGGCCACACACTGAGAGCAATGCACCAAACTCTCCTTCAGCATTTAAAATGAGTTACATATGTAATATATGTTTTATATATCTCAATCCGTTAGGCTTAAATATATACCTTTTGATTCTTACTCTTCTGGGTGTGGGGATGATATGAAAAATGGGAGACACACTAATTATCAGGTTGCACGTGAATATTAACTGCATGACATGTTCTGATTTGCTGAAAAGCAGACAAACTTGGAAAGAACTAGTTTTAGACTCATGCTCGCACACTCTTCTAACACTCTGTTTAAAGTGTATGTTGTGTTCAGCTGTTGTGGGGTCAAGAGTCTGAAACAGGTGTGGTCGGAGTGGCAGAGAGAGCGACAGCTGAGGGTAAAAGGATCTCAAGATGAGAGGACAAGGACAGCTGCTCTGACCTCCAACCCCCCTCCTCTGGAGCAGAGTGCCAGAAGAGACCACCGACATTCTGGGGAGGACATTCCTTTGCACCGAAGCCATGTTTACACTACAAGCGGATGACGTGACAAAATTAAACTTTTTTGGTGGTCAGTGTAAGGAGTTCTGCGAGTATACATGTTTAACGGAAAGTATTCAGACCCCCTTAAATTTTTCACTCTTTGTTATATTGCAGCCATTTGCTAAAATCATTTAAGTTAATTTTTTTTCCTCATTAATGTACACACAGCACCCCATATTGACAAAAAAACACAGAATTGTTGACATTTTTGCAGATTTATTAAAAAAATAAAAAACTGAAATATCACATGGTCCTAATTATTCAGACCCTTTGCTCAGTATTTAGAATAAGCACCCTTTTGATTTAATACAGCCATTAGTCTTTTTGGGAAAGATGCAACAATTTTTTCACACCTGGATTTGGGGATCCTCTCCATTCCTCCTTGCAGATCCTCTCCAACCTGACAGAACTGTTGGTGGACAGCCATTTTTAGGTCTATCCAGAGATGCTCAATTGGGTTTAAGTCAGGGCTCTGGCTGGGCCATTCAAGAACAGTCACAGAGTTGTTGTGAAGCCACTCCTTCGTTATTTTAGCTGTGTGGTAATTGTCTTGTTGGAAGGTAAACTTTTGGCCCAGTCTGAGGTCCTGAGCACTCCGGAGAAGGTTTTCGTCCATGATATCCCTGTACTTGGCCGCATTCATTTTTCCCTCGTTTGCAACCAGTCGTCCTGTCCCTGCAGCGGAAAAACACCCCCACAGCATGATGCTACAACCACCATGCTTCACTGTTGGGACTATATTGTACAGGTGATGAGCAGTGCCTGGTTTCCTCCACACATACCGCTTAGAATTAAGACCAAAAAGTTCTATCTTGGTCTCATCAGACCAGAGAATCTTTTTTCTCACCATCTTGGAGTCCTCCATGCGTGCTTTCATGTGTCTTGCACTGAGGAGAGGCATTCCGTTGGGCCACTCTGCCATAAAGCCTTGACTGGTGGAGGGCTGCAGTGATGGCTGACTTTCTACAACTTTCTCCCATCTCTCGACTGCATCTCTGGAGCTCAGCCACAGTGATCTTTGGGTTCTTCTTTACCTCTTTCACCAAGGCTCTTCTCCCCCGATAGATCAGTTTGGCCGGATGGCCAGCTCTATGAAGGGTTCTGGTCATCCCAAATGTCGTCCATTTAAGGATTATGGAGGCCACTGGGCTCTTAGAAACCTTAAGTGCAGCAGAAATTTTTTTTGTAACCATGGCCAGATCTGTGCCTTGCCACAATTCTGTCTCTGAGCTCTCAGGCAGTTCCTTTGACCTCATGATACTCATTTGCTCTGACATGCACTGTGAAATGTAAGGTCTTATATAGACAGGTGTGAGGCTTTCCTAATCAAGTCCAATCAGTAAAATCAAACACAACTGGACTCAAATGAAGGAGTAGAACCATCTCAAGGATTATCAGAAGAAATAGACAGCACCTGAGTAAATATATGAGTGTCACAGCAAAGGGTCAGGAATACTTAGGACCATGTGATATTTCAGTTTGTCTTTTTTAATAAATCTGCAAAAATGTCAACAATTTCTGTGTTTTTCTGTCAATATGGTGAGCTGTGTGTACATTAATGAGGAAAAAACTCATCATTTTTACTTAATGATGTTTTTAGCAAATGCTGCAATATAAAAAGAGTTGAAAAATGTTAGTTGGTGTCTGTGAATATCTTTCCGTACCCACTGTAATATATGCTGTAACCGGTTACCCCATTTTTATGATTTAGCAATATTCCCTTTTTTTTGAATGATATTAATTAATTTTTTATCATCACAAATTCACTATCATTATAGCACATATATTAATTAATAATCTAATACACTAAATTAATGGGGTTAGTTAATTTTTAATTTTGTTAATATTAGGCATTAAAATTAAAATAATGTTAGTATTTCCCCCCAAAAAAGGCAAGGCAAACTTCAGTAAAGAAAGGACGCAGAGAATTCACATATTCTGATCGCTCCTTTTTTTAAACGGCAACGTAGTATCACTGAAACAGGAGGCTTGGTAGATGGGCGGTGACTTTCCAGGGGCCCTCTGGCGTAAAATGAATCCTCTGTGGTCATATACATATGCGGGCAGAGTCGAGGTCCAGGCCTGGGGGGGCCGGGTGTGATTATGAAAAATGGATCTCTTTGCATCAGTGAAGGGTTGATTTTTCAGGTAGCCTTTAAAAACTTGTTTATACCTGCTTCAGAAAACAAAAAGAAAAACCAAAAAAAAAAAATAATTATATATATATTATATATAATACTATATACTAAATTACATAGATATAGATAAATAAATTATATATTATATATAATAGAAATAATAAACATATAAATTATATCTATATAATAATAAAAATAAATAAATAAGATAAATATTATATATATCAATCTTATATACCTAAATAAATATATAAATTATATAATATAAATAACATAAATAAAATATATAATATATTATATATGATATATCATAATAATTATATAAAATTATATATCTAATATATTTAAAATAAATAATAATATAATATATATATTATATATACATACATAATATATAAAATATATAGATATAATATATAATAAATAAATAATATATATTATATATTTAAATAAATAAATTATATATATATAATATAAATAAATATATATATAGATATCTAACATAATTATATATAAATAATATATATATATATATATAACTAATAAATTATATATATATATAATTATAATAAATCTATAATATAATATATATATAAATAATTATATATATATATTATAAATAAAATATATATATATATATATATAAAATAAATCTATATATGATATATCTAGAATTAAATAGATATATTATATATAAATAATAATTATATATATATATAAATAAATATATATATAAATATATATAAATATATATATATATATATACTAAATATTATTATTATATTAAATAAATATATATATATATCATATCTAATATATTAATAAATATATATATATCTAATATATATCAATATAGATATATATATATATAAATAAATATATATAGGAATATATATAATAATATATATATATCTATATAATATATATCATATATTATATATTAAATAATAATATTATATAATATATTATAAATAAATTATATATATCAATAATATATATTATATATATATATAAATAAATAAATATATATATAAATAAATCTATATTATATATATATATATATATAAAATAATTATAGTTATATTATATAACTAAATATATATTATATATTATATATAAATAAACTATATATGATATATAAATACATATATATATATATATATAATAAATATATATATATATATAAAATAAAATATATATAATAAATATATTATAACTATATAGATAAATAAATACATAATAAATAATATAATCAATAATATATTACATAAATAATATAGAATATATATATAAATTATATATATATATATATAATATAAGATATAATATAATAATATATATATATAAATACATTACTAAAGATATATATATATATAATTTATATATATATTATATATGAAGTTAATCATCTAATACATCTGGTAAAAATTGTATAGCCGGAATGCACTGTAAGTCGCTTTGGATAGAAGTGTCTGCTAAATGCATAAATTATTATTTAATTATTAAATTATATCTTTGAAAACTATACATGCTCCTAATAAACTATAACACATGACACTTACATTTTCTGAAGGTGCTGATGGCTTTTCTTCATTTACAAGTATCTATGGGATATTAAGAGAATGCATTTATAAGATACATAAAATGGATTGGACTCATTTTTAAAGTATTGTGCTGTGACAAAACATCTCACTCATTGTTGAACATCATATCTGCTGCAATACCAAAACACACCTGTGGAGGCGCCAGAGTCCTTAACTCTTTGTCACTGTTGTCCTGTGAAAACAAAGACTTTTGACTGAGCAAAACTCTTCCACACTTCTATATATCATTACCATAACAAAAGCGGATGCAATAATCATATTATCATATATAATAATGAACTACTTTATGATCAGTTAAGAATCTGAAGGCGTTCAGATGTTTTTTGTGACTCTTGTGTGGCTCTTCACTAATTGGCAACTATGAGACACATGTGCAGATGTACAGGGACAGATGCTTGTGTTTAGCAAGTAGAGGATCATAGTGTGGTGATACTGGCCAGCACATCTCCTCCCAGGAGTGCATTTGCAGTGCACGGTGTTGCCATGGAAACCCAAGTGTGAGCCCCCAACCCACCCACCCACCTACCTTAGTATAACAGGAAAGAGAAGGTGGTGAGATCTCCACATATTAAGTGAAAACCTTGGATAGACAGTTTTAAAACGCACACTTTGTGTCCGAGATCCTGACCGAGATACAGTAATTCTCACACATTAAAGAAGACATCACTGCACTTCAAACCTTCAAGAAATTCTGTTGATCACATTCACCTTATTTCTACTGTATTGTGTGCCCTGCCCACTCTGAAATCTCATTGGTTTGAAATCCTGCTTTTCATAACGGTGCATTAGATATCAAGTCAAATACGTTTTCAGCACCTCACACTGCTTCAAATTGCTTTTCACATGGTTGGAAAGTTGTCGCATTGTTCCTGTTAAGACACGGTGTTACCGCATAATTTGGGCTGTCTGTCAGTTCAAAATTGCATGGACGCCAACTGGCCACACACAGACAGACATATTGATTACATGAGCAGCGAGATATAGCCATAAAGAGCTGTGCAATGAAAGAGTTGTTGTGCCTGAGAAATGGAGAGGTTGGTGGGTGTGTGGGAGGGCTTTTTTTTTTTGAAAGGATGAAAAGGAATAATGGAGGAGAAGGGAATGAAAAAAGGAGGAAAGGAGGGAGCAAAAAGAGGGAGAGATGGAGGTTGTGATTTATTTGGCTGTTGAACGATGACTCCCTGTGGAGAAAGTCCGTCTTCACTGCCCCTCGGCTGTGTCCGAGATTAATGGCGGCAACAGGAAGGTCACCTACACTCTCGCACACACAGCTGCATGAATACACAGCAGCAACCAATTTAAGAGTTAAGCAAATGTGGAAGTAAACAAACACATGCACGTGAGCAACACACCTTAAAGTTCAGCTGAACTCCTGAGTGTGCTTTGGGAGGAAGGTTTTCTTGCCCTGATCGTACAGGTTCCGTTGTTGTTCGGTTTATCAAGTTGCTCTTTAAAGTGCTGGGCTGGTTGCTGAAATACATGACAAGACATGTGAAAACACAACAAACAAATCTACGCCCTTCACAGTCAAACACGTTTTCATCATGACACAGAATTTCTTTCAGATTTACATATGTGCTCATTTACTAGCCCTTTTTTCTTATTTGTTTATACACAGCTCGCAGAGGAGAAATAAAATATGAAAACATAAAAATGGTTAAACTACATTTATTTACACTACCATTAAAACAATTTCTTCAGGAGGGATGCATTAAATTGATCAAAAGTGACAGTAAAAACAATTACAATGTTACTTCTATTTCTAATAAAAGCTGTTCTTCTGAACTTTCTATTAATCAAAGAATCCCGAAAAAAGTACAGGTGTTCCTCCACAAATAAATAAATAAAATAATATGCAATGCTTCGCATATCAGCATATTAGAATTATTTCTGAAGGCTCATGTGACGAATAAACGAACTGAACAAGTTCGGTTTGCTATCCCATAACCTTACATTTTAAAATATATTAAAGTGCCCCTATTATGGATTTTTGAAAATTACCGTTCATGCAGTGTGTAACAGCTCTAAGTGAATGAAAACATCCTGCAAAGTTTTAAATCTGAAAGTGCACCGTGTATAAAGTTTATTTCTCTGCAAAACTGGAAGGGGGAGTCACGTCTGAATCCATGTGAAAGGAGTGTTTTTTAAAACGAATCCCAAGCTTTTTTCATGTTTTTTGAGTCAAACATGAATATTACATATTGCCCGGCCACTTGTTGGTCTTTCGAGTTGGTCTGAATGAAAATGCAAATTCATTCTTTGCCACTAGGTGCCGGCTTTTTTGAGAATATCCGTTTCCCCAGTAACGATGTACACAAAGCACACTGGTGGTCCGACAAACGCTGCTTTTACCGGCATGATGGAATCCGAAAATGAGACCAAATCGGACCATCAATCGCAGATTAGCGCCACGCAAGGAAGGTGTTGTTGAAAAGATTAATCCGTTTGATGTGCTAATCGTTTTTTGGGCGTCGTTTGAGCAGTAAGTTAAAAAATAAATTGATATTGATGAATGAAAGTGTTTTTTTGACCTTGCATGCATGTCAACCTGATGTTTGGGACTCCCAAAACCAAAATATGAACATTTCATAAACCATAATAGGGGCACTTTAAACATAGATTGGTTTATCTATTTTACTGATTACGGTTACTGTACTTTTTTATAAATTTAGCTTTGGTGAGCATAAAAAGACATAAAATACCTTATTGACCCCTAACTTCTGAACAGTAGTATAAATAATATTTATATACATACCCCTTTTAAAAATCAAAATGCAATTTTAATGATATTTTTCAGATACTATCAACAAAAAAACTGGGGTCTAAAACTCGTATTATAGGTGGTTTATAGCATTAAATATAACTTGTTTTTATTCAGGTTTAGCACAACATCTTTATATCCTGATGCCTTTGTTGGCGTTTAAAGTTTTGTCCATACTGTGAATTGTTGAGGACGCTGGCAGTTTTTCTCTCTCCAAACCCTGAATAGATGATCTTGGAGGATTTGAGCTCATCTATCTCTCCAATGACAATGACCTGCACGTCTCCATCTCGTCCTAGCAGCCAACTGACACTCTTGCTATTAGCTACAAAGTGAGAAGAGGAGAGAAAAAAAAAACACAGTCTTAGTGGTTTGTACCATTAAGCTTAGTTGAAACACAACAAGCCTAATTTAATAATTATAATTTACATATTTAAACATTCTTATACGTCACAATTATTTATGCATTATGTTTCCTGTTCTTATGAATGTTCTCAACCATAACACGATTCAATATGTCAAAAGGAAAAAAAAACCTGAAAAACATTTTAAGGCTGCTTATTGGATCACTAAAGCTAAACATTATTTTATCACTACATATTCCTTTATGAGAAGCTTATTAACTACTTGTCAAGTCTTAAGAACAAATGGCACAACCAAATTAAATACAGAGAAAGACAACATGAGATACAAATTACAATGTGAAAAATGAAGGTGACTTGTACTGTATAAGAGAGAGAGAGAGAGAGAGAGAAACATTTGACAGCAAATAAGGAAAACCTTCTCATGACGAACTGGTTTTTCTTGCAGGCAAAATAATAAGATTCCAGTTGAACAGCCTGACTGACACACTCGTGATCCCAGTCAAGAGAAAACACTCATGTCAAACCAAACAGGCTGAACTGCCATAATAGCTAAAACGACCATGTGAAATTATGTGGAAATGAGCAGAAACCAAAGTTTTATTATATATATATAATAATCACTGACTCAGCATTCCTGCCAGTGACTCAGTGACTTTGGGGGTAAATTAATGTTAGCTAAACAACAATAAATGAGGCTAATTCACTGAATGCTTAAAAAGGTATAAAATATAAAAAAGCTGATTTATTCTCTTGTAAGTTTTATGAATTTATTTTTCCTTTTTTTTAATTAATAGTAGTAGCAGTCAGTGTTGCAGTACTCGAGTCCAGACAAGACCAGACTCAGGTCCATCTCAAGTCCAAATCCATATTTTCAGGAGTATTGGGACTCGCTGTAGTTAAAGGGTTAGTTCACCCAAAAATAAAAATTAGGCTGTGTTTTAGTCACCCCCGATGCATCCTAGGTGTATATGACTTTCTTCTTTCAGACGAATCCAGTCGGCGTTACATTATAATTGTCTGGGATCTTTCCAAGCTCTATCGTTGTATTACGTTCAGCGGGTGTTTCATTTCCCTTCTGTACAATAATCACTTGAATGTAGCTTGCGCTCACTGTTGTAAAATGGAAGCAGTGCCGGGGGAATTACGTATGAGGTCAGCTTTGTGCATGCGCCGCTGAGAAGTGACGCACGCGGAGAGATCGAAACAAAACACTGGTCACTAATTAGAAGTACAAAACGAGGATTTGTAAAGAAGAATGTATTTTTGATATAAGCCAAGAGGAGACTTGTTTACCTTTGCTAAAGTAAGGAAACTTTGCTTCTTTTGATCCTGTAAACAAACGTTGGTTTTCACGAGACTCACTGGCGCTTGCGCAACGCTGACCTCAGCGTCATGCTCCCCGAGGCTCCTTCTGTGTACAACCTGTTGGCGCAAGCTCGATTCAAGTGCTAACACGTTTTTGAATATGGAATTTTTCTTACAAAGAAACGCATGGGGACGATTCGCTACAGGAGGCCTTTGTGTCCCCCTCCTGACCTGTGAGACACTTTTTTTGTGGAAGGGTGCCTTTTATTTCACGTCTTTTGGACAGAAGGAATGCAACACCCGCTGAGTACAACGACAGAGCTTGAAAGATCAAAGACAATTTTTAATATAACTCCGACTGGATTCGTCTGAAAGAAGAAAGTCATATACACCTAGGATGCATCGGGGGTGAGTAAAACACAGCCTAATTTTTATTTTTGGGTGAACTAACCCTTTAAGACCAGCTCATTCGAGTCATAGAAAATATGGTCTTGGACTCTTGACTTCATTCTTTCCTCCATATTAGGCCTTAAAGAGGTGATGCCAACAAAACAGCATCTTACAAGGATCAAGTCTATGCAGCAGTTTAGACTAAAACCTTTTTACTTTTTAAAACCTTAAACCTAGATGTGCAACTAGCCCTGGTCTCTCCCTCATTATACACTATCGTTCAATTTGGGTCGGTAAGACTTGTTAAATGTATTTGAAATATGTTTATTGTTCTCACCAAAACAGCATTTATTTAATCAGAAATGCAGTAAAAACTGTAGTATTGTGAAATATTATTACAACTTAAAATAACCGTTTTCTATTTCAATATATTTTAAAATCTAATTCATTAATGTGATGCAAAGCTGAATTTTCAGCAGCCATTACTCCAGTCTTCAGTATCACATGATCCTTCAGATAATGCTGATTTTAGATTTTTTTTTTTATATATAATTAATGTTGAAAGCAGTATTGCTGCCGAATATTTTTGTGGATTAAGTTCAGAATTAATGAAAACAGCATTTATTTGAAATAGGAATCTTTTGTTACAACATACATGTTTTTACTGTCACTTTTGTTTAAATGAATTCTTGCTAAATAAAAGCATGCAAATATGCAATGCAATATGTAAGACATGTTACAAAACCAATGGCAAAAACCAAAACAAAACCACAAAAAACACATCCACATCATCTGTTCACAACTGTCGATAATTAAATCTACAATCCCAACGTTCTTCCTTTTACTTCCTCTTTCTTCTTCCTCAGTGTGTTTTGAGTGCCCGTGTTTCCTGTATACTTCCTGCTTTGTTGGCAGTCATCTATGTGAGGGAATGGAACTTGGCCTGGCTGACATTTCCTTTCTTGCTCTAAACACTGGGTCAGTAACAGAAGTGTTTCCTCTGCCTTGTGTAGCCTGATCACACAATGCAAGGGTCAGGATGTCTCCAGAGACTCTCTTTATTGTGTTATTTTATTACAGTTTTGCACTATTGTGTGACAGAACCTTGAATGACTGACATTTTATCCACTTTGCTAACAGACACCATGGTCCATTGGACAGGGTTGCACAGAGGTAGTCAAGATGTTGTATCGGTATGTCTTGGGGAGACCACTGACCTGCAAGAACAGCTGCCATTGTCTCAAGGAGATAGAGGACTCTATGTTCTCCTCTGAGGTCTGAAACGCAGGGATCTGATAAGAACTGCTTTGTTACTAAGCAAAGATGACTTCTTCCTGGATTTACGCATGTCAACCTTATTTAATGCCGTGAACTTCCTTATGAACCCAAGAGAATGGCTATACAGTGGCCACAAAAAGGTTTCTGGACACTTCAAACTTTCATTGCATTGTAATATTTTGACCTCATTGACTAATCTAGTTGAGGATGATCTGTCAAAGTTCTGGCTCTTCCAGTAACAAAGTCGATTTGCCAGATTCCATAAGACCTCTGTACGTCTAACCAGTTTAAACGGGTTTAACTTTAGCTAAGCAACGTAAAGTTTCATTTTTCATTCTTTTGTTTGCTTTTTCACAGCTCTCTGTCTCTTTTGCCATTTTACAGATACCCTCTATCTCTCAGATGCATTCCTCTCACATCTCAGCGGTTTACTCCTCCCTCTTACCAGCTTTTAGACAGCTGTCCTCCTCACGGAGATCTCGTATCTGTGACGTCTGCGACCTTCAGTGTTAAAAAGCGGTGAAACTAAGGGAAAAACCCCATGATATACATAGTTCTTGACTGGATGTTTACAGTGTTTCAGTGTCACACTGAGGAGATCTTTTAACTAATATCAGATTCTGCTAATATTGGCCATGACATTTGTCCAATGACGTCTGGACGTCTCCTGCTTAGTCAGAAGACTGTAAATTTGGTCTTGTGTCTTGTCCGTGACGTAGATGTTCCCAGTGGTCGCATCAATCACAGTAACTCTCATCTCATCGAATATAAATACTCGTGTTTCAAAGTGCTTTCTGTTGTCCAAACATCTTTCCACATCTGTGAGCCTATTCTGACATCACAAGATGTTTTTCCATGAACTCCATGAAGGCAGTACCACAGTAGTGAACCGGGTGCTATCAGCTAAGCTATTCTGTCCTGGCTGAGTCATGTGCCATATTAAGTTTTCTGTTTTCTGTTTTACAGTTTTCTGTGGCTTACAGATGTGGGAATGGTAAACGCACTGATTAAAGATTTGCATTAGCAATTCAAAGGTCCCACATTCAAACCTCAAGATGTTGTAGATCTTTAATCTAGACAGATCCTGATGACCATGGCGCAAAAGAACTTTAACTTCAAGATGACGGTCCTTCTAAAAAGACAACTGCATTTCTTTTGCAGAAGTGCCATACTCAGTCAAAAAGGATCATGTCTAAATATATGATTTGCTTACATTTTATTTTGTAAATTTATAAGCCGTTTTAATGATCTACCTACCCTCATGTCAAACTAAAAATATTGTAAGGAATAAGGAAATATTGTAGCACTGTTTAAAGTTTGTTTAAACTAAATACATAAAATTGCAAATGTAATTCTCAGAGAACTCACTTCAATGAAATATATTGAATAATATATAAACCCAGTGCCCACCTGTCTTTGGTTTGGGTTTGAGTGGTTCCCTCTCCAGCTTCTCGTCACGCTCCTTCCAGCGTCGCACCTGCTCCTCGCGCATCTTCAGGAAGAGCGTCTTCTTCTGTTCGTCGTTCAGAGCGACCAGCACATCCGGGTCGATGTACATGTTGTTCAAGATCTGCTGCAGCATGGCCGTGTGTGTGGTTCACCTGATTTTATCCTGAGATTCAGGAACAGTCCTTCAGTACAAGGATGACGGTGGTAAAGACGATGAAGCCCAGCTCGGTCCGTTCACCACACACAAGCTCTCATCACTAATTAGCAGCCATAAACTGGACACGCTATCAGAAGAAATGACAGATTAGAACATCTGGAAGCAACCTGGTCTCTTTAATAGTTTGTTTGCTCTTTCTCTTCCTGTGCAGCTTTCGATATTTTGTGTGTTAAGTTAAATAGAAAGTCAAAAAAGCCTTGATCTTTCTTTTTTTCCCTTCTTTTCTTTCATTCATTCATAGATTTAATAAAACGTTTATTTTTATTTAGGGATGTAAAAGTTAACTTCAAATATATTAAAGGGGTCATATGATGCGATTTCATGTTTTCCTTTCTCTTTGGAGTGTTACAAGCTGATTGTGCATAGATAAGATCCCTGAAGTTGCAAAGACTAAAGTCTCAAAACCAAAGAGATATTCTTTATCAAAGTTAAGACTCTGCCACGCCCCCCTAAAACGGCTCATTCTAACACGCCCCCACATATCTACCTCACTATGTGGAAATATTTGCATAATGCGGCCCAAATGTTCACGCAAAGAAAGAAGGCGTGATTTCAGTAACCGCAGTTTAGTGTTGAAGCAGCCATGTCAGGGAGACGCTGTGGTTTAGTGCGAAAGCAAAAGCACTTTACTTGGCCTTCCGAAAGTAGATGCATTTAGAAATCTTTAAGATTACGTACAACAGAACAGCAACGCATTTTATGGACGACCGTTTCGTGAACCTAGGAGAGGAGGTAATTCTGACTTTGCTATGACAATCTGGCGCTTCTGAATCAGCTACTGTTTCGTTATTAGTTTAAGTATTTGCTATTGACAGTTCAAATGCAGAGTTTTGCGCATCGCGTGTGTGTGCGAGAGAGAGAGAGAGAGAGATAGAGATATAGGAGAGAGAGAGATATGATAGATAGGAGAGATGATAGAGAGAGAGAGAGAAGTTTGAGGGGGGGTCACCATCACATGTGTGGAGGAGGCACGGGGGGTTGGGGTCTGGTGAACCGTGGCTTGTGTACTGCAACCACATACCAGCTTCATCACTGTGTCTGTCACGCCACTCTGTTCCCCTTTCAGGCTCTGTCATTACATTTATTTTGAAAGACGAAGCTCGCGATTATGATAAGGGGCATTACATTTCCGACGAGTGCTTGCAGTGTTCGGCCAATCACAATGCACTGGGTCAGCTGGCTAATCAGAGCAGACTGCGCTTGTCGAAGGAGGGACTTTGTAGAAAAACGAAGCGTAGAGGACCTACAATAATGTACAGCATTTAAAAAATAATGTGTTTTTTTAACATTAAAGCATGTCAAAATATTCTGTTACAACAAATACACAAAATAATGATCTTTAAAAAGCATCATATGACCCCTTTAACAATGCAATCATGTTAAATATGTGTTTTATCAATATTTTTTTTAAAGACTAGTTGGAAATTAAGAGATTAATTGTGATTATTTCACTATTTTACCATTTTTATTTTATAAATGTGTTATGTGGTCATAGCTTTTAAAAACCAGAACAATCTGGTTATTAATAGAAATAGAGAACTAAAAAAGAAAAAGAAAACTGTAAGCGGTTTTCAAATAATAAAGAACGTTTTGAATATTTACATAATGATCCTGTGTTCTATAGATGGTGCGGGTGTCGTGGTGTTTTCTTGTTGGGTGTGGAAATCTTGTGTTGTTTGTCTTCGAATTTTTCTTGTTCATGGTTTGGTATGTGTGTTCGTTGACGTGCGTGTTCTTGGGCGGTGCGTAGGGCTCTTTTTTAGGCCTGGCTGTTGGGATTTCGCAGTGAACAGGGTTTCGCTTCGTTGTGTGGGTATCAGGTGGCAGACCCCCCCCCCCTTCCATGGTTCACGGGAACTTCTTTCGCTCATATTTTAGTAAAATGGTCTTATTTTGGCCACAACTGAACTGCAGGTCCTGTGACTCTTATAGCGGGGTGGGGGTGTCTACAACTAAAAAAGTCTGAGATCATATCATACACAAACCAGTACCGCAACAACAGCAACTGTTGAACTGAGACAAACAGGGATGCTTCCTGCCTACCATATATCAGACGGCGGGGGTGATAATGTCTATGAATGCAGACATATAGGCGGTGGGCAAACATGGGGCAAGTTGGACGAGATTAGAAGGAGCCTGTGTGCAATGTAACTGGCGTGTCTCCACTTTGTGCGTGTTACGTGCTCCACGGCGGACTTTACTAGGATACTAGGAGTGAGAGTGAGTGCTTGTGTGTGCCTTTGTGTATGACTTAGCTGGTGACATCACAGCATTCCATAGTCTCTCTCTCTCTCTTTTCTTTTGCTCTCTCTAACAAACGTACATTACACACTGTCCCTTCACACTTCCTTTCTGTTCCTGTAACTCTCTCAGGCTGGAGGGAAACTCAGGAAGCAGACCTCAGCTGTTCTCATGGTCTGGGATCGCTTAGTGTTTGGGTGTGGGGGGCATAATCGTGCGAGTTTGGGGACATCCGGTTGTAACAGATACAGGAGGCGTTGAGAGAGGAGGATTTTGGGGGCGTGCGTGGATTGTGCATCGTTTGGTGTGTGATTGGGCTGTATGTCTCAAACAAAGTACACGAACTAACGTCAGTCACGGAGCAAGAGGAAGGTACATTATAAACACGAAGGGATGAGTCAGCGGTGACGTACTCCTGAGGGTGCACTTTCTATCAGGGCCAGCAGAAAGAGAAACACACGTACGATTGTACGGCACGTGCTGCTCGGGTCGCTGTACAGGGTGGTGGCCGCAAGGGAGGACGGGACCGGTTGCAGGAGTAGTCGGGGGGGGGGGGGGGGGGGGTGGGCGCCCTGGGAAGGTCCTGTGTAGTTTAAGTGTTGGGTTTGTTGGTGTGTCTGGAGACGGGAACAGACAGATAGGAGCCGAGGGACAAGCGTAAAGGGACGGGGGGACAAAAAAAGTAATGAGGAAAAAAGACACTTGAACGACAGGGGGGGGCAGACACGCAAGCAGGGGCGGAAGGGAAGCAACACAGGGGGGCCACGAGTGCAACTGGCGTTGTGATCGCTCAGAAACTATTGTACTGCTGTACACGAGTGCAAGTGGAACTCGAGTAATTAAGAATCCTTGTAAAGGTAGACCCGCACACGTTCCATCATTATAGAATAGACCGCTGCCAAAGGCCTTCGCGTCGGCGGCTTGTGTTCAGCAGCGGGCCTTTTCGGGGTTGAAGTCTGGCGGGCTGGTGCGTCGGGGCGGGTCTCATGGGGGGGTCTTGTGGGTTCCGTGATGAGTGTGCAGGGGTTGTGCAATGCAGGTGATGGGTTGGTCATGCTGGCAGATGTGGTCGCGTTGAAATAGTCCGTAGAGGGGGGGATGATGGCGGGAGAAAGGGGTAGAGGAAAGGAGGCTGCAGGTGCGGGGGGGTGACAGACTGAAGGGGGAACCAACAGCGCCAGCGACGGGGTGGCGGAACCGGGCTGGGATGAGGACCGGAGAATGGTAGGAAGGGAGCGTGCAGCACAGGGAGCCACGCGGCCAGCCAACATGGCCTTGCTGTGTAGCACCAAACTTGATACACACACACACACACCACACAACAAACTCCTAGTATAACGTGTGTGGGAGAATGCAAAGTCTGCCACCAAACGGTTGCTGAGTCCCATCACTTCCAAGTATGGGAGGGGGGATGCTTACATAATCTGGGACCACAAGGTGGCTTACCCAGCTTCATAAATTTTCGTTGGGGTCAGCAAGAAGTAGAATTCATACAGTGTGGAAAAACTTGAGTATGATAAATGACTTTGCATGTTGGGTGAACTATTCCTTTAAACCTATTCATCACACAAATTTATACAGTATTTTTATGTTGTTTGTTTGTCCTTTTGGAGCTTGACAGTCCCCGCCTCTGCTTATTATGAACTACTGTTCTATGGACATTTTTCTAAAATGTTCCTTTTCAATAAATAAATTAATAATAATAATTTATTATTACTATTATTATTAATTTATATTAATACGGGATAACTATTACAGGTTGTTATACAAAGTTGCATCACGATTTTTCAAAAAAAAAAATATTAAATATAATAACTCATTTTTAAATAAAATAAAGAATAAACACAAAATATATGGCTTTGTTACCATTGTTGTTATTTTACTAAAACCCTTATCACACATCGTCCTGTTTATATAAGTCAACTAATTTATTTTAGTGAAAAAATGACAGCATCTATTTGTGTGCATTTCTTGAGTAATGCACAGTTACCATTATACTGTCATTAGTGCTTGTTTTCCCCTTGTTCTTTGAAATGGTCCCAATCTTTAATAACATTTCAAAATTACCACACTTATGTATCAGCTTAGACATAAATGTTTTGGACTGTTGGACTGTTAAATCTACGTTGCTCACAGCAAGGGTCAGGCAACAGAATAAAATCAAGCGTTTCATGTTGAATGGAAACAAAGTGATCTGAAACTTATGTGGAAACCATGTGTATAGTAAAGGACTGCTGTATTTTCATGAGCAAATTACTTGTATCACAAGAACAACTAAATGAAAATTGAATTGCAAATAAAAACATACTGACTATGGGTCATGTTATGCAAGTCTGGTTATTTCTTTACAGATATAATCAGTAAATAATATTACTTATCTAGTGCTTTTGATAATGTTTGGATAACGGCAAAAGTGAAATGGCTATGCTTAAATATTATTATTCTAAATTTTACTTATTATTTTAATATATTTTAAAGGGGTCATGAACGAGAAATCAAATTTCCCTTGATCTTTTGACATATAACAGGTCGATTTAATATAAAAACATCATGTAATGTCAAAACATTCTCGTTAGTTTAAAAACAGCTTTTTATTGAAACCAAGCTCAGAAAACCACTTGTTTTGGAATGTGCCACTTTATGACATAATAGTGTGGCTAAACACCACCTCTGCAGGAGAAGATCAATGCCTGCTTACATCACTGCCTCTTTAGCCCCACCCACTGATACAGGCTTGTAGTAGGAGGAGAGGAAATACTAGGGATGCAAACACAGGATTGCTCCATCAACAGAACCATACAGATGACATTACCCAAAAGAATACAAGTAGGGCTGGGGTATGGCCAAAAAAATCACAAACATTTTTTAATATCATCGATACGGATAATAGCCAGATACGATTAAAATCTTTATTAGTCATATTTTGTGCGTATAAGTGAAAGTTGTAGAAACCAGACTGTTAACAGTGGTTTTAAACTACTCTTTACGGTTAGAACATGACACTTATCATGTACACTTTTCCAGTCAATTGTCTCTTTGAAATGCACATTTGACAGTAGCTTGAACTGACAGTAGTAGTAGCTTGGTAGGTGCAGATGAAATTTGGGTTACTGTAAATTTCATGTTTTAAAAAACTCGTAAATCTGTTTAAAAATGTAACAACCTCATTGTTGATATGGTGAAGTTAAGTATTCTGAATGTTTGAGTTTTATTATAATACCCATTGTTTCCATAGTAGCACACATTTAGATCCTGCTAAACCACAGTTTAAAACCATACATATAACACCTCAATATACCATGGTAAAAAGGAACCTATATGGTCTAGGGTATTTGTATGAAAAGCACAGTATAAATACATTAGTATAAATGCACAAACGCCGTAGCTTAATCACACGAAATCCTGTAATTATTACTACTTTAAATCACGGAGTCATTTGTGTTTTTCGCTGAATTCAAGCGCTTCACACCTGGATTACAGAGATGTTTGTGTCGCGACCGCGCTGACGTTTGAACTATGAACCAGAGGCGGAATAATATGCTCAAGCGCCTGACGCGCTTCAAATGAGTCGCGCTGTTTCGATCCGCTTTTGGGTCAAAATAAACATTAAATCGAACATTTATCAAACTTAAAATTTACGCTAGAAACATGATATCGTAAATTATCGTTATCGTTTTATCGACCAAGACTAACTACAAGACACTGTGTAGTGTAAGTTTTGAAAAATAGTCTTTGAATTGCCTTCTTTGTGATCCTAACATATCTAGAAGCCAGCACTGTTGCGTCATGTTGTGAATCAATTTCTATTTCAGGTCAGAAGTGCGAATGCTTGTATGTCAGAAATAGAGCGGGACATCAGTTTACTCTCAGAGATTTGTCATGTCAATCCATGTGGCATCCAGTGTAGACAGTGTAGGCATCCAATTTGTTGGCATCCAGTGTAGACAGAATCGCAGATTATAGTGGGTTCTGCTGTCTATCGCGTTGCACCGCTGGTGTCTAGGTGTTGGGTATGGTTTTTTTTTTTCTTTTCCGATAATGGCTGCCAAATCGTCACATTTAAAATGCTTCCGGTGTAGAACCGTAATTATTAAAAAAGTTAATTAATTAATTAAAATAACCCAAAAATGCTGGAATTGGCCATTAATATAAAAACACTTATGAGTATTGGTTTCATTCATACTGATGCCAGAGGGTGCCCTCATACAGAAAATCCACATATCCAGTCACAGAAGTAGAGAGCTCATGACTCTCCAGGAAATCCCTTATATGGACAAAGACAGTTATTATATCTGTAACTGAGTAAACAGAACATGTAAACGTTTTGAATGATAAAACAAAGATAATAAACACTCGACTGCGACAATGTTTAGTTTATCTGTGTTATTCAAGCCATCGCTGGTATTTTCATCATAATTAAGTATATTTATAATCCATTGCTAATTGATGTATTCTTTTTAAAGTAGCATATGGGACATATTTTCTGCCTCATTCTGTGACCAAGAAGCCTCATCAGATCACAAAAGAAAGCATTTGACTGGTGTTGTGGAGTAAAAATGTTATAATGTTCTCTTTTGTTGGACAACAGGTGTAGAAATGTGAATACAAGGGAAGTTTATCTTTAGGCATTTTAATTTAAGCATGTATAGCTTAGTTAACAGAAGGCTACCTGCTGCCATCAGAGCAAGTGTAATTACTGCATTCACGCGCTCCTTGGATGCTCTCATTTCCCGATTTGTGCTTTTAAGTCGGAATGTGAAACAACATGGACACTACAAAGATTTGTTGGATTTGTATTACAGCTTTCCGACTTGAGAACTTATCGGGAAAGTATGATTTCAACATGGTGGTGCCGCCCCCCCGGGCCCCCCCCCCCCCCCACCCGCCGCCACCCCCTGCCCCCTCCCACGGCCACGCGCACCTCACCCCGCCCCGGCTGGTGCGGCCCCCCACCGGCAGGTGAGGGGCCATCTTACGTCCATTTTCGGAGAACCAGAGGACAAATATTTTCATGATATTTATGATTCGGTTCTAGTACATACCGGCAGGGGCGGACTTAACCATTAGGCAAAGGTACCGCCTTGGGCCCCCAAAAGCCAAGAGCCCCCTAAAATGCTGTTTATATGCGAGATGCGCGTTCAGTGCTGACGCACAAGTGGTTGCTGTGGTGTTCACGACAACCGTCTGTGCGTCCGCGTTTAATGTGCTTCTTAGCAAAAGTAGGGCGATTTAGAAAATGGGGACGGAATCCCGGAATCTTTTCATAAAAACGTAATTTACTGTGTAAGCGGAAGTGACCTGAAAGGAAACGGAACAGACACGCGTTGTAGTTGTAGTTGCTATTTAAGCCTACGCACGCTCGCGGGTGCAGTATGTTTAGAGAAAGAGTATTTTTGCCATTATATCACATACATAGTATATCGCGGTTTGATGGAGGTATGAATGCTTTGATTTCTTCATCATATTTGCGAATTCTGTGACATGCTGTTGACATGTAATTATGTTGGGTTGTAGCATTTTGAATGACAAAAACAAAATGAACGGGTGTTTTAATTTTCATTGAAGAAAAGTAGTAATGTTTGCCTTCATGTGATTACAAGACAAATATAAAATCCACACAGACTTTCTAAAAAAAAAAATAGTAAATAAAATTTCATAGGGCCCTTTATGTATACAAATTAATCAAATAAGTTGTTTTATGAATTCAATTAATAGATTATGTTTTGATTAAACATGACACATGGGAAAAGTTTTTTACAGAAACATTTAAATGGAAAGCGCAGAAGTTGGGCCCACCCTAAGACTGTATTTTTCGTAGACTGTTATAGGCCTAAATTGCTGTTAAATAAACAAGTTTTCTCATGATTTTAATTCATTAGAAGTGTTTTGTAAAATGTAACATAAGCATCCAGAAAAATTAAAAAGATGAGAAAAAAAAAAACAATGCAAAAAAATTTAAACGGAAAAAAAGATTTTGGAAAAAATAAAACTGATTTCATAGGGCCCTACAAATTTCATGCATCTGAAGCTATAATTTTAATACTAAGCAACAGTGCATATTATATAGGGCCTATTTTAATTTTTTTAAATGGCGCTCACGCGTTTTTGTGAAGGACCCAAGAAGGACCAAGCACAGTTACTTTCCACACAGGCACACTTCACATTTGGTTGAAATAATCCTTAAGCGTGTAAATGTATAATTTCCTTCAGTTTAATTTAAAAGTGCAATTAAAATAAATAAAAAATAAAAGTTTAGAATTAGACAGCCTTGCCTTGTGTAGACAACTGCATAATAAAAATTACCCCAACGCACCACCTAGTGTCCAACCTACTCTAATACTATTATAACCTGTTTAAATATTAAAGAAATCCTTTATTTATAACATGTACATGAAAAATCTAAAAGATTAGACACAACTATGGGACACGGTCGTGCAGCAGCGAGCAACAGTGAAAGGAACCTCAAGATTGTAAATGTGTGAAATTGTATAGGGCACCATTCCTGTATTTTGCCTGGGGCCCCCCAAATATAATCCGCTGCATACCGGTTACATAGGTACCAGTGCCATATTGGTACCGGGTTTTGGTACCCAACCCTACTCACGTCCGGTGTAAACACGGGGGAAAATTAGCAAAGGGCTCCAGATCGCGTCAGTGAAACACTGTTTGTTTGTTTGTTTACTTTACTTTGCTAAGGATTCATTTTTAAACAAGACAATATGATGCCGAGTATATACTGCGTGTTTATACTTTTTTAACCCAAATGACCCATGTTGTTTTCAGAGTATGTCACAGCAACTTCCATCTGCTATTTTAATAAGCAAAACTGTTAGCCAATCACAGTAGTGGGAGTTTACTTGCTCATCTTGAATGCACCCCACCAAAACAAAAACACACCGTTCTGCAGCGAGGCCCAAAAACAGGATAGAAAATAGCCTATTACTTCTAAATTATGATGTTTTTGATGTAAAATTACACTAATGTTATAAGTGAACCTCAGAGAACATTATAAAATAATAAAAAATGCAGTTCATGATCCCTTACAATTAGACACAGATGGCCCACTCTCAAAAAGCACGAGGAGCCAAAACTAAATGACTGTCAATGAGACTTTATTGGATGCCTAAAAGACACATTCAAGCAGTGCATTCAAACATTCACTCCATCCAGCATGGCAACTATAATTCAGTCTTGTTCACACTGTTGATCTGCTCCTTAAGACACTTAAGACTGAAGCACAGACACATCTGCTATGTCCAATAAGTACAGATGTTCAGAAAGGAGCCACATAATTATGCTAGCTGTAGATTTTTCAAAAAGTTAAAATATAGGCCTACTGTTTAAAGTAGTTTACAAGACTACAGCTTGGCTCATTATGAAGGTGCAACTGACTGATAACTGAACTAAACTAAACCAGACAAGGTTTGTGCTCAGGATAGATAGCCCAAAACTGGCTTCTAGATGAAAGCAGCACACCCACCAGCGCTTTAACACAGAAATAGGTCACTACTGACTCATATGAGGCGCTTAGAGTAGTGCTAGACATCTGGACACTTTGGAATGAATGAGAACAACAGAAAACAGACTGAACTTCAAATGTCCTGAAAAGTTTTTGAAATTGCGTTGCTTTCTGCACTGAAAAACATGTTTCATTCATCCAAAAAAATGTAGGGTAATGATTCACATCTATATTTTTTAACTTGAGCCAATGAAAAATAAATAATTTGCCCTGACAGCTGACTCCACTGTGATCTCTCTCTCTCTCTCTCACACACACACACACACACACACACACGATGTCCAAAACTCCGCATTTGAACAGTCAATAGCAAATACTTAAACTAATAACAAAACAGTAGCTGATTCAGAAGCGCCAGATTGTCATAGCAAAGTCAGAATTACCTCCTCTCCTAGGTTCACGAAATGGTCGTCCATAAAATGCATTGCTGTTCTGTTGTAAGTAATCTTAAAGATTCCTAAATGCATCTACTTTCGGAAGGCCAAATAAAGTGCTTTTGCTTTCGCCTAGAAACACACAGCGTCTCCCTGACATGGCTGCTTCAACACTAACTGCAGTTACTGAAATCACGCCTTCTTTCTTTGCGTGCACATTTGGGCGGCATTATGCAAATATTGCCACATAGTGAGGTAGATATGTGGGGGCGTGTTAGAACAAGCCGTTTTAGGGGGGCGTGGCAGAGTCTTAACTTTGATAAAGAATATCTCTTTGGGTTTGAGCCTTTAGTCTTTGCAACTTCGGGATCTTATCTATTCACGAACAGCTAACACTCCAAAGAGAAAGGAAAACTTGAAATCGCATCATATGACCCCCTTAAGAACTTTACTGGTGTGCATCCTGGACAATGACACTGACATATTTTAAGATGTGTCAGAGCAAGATATTTTCAGTTGAGACAGCTTGAACATGCATTTTAGTCTGAGACTGGCCTGTGAATCCGGGGGATAATGTTTATATAATGTTAGCTGTGCTCTCTTTTCACAGTTATGAGGGCCATATTTACACTTCCAAAGCATCTCTTCCATTTCATCTTCCTTCCAAAGCAAGATAGTCATTAAGAAGGCTCTGAACCTAGACAGAACAGAAGTATATTCATCCGTTTTTGTATTTATACTGTTAATTAATTTAAACTGACTCTTTCAAACAACAGCCATGTCTATTAAACGTGGTCGTTAAATTATTGCACTCACCATATTAGTATGGAGGACCAAATTTTATTTAAAATAAATAAATAAGCAAATAAATGAATAAATGTGTGTATAAATACACGTATTATTTTTAAATACGTATATAAATAATTAAACGCGTGATGAAATATAGGCAGATAAATAAAATAAATTGGTGGCCAAATGGAAAATGTTTAAGGAAATGCTAAACTCATCCTAAATATTTTCCTTTGATCACTCATTTCATTTATTTATGAATGTAGTTCCACATTTATTTTTCCTCTGCACAACATGCTTGTGAGAGGGTGTCAACCATGGACTTGGTCGTGTCTTGTGATAGCTGGGGATGTGGCTTTCCCGCTGACAGGAAATGCATGATGTAAATCCAGTATAGCCTACGTAAAGTCACTTTTTCAGTTTAACAGAGCAAGATACATAAAAAAACTGAGCTGTATTGTCTGTACAGTATCGCTTTTTTCTGTGACTTAACAAACGACCCAACGGAATGGCCAGAGGTGTCATTTCCTGGCATTCGATATTCGCAAATCTAGGGACCGTGTTTCTAAAGTTACATACGACATTGGTATACACTTTTCTAACTTCAATAGCATTTGAGGAAAATTACTTACAGTAACACAACCAACTGTGAAGTGTTCGTGAAGTTCTCAGTTATGATGCACACCTTTTAGATTTTTGATATTTATTAAAATAAACTGTCAAATCATATATAAATATGTTTTATTTCACTAACGAATGGGCTCAAACACAAAATATATATCATAATTTAAAGCTCAATAGCATTTGAGGAGAATGACTCACAGTCATAAAACCAACTGTGAAGTGTTCATGTAGGTCTCAGTTAAAATGCACACCTTTAGATTTTTGCTATTTATTAAAATAAACTGTCAAATCACATGTAAATATTGCAATTTTTTTCTTTACGAATATGGACTCAAGCACAATATATGCCATAATTTAAAGCTCAATAGCATTTGAGGAGAATGACTCGCAGTCATAAAACCAACTGTAAAGTGTTCATGTAGGTGTATAATGCACACCTTTTAGATTTTTTAATATTTATTCAAATAAGCTGTCAAATCATATCTATACTGTAAAAAACTTCTGTAGGAATACAGTTAACTAACTGGCAGCAGTCGATCGTACCTTACTCTGTAATTTTTTGTTGCAAAATACTATTTTTATTTAGAGTGTCCTTTAACTTGCGGAAATGTTATTTTACAGTGTCTTTGTTTAATGTAAATATTTTTATTATTGTATTCATTTTTGGACCTTTCTGATAATGCCTTAAAAACATAGAACCTATACGGGCTATCTGTAAAGTTTACTGTAATTGGTTGCTCTCCTTTTCAGTTACATAAATGGCGTTTAACCGCCCCCCATGATTAGGCACCATGTGGGGAAGCATTTGCCTAATGGCCCCATGTTCACGCAAAGAAAAAGAAGCGTACCTTTAATTCTGCTGTTGCCACCCGCTGAAATGTTGGGAGCGGTGTATTTCGTGTGAAAGCGAAAGGCTTACTTTGTTTGGCCTTCCTAAAATGGACACGATTAGAAATCAGTGTTTAAGTTGTATTTAAAGCACTGTTCCAGAACAGTTCAACCCAAATATTCAGATGTGTGCTGCGCATTTATGGAGGATGAGGACTGTTTCCTAAACCAGTAACCTACAATGCTTCTGTGCACAAAGGCTTTTTCTATAAAGTGGGGCAATTCCAACAAGGACAGTCTGGTGCTGACTCACAGCCTGTAAGTAAGTTTTTATATTTAAATAAGGGCTTCGCACGCTTTAGTTCCAGAATACATGTCATACTAAAGTTACTGGGACGATTTTGCGCACAACGATTTCCCAGTACCATTAAAGGGTGCTTCACACGGACAGGTGTACTAAGATTAGTGAGTAAGCCAAGACAGCACGTCCGTTGGTGCGCGGGGTTCACAACGGAAACAAAGACCAACATGAACACAGGAGGAGGAGGCCGCTGTGGGTGATCGGAGCGTTTTCGTTGGGTCTCGAGGGTTTACAATAAGAATGGAACGTCGAAGCATACGTAAAGCGATTGAACGACCGGAAAAGGAGGACTAAGAATCTAAAAACGACAACTGCAGGCTACATTGCTACAAAGTGCTGCACCGTTCGTCATCTATCGCTGTTCTCCATACTTGCTAAATAATTTGACACAATGTTTACAGTATGTTTATACAGAGTTTTAAATCATGGTGGGTGAGGGCGTTTTCGTACGCATTTGGCAATCAATGTCTACTTACGTCACGATTGGTACCAGTTGTGCTGGTTAGACCCTGACCCTGCTAATAGGAGCTAATTTGGTTCTCGAAAAAAAGGCAGTCCGATACTAAAATTGCACCCAGTTCCGGCGGTGCGGAAACACCAAAAAGTGGGTAGTTCCACAATTAATTCTGGTACTATGAAAAGGTTCACCGCGGTGCGAAGGCCTTATTTGCCACTGACGATTCAAACGCGAGTTGAGTTTTGAGCAGTGTAGAGTAGCGATTGTTGTTTCTCCGATCACAAATGCAAACATGGTTTTATGTTTAGGCAGCGCAACAGCACACAACACGTAAAAAGACAGTAAAGTCATTATAATCAGTAATTATGTCCCCACTGGATGCAACAACTGCCTCTACTTTGTAATGGGTTTTATGGTTTTGTCTTCCTGCTGGGAGACGCAAAAAGATTTTGTAAAAATCGATGCGTTTTAGAAAGGTGGGGCATAGAGGAGAAACAATAAAGTACATTATATGGAAAATAATGTGTTTTTGAACCTTAAAACGCATAAACACCCATGCAAATACACAAATAAATGTTCTTAGCAAACATCATATGCCCTTTAAACCAATCACGAATCTAAAAGCCAGGACTACGATCTTTCGCCCTGACGTCAACACAAAGTGATGGCGGATGGCACCAACAAAGAGTGGAACAACACCACCAAGTTGAGAATGAATGGTATTCATGCAAAACCGGAGGCTGCAGTTTCAGGACCGCAGTTCTAGGACCTATTATTTTGTAACAGCGCCACCTACCGAATTGGATAATATAGTGGAGGCTGCAGTTTCAGGACCGCATTTATAGGACCTTGGTGGTTTAGTTTGTAGTAATGTTTTACATGTTGTTAAATATATTGAATCTCAGGAACATTTTTTTTTTATTTCAATTTTGATTTTTGATTTATAAATGCATCAGATGTTAATTACGAAGTGTGTAATACCTGCTTTGAGTTAACCATTTTAAATTTAAATGAATTTACGCTTAAAATATAAATGAAAAATGTATTTGTCTTTAAACAACTGAAAAAGTAGAGTAACTTAAGTCTTAGTTTCTTGAAATATATTGTATATTGATTAGCCCCCTTAAGTTTACATAATTAGCTCATTATCAGGTATAATAAAGATTGAATCAAATGAAATCAGCATTTGCAGCTACACAGCATTTACAGCCAGATATTTAAAAGTTTGTTGAGAGGCAAGACACAAGACTCAAGAATGGTTCAATAATGCATATTTATATACTGTATATACTGTACTAATTTTTGCAATAACACATAATACAACATAAAAAAGACCCCCTTTTCCATCAGTTGCTGCATGGACAGAAAGGCTGTAGGCTTCAACTCGACGCGAGATAAACAGAGAGAGCGAGAGGGAGGGAGAGGAGCAAGTAAATAAGAAACATTTCTTTAACATGTTTAACTCAGTAATATATATTTCTGATTTAACACTTATGCACTGTTGGGGTTGTAGAGAGAGAGAGAACAAACAGAATAATCATGTTACTGACATCTAACTCCAAATGTAAGTATATAAGAGCAAAACCCACAAAATGAATGTTCTCTCTTCTTTCCTCAATTGCTTGTCAATCCGGTAACACTTTCTATGAAACCTGTATTTATAATAAATCATAAGGGTATTCGTAAGGCATTATAATGAATTAATAATGCATTATAAAAAAAAAACCTTATGTTGTATCATCTCATAAATAATCAACATTTATAATACATTATAATACTTAAGCATTTGTGGTTATAACTTTTAAGAGCATGATTACGTATAGCACACAATGAATACCATAATAAATCCACTTAATTTATAAAGGATTATCTTGACATTGTTTATTTAAGATATGCACAGTATCTTACTCCATTGTGGTTAGGAGGTGTTGAGTGTGTTTAGAGGTTTTCCTGTGAGCGTTAATATTAATTAGCTGTGGCTCGGTTAAGACCAGTTTGTATCCTTTCAAATGAAAAAAATGCAAGTTGTGTTTTTATTAGATAACCTTTATTTTGATGGGTCCCCTTTAGTCTATTGACCGAAAAGCTCCTTTGAAATACATCAACTAACTCCATTAGAGTATAAGTAGGCTTAGGTTAAGGTTATGGTTGGTAGAATAAGTTTATGTACTTGCAAAGTTGCTTATAGTGTGTAGAATATCTTTTGGGGAACCATCAAAAAAAGTGTTAGCTACAGTTACTAATACTCTAATGACTGCTAGTTGACATGAAGTTCACCTATAGTTAGTAGAATGTCTAAAGGCTACATTCAACATAATCTAATTATATTTACAATAAAAACTAGTTCAAAGCATATATGTGTACACAATTATGCTGATATCAGATCGTAGCTGTGAGAAAAATATATTAGTATATATAAAGGTGTCTTTGTCTGCGTTAAGTTACCGGACATTGACTTATTTAAGCAGACAAAGAGCACTAATAATAATAATCTAAGACCACCAGTAAAGCATTTTGGAATGTTTTACATGACGACTTGGATTTGTTATTTACAGTAAAAACCAACTAGATATACTAGTTATTGTGCAGATTCTGGAAAACAATGGCACGATATGAGACTATAATACCTTCTAACTATAAGAAATATAATCCCATGGAATTAAGTGGATGCACGTGTTCTGGTGTGATAAATCATCAACACTTAACACAAATAAGGATTATAATAATTAAAAACTGTTCTGACGATTATTGATCACGATGATGCACCATATTATAAGGTGATCTTATAATGCATTATTAATTCATTATAATGCCTTACGAATACCCTTATGATTTATTATAAATACAGGTTTCATAGAAAGTGTTACCGTCAATCCATCTATTAAAATCTTCCATTTCATTGAAATAGTTATCAGAGAACAATCACTGTTGGGTTAACAGAAATATCAGTAACAAAAGGTGCACTGGGCATTGTGCAAAAATAATTCATATTCTACTCTGACCTGTAATGATAATCCGGACCAGAAAGGAAGACCTGCTCAGCCTCCTGCAATGAGAAATTCCGTAGGACAGCCAGGGCATATATGATGGCCTATGAAAAAACAGTTAATTTAAGTATACTATTAAAGCACTACTGAACAGCAAGCCATTATACATTGGTCCATACACGAGTAGCACCAGCATGCAGTTTATACAGTAGATTGTGTAAGTGCAGGAGCAGGACACTCACAAACACATTACATGGTCCGGCATACCTCTGCACTTCATCTGTGAAGCTCAGTTGTGTTGGTGTCCTCTGCAGCACTCCTCTCAGATCAGTTGTTCCTCACTGTCGAGGTAGACAGGCACTCGGGAAGAGGTTAGCTTATGAGACCACTTAGAGGGCTTCCCGTTGAGTACACCCTATGGGCAAACCATGGTGCAAAAACAGTTATTTTGAGGAAATTGATACATTTAAGATAAAGATACAATAATTTGCAGCATAGTTAAAAGATATTGTTAATATTTTCCTAATTAAGGCCCTTGGTGAACCTTTACTGTGAGTTTGTTTGTAATGATGATTAAATGTGAACATTGTTTAAGTACCACTAAATGCTCCTCAGATCCCTGTAACTTCACAATGAAGTCCAGCAGTCTCTTTAGCTCTGCAGTGTGCTCATCGACAGCCGGAATGTGGATCTCTTCTGAGATAGCACTCTGTACACTGCCTGAAGAGTTCCTTGGAGCAAGTTTCTGGCCTCATCAGTCCAGAAGGCAAACCGCTGACCATGCCTTTCAAACATCAACCAGATTAATCTAAAGTACTGCCAAAAGGACAGGCTAATAACACATATTGTGGTGCAACCAAGCAATGAGCCCAGTTTAATTACGAAATATGATTTATACTTAACTAATGTGCTAAAACAATGGGTATCAAACAAGTTTTCACACTAATACAGTAAGCTACAGGTAAATCTGACACATCTCACATCAACATGCTTTAATCATCTTTTTAAGTTTAATTAACGTGCTGGCTAGATTGACTTATTGTAGTCATTATGTCAACAAGGTTTAGCTTAATTAAATCATTGCCACGAATTAAGAACATCGTAATAATCAATAAACCTAGCAATCGGGAATTCATTATTATTTCTTAGCAATTCTCACGTTGGCTACGTAAACTTTGCAACGTTTTAAGGTTATAAAATAAAACTTAAATGAAAATCGGTAAAGTTACTCACTCCGACTGCTGTGCATGTCGTCCATCTTTAGTGATCCAATTCGGTAGGTGGCGCTGTTACAAAATAATAGGGTCCTAGAACTGCGGTCCTGAAACTGCAGCCTCCGGTTGTGCAGGAACATACTATTGGAAATTAGCACAAGTACAAAAAGCTGGAATAAAACGGTTTGACTAACTGTGTCACATCATAAAGGTGCAGTACTTTTTTTTCAAAATGTTTCAATATTCGTCTGAGAGTTTACTATATTTGGAGTTTGAATTAAAAAAAAAAATCGCTGTTCTATAAGAGAAGTCATGGACAACTTTGCTTCAGGTAAGTTTTATTTTACAGCATTACATATTTTGTTTTCTTTCAGAAAAATCTATTCGGATGAGAAATAATTAGCATTACAAAAATAAAAAAAATGATATGATTAAATAGTGTAAATCACAATTTTTTTCAGAGAAAAACTGAGTAACAGCAAAAAATAGCGAAGAAGAAAACGAAACTTTAGAAGAATGAGGGTGCTTTTACGCAACAATTTATTTATTATTATTTATTTTTTTTGCGTACAGGCAACGCTGTGATGACAAATTCTCCTTTTTGTAGTTTACATGGAGTCAATAACGGTATCGTTTTCAAACTTTGAAAACTCAAAAGTTTGAGTTTTCAGGCCCCATTTGTTGTGCAAATGAATGGGCCAAAAACGTATAAAAAGTTATACATAACGCATAAAGTCGTGTAATGGCCCCCCGAGAAAGTGAAGGAATGAATATGATTGTGAAGTGGGAAAACTGAAGTCGAAAACTCAGGAAGGAAGTGCCTCCAAGTTTCTGTTGGTTGATTGCGCTGTCAAGTTTCACAGCGCCTGTCATGATTGTTTTGCAAGTTGATAGGATATGAGGTATACTTTTTACCAGGCATGTAGGCTACTGGTCATCGGGAGCACCGGAACATTCCCGGTGGGCCGGTCGCCAAAGCGAGGAAGACCTCCCCCATATTAGGTGATGTTTTTAAATTACAGCGCATATGAAACTGCAAAAAGCATACTCATAAAAGTGTGAAGCGGCTCTACCAGATGCATTCGCCATCTGCGCCCAAAAGCAGAGCGGGATCAGTCACCCGCAGTTGTTACAGTTGTGTGATATGAGAACATTAAAGGTTCTGTAGTGATGCTAGCTGAAACTGTATCTGTAATGTAAACTACATGATGAGTAAATTGTAAAACGGCAATACAAGCTTGTCAATTCTGCACCATAGTAAATTAACTTTAGTTATTAACACTGCATGACAGTCTTGTGGGTTAGCGACTTTTTTTATTATAAATGTTAAGTTTATTACTTATATTAAATATTGGGGAATATTTTACTTTTATAGAAGTTGTAGTTTCTACATGTTTGGTTTTTTAAATTGACAAATACCATAGTTTATTATCACATATTATTTATTTTAAAAACCATATAAACATGGTAATGAGGACCATGGATTTACTTGTTGTGACCACCATCTTACTGATAGCAGTCAGTTAAACTCTGGATTATATGCAAGAACTATAGTACATTTTGTTATTGTAAAGGATAATTTAACAGAATAGCTTTAATAGTGGCTTTCTCTTAATTGTTTAGTTCTAATTAATTGTAATTGAAGTAAAATGTTAATGAAAATAAGGAGCTGAATTAAAGATAAATACAGGTCTTCAATTAATTGCATTCTAAACTGCAGGAATACTCAAAATCAATGTTTTACTGTCATTTCTATGTGACAAAAATGCAATATTAAGTTTGTTGCATTTGCCGTGAATACAGTAATATCTATCATTATTTGTTTCTGTCCTGTTTTATTTATTTATTTATTAACTCCAATTAAATGGGGGATAACTCGTGGGCCAGATAGCCTGGATTTGTCCAAGCGAAATTTAACCCCCGTCCAGCTCTGCTTTCTACTGTATTTATTTATTTATTTAAATTTATTTGAAAAGGGACCATTTTAACATAAATATGTCCATTTCATGCATTGTACCGAATTTAGCCAATGGCTAGTTTTCATCCGCGGTCCCTTGGCAGGTAATCATAATCATAAGTAAACATAAAAACATAAGACAACAAACACATACATTACAGTAATACTTATACACATTCCATCAGAGCCAAAAAAGAACAGTAAAAATAGCGTCCAGTTAAACCACAACCATGTCAGTATTTACAGAGTTGAGTTGATTTTAAATAAGATTTTAGTTTTAGTTTAAAAATGTCAGTAGATGTGCACATCCTTATGTCTTCTGGTAGTGTTGCAATGAATAATAGCTTTCACTGAGAAAGACGATGATCCAAAGACAGAATGACGAAAAGGAACAACACAATCAGTAGTAAATGATGATCTAGTAGATCTTACAGAGACTGTAGAGCGAAAATGCACAAAATCACAAAGTATGGAAAGGGCCAAACCATTTAAAATTGTATATACCATACACAAATTTGAGAAAAGTCTAAAATGATCAAAGTTAAAAAAATTGCATTTCTCCAAAACCCTACAGTGTTGATATTGGTTAGGCTTTTTGTCCAATTTTTAAAGTCCGCTTATAAAGAGATTTTAAAGGTTTAATAACAGTTTCTCCTGCTTGACCCCAACATGTCAGACAGTATGACAGATGAGAAAAGATTGTAGCATGCATACAAGTCTGTGGGTAGACATTGTCTAATTTGTCTGAAATGTATTATATTTTATAGTCCTCACCATTTTCTTTACATGTTTTTTAAAACTAAGGTTTGGATCCAGCGTTAAACCAAGATAATTAAACTCAGTAACAATTTCTATCTTTTCACCATTTATAAAAATATCTGCATTGGAAGAACACACATTTGTTTTAGAAAAAAACATCCCTTTTGTTTTACCAGTGATCAAGGTGAGACACGATTGCTCTAATCCTTTCCATAGCAACATTTAGCTTTTCAGCTGCTAACTCTGCTGTTCTCGCATGTGTGAAAACAACAGTATCGTCAACATACATTTGCACTTGTATCCCTTCACACTGCTGTGAGAGATCATTAATGTTCAAAGTAAATAATAACGGGCCTAATATTGATTCTTGGGGTACGCCCATTGTACAGTTTCAGTTATTGGAAAGAACCCCTTTGATTTTTACACATCGTTGTCTATTTGATAAATATGAGGAAATCCATTCTAAAGCCCCAGGTGAAAATGGAAACTTAGATAATTTAGAAAGAAGAACATTGTGATTAACAGTGTCAAAGGCTTTGCGCAAATCTAAAAATATAGCACCAACTGTTCCACCTTTATCAAGCCTATAGATTTTATTAGCTCTGTTAAATGTAAAGTAGCTGTTTCAGTAGAATGATTTACTCTGAAACCAAATTGCATACAGTGTAAACCAACCTTAGCTGGATTAAGATAAGATGTCAGTTGTTCAAGTACTACCTTTTCTGCAATCTTTGTGACTACTGGTAGTATGCTGATAGGTCTATAGTTGCTAACCTCGAAATGATGCAAGAATTTAAAAATAGGAGAAACAATGGCTTGCTATGCAGTAGGAAAAACACGGTATTCAAATGATAAATTAATTAAATGAGAAATAACAGGAGCTAAAGTATCGTTATGAGTTTTGAGAAACTTGGTGTCAAATTGATGGACATCCCTACATTTACTATTTCTTACGTTTCTCAAAATTCATAAAGATACTTATTGTAGTTAGTTTTAATAAGGTATGATAAGATAATATAAACATACAAAATTGTTTTACACTATTCATTCCTTGTTAATAGTGTAACATACATTTTCTTCCAAAAACATAAAATGAAAATGTTACAAACAAACAATAAATAAATAGGGTACTACAAAACATCTATACCATACTATAATGAAGTGATTTAAATATTGCTTTTAAGTTATTTGGTCATAATACACAAATATTTTTGAATGACAGTCAAAGGAGCCAAATGGTATAAATAAGCAAAGAGAATGATACAAGTATAGCACTGCAATGTGCTAAAGTAAAATATACTCTTCAGCGGTCATTATATTAAAATACTTGACCATGCAATGTTGCAATTAACCAATCAGAATCAAGTAATCCAGAGGGCTGTGCAGTAAAATTGTATTATTACAACCAAAACAGTATTTATCTGGCACAAAGCAAAGAGGCTTTCCTTTAGGTTGACAGCATTAAACTTGGATTTTGATTAATCCCAGTAACCTTTTTTCACCAATATGACTCAAATTCTTTCCATAATTTAAACCTAGAAACAGTTTTTAACTAAAATGTCACACAGGCACTTTAATGCAAGGTGTCACGTGAATCAGTGAATCGGGTTTTTTTTTTTAAAAACAGGTTACGTTAATAGTGTCACTATTTAGATAACTTAGATATATAGAATTTACTATTTTATTTTACTATGTAATTTGTTATAAAACAAAACTATTCTTCATGTAATTTTAACCACATAACTTTTTTTACTCATAAATTTGAAAAAGGTGATGTGTGTGATCAAAAGCGTGATTTTTAGTTTACCTGAGCGGAAACGACAAGTTGTCTAGGAAAACAGTTGTTATTTTTGCAGTTCCATTCACTGGCACTAGTGGGGCAGAAATCACACATTTCACCTTTAATGGATCAATGCTATAAAAAAGAAAAATTACATTGTTCTTGCCAGGTCAGAGGAAGACTTTGATTGGTTCATTATGGTGAACACCAGCTGCTCCTTTTTCAGAGGGAGCAGGAATGCTACTATTAAAGGATTTGAATGATTAATAATCTTAACTGGGAGCTTTATGCACATCTAATGCATTTATATTGCTTATTGTGTATGTGAGCTTTATGTTCCTTGGAAATCTTTAAGGAAAAGTGTGCAGCTATTCTATGTTACATTCTCCAATAAGAAACAAGATGAGTAGCTTACTGTTATATAAATCTGACAATATGGGAATCCCAGATTAAAACAATGCACTGTAAAAAAATAAAAATAAAAAAACTTGTTAAAAAAAATGTAAATGTAAACAAAAACCGTAAAATTAAAGTAAAATATCTTAATTGAAATAAAGTGCAAAAACAATAATTTTACAGAAATTTTCATTAAAGGTTTTTGTGTCTCATTGCTAGTTTTACTTGATCTTAGTGCTGCATTCGATACTATAGATCATGACATCCTCATAGATCGATTACAAAACTATACAGGTATTCAAGGGCAGGCTTTAAGATGGTTTAGATCCTACCTGTCCGATCGTTATCACTTTGTCTATTTAAATAGGGAACCATCTTAATTAAATCCAGTAAAATATGGAGTGCCACAAGGTTCTGTCCTAGGTCCTCTGCTATTTTCGTTATACATGTTGCCACTTGGTAATATTAGGAAATACGGGATTAGTTTCCACTGTATGCCGATGATACTCAACTATATATATATCAACAAGACCAGATGAAACTTCAAAATTATCTAAGCTAACAGAGTCTGTTAAAAATATAAAAGATTGGATGACCAATAATTTTCTCCTATTAAATTCGGATAAGACAGAGATATTACTTATTGGACCAAAAGACAGTACGCCGAATCTCATGGATTACAATTTGCAACTAGACGGATGCACGGTTACTTCCTCTACAATCAAAAATCTGGGTGTTATATTAGCTAGCAACTTGTCTTTTGAAAATCTATTTCCCATGTTACAAAAACAGCATACTTCCATCTTAAACATTGCTAAACTACGGAACATGCTACCTGTTACTGATGCAGAAAAGCTAGTTCATGCAATCATGACCTCTAGACTGGACTACTGTAATTCACTGCTAGCTGGTTGTCATGCGTCTTCAATAAACAAGCTACAGGTAGTCAAAAATGCAGTGGCTAGAGTCCTTACCAGGTCAAGAAAAATATGATCATATTACCCCAATTTACAGTCTCTGCACTGGCTACCTATTAAGTTCGTATCAGTTACAAAATATTATTACTAACCTACAAGGCCCTTAATGGTTTAGCACCTGCATACCTAACTAGTCTTCTACCAAGCTACAATCCATCACGCTCCCTAAGGTCGCAAAATTCGGGACTTTTGGTAGTACCTAGGATATCAAAATCCACTAAAGGAGGTAGAGCTTTTCGCATTTAGCTCCCAAACTCTGGAATAGCCTTACTGATACCGTTCGGGGTTCTGACACACTCTCTCTGTTTAAATCTAGTTTAAAGACACATCTCTTTGGCCAAGCTTTCAAATAATGCATCTCATAATCTTTTTCTGCAGTCATAATCTTTTACTGCAGTGATATCTAATCAAATGCACATTATTATCCTTTAGCTTGGGTTAAACAAATCAGTTTAGCTTGGTTGGAACAGCAGCTACACTAAATATGTCTCTATTTGTTTCTCTGTTTTTTTGACACGGGATTAACATTCCGTGGTAACTAGGATTTACACAAGCATCAGTCTGGATCCAGAACACCTGAGAAGAGATGATGCAACCCCTCAGAGGACTTCAGATGATGCCAACCCTGAAACAACAGACAGAACTACCACATTCTGCTATAAGTGTGATTGCATCATATAATAACTGCTGTAAATAGTGTTCCTCGTCTGTTTGATTACGTCTTTAATTTTTCCGTACTGCTGGTTGTTGTCAGAGGAGAACTGGCCCCCACTGAGCCGGTTTATCCCATGTTTTCTCCATTTCTGTCACCGATTGAGTTTTGGTTCCTTGCCACTGTCACATTTGGCTTGCTTAGTTGAGGACACTTCATTTCCAGCGTTATCGTTGACATGATTGCTAAGATATTATTTAAACTGAGCTGGATTTTGACATCACTGAATTCAATGATGAACGTCTTTAACTGAAAAATGAGTGTTACTATTGTCATTTTTCATATTGCCACTATTTTTCTAATTAATGCTGTTCAGTTGCTTTGTCACAATCTGTCTTGTTAAAAGCGCTATATAAATAAAGACTTGACTTGACTTGACTTTACAGAAACTAAATGTTATTTTACAGATTTTTCCTTGTTTCAATTATGATATTTTACTTTAATTTTGTGGTTTTTGTTTGGCAGCCGTAGCTGCCAGTCATTTTATCATTTTTTTCTACGGGACTTTTTTTACAGTGTAAAAACTTATTTACAGATTTTTTTCTGGTTTCAATTACGATAATTTACTTTAATTTTACGTTTTTTGTCTGGCAGCCATAGCTGCCAGTCATTTGACCATTTTTTTACAGGACTTTTTTACAGTGAAAAACCTTTATTTTACAGATTTTTCCTAGATTATTACAATGAAAGCACTAAATGTTCTACAAAGAAACACTGTTATTTTACAAATCAAATCATTACAATCAAAAACCTTCAAAGTGTCAAAGCATGCTCAAGATGGAAAATTAACAGTTTTATTTGGAAGACAAAATACAAAATCTGTACAAATGCTATATAAAATAAAAATTTTACTTTTCAGTTTTTTTTAAAGAACTACAGCACCTTACATTAAAATACTGTATGTGAAGAAAGAGAACAGATTCATCAAAAGCGAATTAATATATTCAACTTAAAGAACAAGTTCACTTCCATAGTGAATATTCCTGGACATGTATACCCCTGTAATCCAAGAAGTTCATGTCTTTCGTTACTCAGTCAAAACGAAATTAAAGGTCCATTGAAGTCACTTATGGAGAAAAATCTGGATGTTTCCCAAAAAACCGTTTTGTTTTTCGACAGACAAGAAAAGACATGAAACATCTATGGAGGACAGGGAGTGAGTAAATATCAGGAAAGTTTTATCTGGAATTGACTGTCCCTTAAAATGAAAGAAAGACAACACCGATTATCTACAGATTGTCAGAGGATTCTAAAAAGTTTACTATTCGAGGTAAATACATTATCAATAATTCTTCATAAACATCCTCAGAACCCCCAGGAGGAATTATTGAATAACTAAAAGCATTTCTATTTATCAGTTAGGGTTCTCTCATGAAGAGTTTAATTTACCTTGAGAGAAAGAAAACAAGTTTGGTGTGTTTGCTGATAGCTGCAGTTGATTTTGCCACAGAGTGTATCTTTATCCACAATTTCTTACTGACCTTGGTGCCCAAACAGTGTGCCAAAATGATGACCCTAGTATTTCACCAGCCTAAAAATGGTGTTAAGTCAGTTATTCTCTCTTTTGATGTAGGTGGTCAGTAGGACATACAGGTACCTTCCAAACATTAATTGGCCATAATTGTAACATCAGTGAGAGGTGTGCTCCACAGAGATCTGATTGATCATCATCCAGTCTGTCGGAAGACATGATATGAAAGAACAAATTAACCCGACCTAAATCCAAAGAAACTACGGACGTCTCCAAGATTGCTTCAAGAACAACCGACCGGCAAAGTACCTGAAAAAATAGGCACTAGTGCAAAGGCAAGTCTTTAAACGCAAAGGCTCACACCAAAATGCTGATTGCTTTCCGTTACAGAAGTTAATGATAAAAAAACATTTATTATGACATTATTTTGACAGCATGCCATTTGACAGAATTTTTAACGTGCCTAAAAGTTTTCACAGACTGTAGCTTCGCAGGGTGGTTTCTGGAAGCCTCTTGGAGACGCGCCACAGTTCTTTTGGATTTAGTCTGTCTCAGTTTGTTCATGTCTTTCCAGACAGACTGGATGATGATCAGATTAGATCTCTGTGTGTGGAGCACTGGCTGCCGTCAGACAAAAATCTCACTGGATTATAACAATTAATTGCAAAAGGAATGTTTGGAAATGTAAAATGATATTTCCTACTGACACACTATACAGAAAGATAGAAATAACTGACTTAAAACCATTTTTTATATGTGAAAATACTAGTATTCTAATCATTTTGGGCACCACTAGCTCTGATAATATATGTAGACACAATAACAGTATATCACAATAGGGTTATTTTTGTTATTTTATTAAACATAAGATCAAAGTAGCAAATTACAAACAATAGGACTAATGCAACAGGACAAAGGTAAGTTAAATACATTTTGTGATTTTCTCTTTAGTATTTTGTTGTTTGATTAAAATTATGACCGACTGCAGGTAATGTTAAGCTAAATTATACTGCTGTCACTTTAAGAACACAATGCACAGATCCAGTATACTGACACGTCACCGGGTTTCCACCTAAATGTTAATCTTGACTCCAAACATTAGCCACTGTGTTTAAGTCAAGTGAATTTTGAGATGGCTGTCTGTATTTGACCATTCAAGTGAGGCGTGGCTTTGTGTCTATTGTTCTTCACTCATTTCATCACCACGCGCATCCTGCTATTTATTCCTCATTCATGCACATTTATTTATCAAAGTGTCAATAACTTTAAGTAGTACTGTGCTATGAGTTTATAAATTGTGCTTCATATCATCGCCACAACATGGTCATATATCGCCCAGCCGCAGCTAACAGTATTAGCTCATACTAACAAAACACAGTAACACACACTGGTAGGACATTGAGATGTATAATCGCAATTAGCATCTCACTTCAATGCACTGTATCTTGATGTAACTATAGAACATTATATAAGGTACTTAACGTTACTTACCTTTTGCAGTTTGCATGTCTGTTAGCTGTCCATATTCGTCCATATATGTTTTCAGACAGGATCAATAAAATATGCTGATTCAGGAACAGGTCTTACTTGGCAAAATCATGGCAGTCGTGTGTGTGTACGTGTTTGGCTACTTGTGCAGTTATATTGACATGACCAATAAGCACCCTTTTTGTATTTTAGCAAATCCATTAACTTTCCTTTAGAAGCACCAGTTGTGCAGCTATGGCATTTTCTGTATTTGGCCCTTCAGTGTTACACAGCCTGTTGGTTAATCCTCTGTCCACCATAACACTTATTTAAAAAATAATGCCATAATTGCATGCAAGTTACAAAATTTGTCTACATACTTTTATTTAATAGCATAGCTATTGCAAGCTATATATCGACTGCAGTAGGACTTTATAGAATTTGTGATATGAGACAAAGTAAACTGAAAATGTTGAACTTCTCACCATAGAAAGTGAAAGTCTTTTTTTTAGTTATTCAAAAGTAAAGACAATGTATAGGTTGGCCCTAAGAGCAATGTTCCATCATGAGCATTGTTGTCCTTTCCACATAGCAAGCGATCTTGGCCCAAATGTGGCCTCAAACTAGAACTGCTGACCTCCTGTCGGCAATGGCAGGTACCCTTTCAGCCAGAGTTGGGCCATGTGTGGCGATGATGGCACAGCATGGATCACGGCAAACATGAGGGCCGATTGCTGGTGGGAGGAGTGCGGCCCAGATCAGTCCAGTGATTATGTGGCCAAAATCAGGCTTGTGATCTGACAGCATATTGTGTGACCCATGATAAACAAGATAAATAAAATATTGCATGATAATGGTTAAATGATCACAGAAATTTTAATGAAGTGTAGTATTGTTTAAATGTAATCTTTGAAATGGCAAGTCAAAAGAATGAAACATATTTCAAAATTAAGCAAATCAGTCAACTGCAATAAACTGCACTTAATTATAAATGTATTATATTTTATATTATTATTCTCAGAACAAATAATCTTAGAATCCTTACATAGAGAGAGAGAGAGAGAGAGAGAGTACTTTTGCAAGTGCAAGTAATAAGACATGTCATGTAATTGTCTTAATGCCACATATTATGTTTAGTGTATCCTGTCATAAATTGGTCTGTCACTCATCCTGTTACAGTTAACATCCTGATATTTCTTTTTTTATACCCATCATTTATTATTCATACATATACATTTAGTGCATTGTTTAAGTAGGTGAATTGGGATACAGCGTTGCTTTAGGTCATTGCTGTCTTGCCTTGATTGTACCTCATCGGTTGATGAAAGCACCACCTATTGGTCAAAATGTCATTAAAATGGTTGTAAATGTGCAATTGTCCCAAGTAATTATATAGGCCTATCTCTCTTTACTTTTCTTGTAGTAAATTGTAATACAGCAGTTAGTTTTATGTAATTAATTTTTATAACCAGTCTTCATCTGTTTGCTTATTTGTTATGTATCATTGTCACAATGCCCTGAAAATATGAAATAATGTGGTTAAAATGTCTAAAGTTAATTAGCATGTCTTTTTCTTAATTTACTGCTGGGCTCAGACCAAAACAATCTACTTGATCATAAAATGCCCTATAATTGCATTTTGCCATTTGCAAGTTGTATTTTGTTGTTGTTGTTGTTATATTTGACTTATAATTGCCCATCCAGACCGGTCATGATTAGTTATTATTCTCATATAAGGTTACGGAAATGTCAATTTCCATTTCATCACAACGACAATGAAAATATGTTCATAATTCAATCTTGTCATAAAAATCGGAATTGAATGCCCTTAAATCTATGTAGCATGACCATAAGCAGCTCTATTACATGTAATTTCAAAACAAAACTACACTGGGGCATGTTTAAAGTCAAATTAATTCAAGTTTTAAAAGACGTTGCTGCCGCAAAATACATGCTATTTAATAATAATAACAAATAAATCAAACTAAATCATTGGCTTGTTTTGCAGCAAGAACATCAGAAATCTGTTATACCAAACAGAGATCAGTTTTTTTTTTTTTTTACAAAATATGATACATGAAGAGAACAAGAGTCCAGTTTAAATGAAATCCCGAGAATCAAGGCAGCAATATTTTGTGAACATGTATGAAGATTTAGTATAAGGCACAATTAAGACATAAAATAAGGCTCATTCTTGAATTGACAAATGTATATGATTTTTCATGATACATTCAATCGAATGACCGTTGAACTGCAGCTCAAACAGTGTCAATAAGAAAAAAATTATTATGGTTGTTATTCTGAGAAAGACCCCTACAATCATACTGTAGTATGACCTCATAATCTTAACAGTTCTGGTCTGAAAAATATAAGATGATAAAAGACTTAGATACGATCACACATTCCTTAGAAAATGTAGTGGTATTGTTAGTGCACATTATTACATTGGTTAACCACTGGAACCAATCAACAGTACCCATACAGGAAAAGGAGATTGCATCAAATGACATTATGACATGTGCTATTACAGATCGGTTAGTCTGCATGCTTCAGGTCATAATTCTGTTCCTTCGAAAGTGCTACATCAACTGTGTGTAAACAGAGCAAACTTCATTGAAGTCAGAGCCACAATACCAACCACTACCTGAACTGTTGCACACGAGAAAAAGAAACACAGAAACATTGATTTTGAACATTCTTTTCGTGAGAAATTAATATTTCTTTTTATTATTTTTTTAATTTGTAAAATGTACATAAATTATATTTGACGCATAACCGCCGAATGAGTAATTCAGTGAACCTCTTTGCAAAGGGAAGGAACATAAGTTAAGAGATAAAGAAAGGGAAAAAAATAACGGCACAAGGCATTCCTTGTTGAGATAATTTTCAAACAAACATTGGTCAGACATTTTTCTCCATCTGGGAAAGCAATGTGCTACTGAAGAGAGAAGAATTCATCACACACCTTCATCATTAGAATCATCCCATTTATGTATTTGCAGGGAAATTAAAGATACATATTCATTGCCCCTTACCCAAAGGCCTTCACACGCCCATCGTTTCATTCCAGTAACCCCCAACCCTCCCATGTCAAGAGGAACAGAGACGAAACGGGGTGGGTTTATAACATGAACATTCACAAAAAGTGCAGACAGGATAGATAACTGCTATGTGTTCGCTTCACCTGGGTGAAACGTGTTCATTCTTTTCCAGATACAGACCTTTTTTTAAGTGCAGATAAAGGTTTTAAAGAAATATAGACCTTTTAAAGAAATAAAAGTGGAATTCAGCCACATGCTTTTCAAATATTAATCATATATTTAATGGATATACATATATTGCCAACATTGGCACGTTCAATATTGCACACAGTAATGAAATATAGCACTGGGAAAAGACAAAAAAAAAAAACTTTGTGAAGCAAAGTTTCCAAAATGACAAATTACGTGAGAAACACTGAAAAGTAAGAGGAAAGGGGGGGGGGGGGGGGGGGGGGGAATATGGCCACACCACTCAACTAAACTTTTGGTCTGTGACAGTGACACATTACTGCCAACAGAGAGGCTTCAGTAGAAGTTTACCTCACACCAAATGAGTTTGTTGAGAAAAACTAAACATCCTTTTGTCAGGCATGTTGCATTTGATAAATTGTCGTCAAGGTGGGGAAAATGCCTAGGTGATTTCTGAGTCACTCGTTGTGATCAGAATGATTTGCTTCTCGAACAAACAAACCACGAGTTATGCAACATCATACAGGAGGGCCAGGGCTTAACAAAACCAGACGAAAAAAAGAAAGGGGGAAAAAAAAATCAACAAGAACCCAAACTTAGATCCAAAGCACCAGCCAGTGTATAAGCATGCGGAGTCTGTAAGGCACCAGGTTGTTTAATGCTGAAGAGTATGCTCCCCAACAAGTTTCATTAAAGTCAGGGTCTCCCAACACAGGTCCTCAAGGGCCCCCAAGGAAAAAGGGCTTTTGTCTCAAAAGACTTGTTACTGATGTCTGATCAAACAGTCAAAAGAGTTGATATATTATCTTATGTACACATACTTCTCGGACAACTCATTCCTTAAAAGAAAAAACAAGTATTAATTCAACTTGACTAAACATTACTGACATTATGGACATTTGAAACCATTACAGAGATGAGTCCTTGAGGACGAACATTGAGAAATCCACCTCAATGTGGCTGTGTACAGGTTAACATGCAACTACAGCATTCCTTGGCGCCACTCATCCTCTCATTGGTAGACGGATATATATATATATATATTTCTATATATTTCTTTTTAAACCCTTTAACAGATTGTTTGTCAAATCCCCCACTAAAAACGTGGGTTGTTTTCTTCTCCACTGAAATACATCTGATTCACAAAATCATACTTTGTATGTTTTTCTACATGAGCATTTTCATATGTTTCTTTGTATGTTTGTATCGAGGGGTCCGGTTTTGTTACAAAAAGGTTTTAGAGAGCTCTTTCTCTTCTGTTGTCATTGCTCTTACTTATTAAGTACCTTTTTTATACACTGTGCATGACAACGAGACACAAATACATAGCATATCATCTGCATGACAAGAACTTCAATTAAAAAAATACACTGGTAATACTCCTCAGAATGTTTGCGAAGAGGTCGCCCACCACCTCTGGACACCTAGGCCTACACACTGCGACCACTTGCTCTGGTGACCTCTGTACCTCTGTCAATCAACAGGTTGATATCCCCCCCCCCCAAGCCCTCAAGTGATGGTTGGAATATTTAGTGGCATGGCTACCATTACAACCTCTTCAGATGATTCGAAAATTTGGTAAAAAAAAAAATAAAACATCTGATGTGTGCTGAAGTCATTAGCTCACACGTAAAGGAGCCGCTTCCTCGTAATCTCGGCAATAACTCCATTGCAAACACTTTTAGAATATCTTGGAACATGTAAAAAAGTTATGGGTTAATAAGGGAAAAAAGAAACACTCAGTTCTGTTGTCGTCGTCAAGTAGGAAACACAGTTCATATATAATGTTATTACTTGTTTTAGCAGCCGCTTACTGTATTAATGGTGGGTACGGGGGATGACATCCAGCGATGGGTGGACTTCAGTCTGTGGAGGTTGTATTTTTGGGGTGGTGCTCTGAGGTAAACGTCCTTATGTATCTCTCTCTTTTTTTTTTTTTTTTTTTTTTTGTACAGAAAGTACAAGAATTTCTCTTTCGGGTATCGGCGTATTTTTTTGCATGTTTCTCTCCACTATCAATCCTCGTCCCCGTCGTCTCCGTGCATCTCCTCTTGTTGCTGCTGCTGCTGCTGAAGCTCGCATGCCCTTTTTTCCCGCTGTTTCTCCTGAATCTTTTTCATTTCGTCTGCGTATTTACTGAAAGTGCTGCCGAATTTCGACCACACTTTGTAGGGCACTGTGATAGAGTTGCGATAGGTGGGCTTGACCTCGCTTACCCTCATGAACACCCCGTACTTATTGGAGCCTACGTCAAAGAAAAAGCGCTTGTTGTCCACAGTTAACGAGGTTCCCTCGGGCAGCTCCGCCGGCTCGTCCTCCACTCCGTAGTCGTCGATGAGTTTGGCGAGAGCGTCGCGAAACTCGATAAGTCCCTGGGCTGGAAGAGCGATGGTCTGGCCTTGCGTGGCTCCCAAGCCGGGCCCCCGGTTGACGGTTTGCCGGATCCTCAGAAAGCGGCCCCTCTGGTTCTCCTTCAGATCCATGTAGTACTTCCGATTCTCCCGGACCAGAAACTCACTCTTCAGCGCCCGCCGCGGCTCATCCTGCGCTATGTCGGGGTTGCTCGGCCCTAACTGGGCATAGTGCTCGATGAAGTCCCCCAGGTAATCGCGGAACTCGACAGCCACAGACATGGAGAGAGTGAGGCGGCTCTTGTTTCCCCCGGCCCCGACTTCTGCTATCTTCAAGAAGCGGCCTTTCGCGTTCTGCTTTACGTCTAGATAGAAGCGTTTGTTCTGGATGTCAACCCGCTTCGAGGCGAGCTCCTGCGTCTCGTGCTGCAGCCCAGAAGCCGAGCCCGCCCCTCCTGACACAGGGTGCATGGAACCGACACCCGGGCCCGTGGCTGCGCCTCCCTGCTCACTTCCACTGTCTCTGTCCGCCATGATGCTGCCTGCCTTCTCCCTCTGTCTTACTGCAAGCCTACTGCCAAGCAGCCACGCTACCGTTCTCGCGAGATCTGTGGGAGGAGAGAAGACGAGCGCTGTTCAGACCTGTGCCGATTCCGAATAAATTCATCGTACAGAAGGTCTAACACTGCAGCCGCACGCTCTAATCACATAGTATGTCTGACCTGGAAGATCATGATACATTCAATTTAAAGAGAAAGTAAAATATTCAATTCATTGCGTCCGTGTGCGCTGCCTTTACCGCGGATTAATATAGGCTATATTTCACTGCCGTCGATGTATTTTAGTCTATATATAGTCGATACAGAAGCCATTTGCTTAAGTTTCGTTGTCCTCTAGGTTTTTATTCGTTTGTAGCTTATAAAACGAATTAATAAACAGTGGTTAAAATGGAACAGGAGATTAAAGATTGAAAACTGAAAACTGCGTTTTCTATAGCCTATGCGAAGTGACAGAAATTGATATAATTCTAACTGATCGCTTACGCATCCCGCTGGTATTTACGCATATTTAATGAGCAATTTTGCACGATATAAACTGATTAACAAACGTTTCGGGGCAGACCGGTTGTGTTTGGATAGGCTTTAATTTAGTTCATCCTTCATTCAATAATGCACTTCAGCCTTTTTTGTCATGGCAAAAATAAAAATAGATTATTGGAAATCATTTTTTTTCAGATGCATTCATATGGATGCATTGACGCAAAATGCATTAAATGGCTTTGATTTAAGCTACAAAAAAAATTCAGGGTTTGATTTCTTCAGCTTTTAAGGTGGTTACATTTTAGTTTGGTAAAAGCGTGATTTATGACATCTATATTGTATTTTCTGTAGGTTTATGTTATGCACTTATAGGCTACAATACTAGTTATTTTTCTCCAACCTATTATTTAGCATTTGCTACTGAATGCATTTTTACCAGATGCAAATAATTCATTATAATCAACTATATAACATCCCTAGCTATTTGTTGTTTTCTAGTTGTTCATCTTTTATTTTAATATCGGGAAAAAATCTCCTTGTAAAAAAATGTGAGCAATAAATCGAGGCTTACTAAAATCAAACCTCAGTGTCTGAAAAGGATTTTGTGGTGATATTATATTCAATGCCTGTTCGAAGAAAATAATGTAGGCCTAACAGTTGCATTTTTCTTGAGACAGTTGCGATGGATGCTTTGACCAAAGCGGTTAAGAGGAATAGCCTCTGTGTTGTATGACCGTTACATATAAGCAGGAGAATATCTCTCGACCTATTAAAACTAGACGTGGCGATATTACAAGAACACTAACACAGTTCATGCAATTTGTTTCAATACAGCTGTTCTCAGATATTATAGGCTATACAAAAATATAAGCTTTTACACAATATTTATTTCGTGCGCATATAGGCAAATGAGTAATGGGTTTCAGACATTTGCTTAAAAAATACTAACTTAAACGAGTAAAATAATATAATTTACTGAAATATCTAAAATCCATAACCATAATCATATATAAATGCTTTGTTTCTTACTATTTTCTTTGTCAATCCACACAAAACTCATGCATAAGATTAATTTTAAAATGTTTGGCAATTCAATACAAAATTAAAAAATGATTTATTCGTTTATAAACATGGTTTTTAAAGCAAACTGTTTTATAAATGTAGAAGTGCCTCACTTTGATTTCGATTTTTATTAGTTATTAGATTATTTGCGTGTTTTCCTGTAGTTGTAGAAATATTTCCCATATTCAAACTCAGGTACTTAACAAAACATCAAACAAAAGTCGACTGGATAATTACACCAGTGTTTTGAATGAGTTTTCTTTAACTTAACTTAACTTAACTTATCTGCTCTGTAATTTAATTGAAATTGTAAGTATTAACCCTGGAAAGTGATGACATTTTTAAATAAACGTTTATTTTTCACGAATCCAAGAATTCATTCTCTCTAATAATTTAGTTTAGAAAACATTTTAATAATTTAGCAGCGTGTTTGTTAACAGTTAGTACAATTGTGATAGACGTATCTGATCTGAAAAGCAACACGCATTTTTCAGAGTCGGGACTGTACATTGAAATATTCTGATGCGTCTAATCGTACCTTTTTACTTTCACAAATGAGCTGTGGACGTAAAAATACCACATCGTCATTAATAATCAATTTTCTTGCATATTAATGTTATTTTAATCTTAAAGTTACAACTGTAATACCATTGCAAGCTATAAAAGTTAAGAAAGAACAAAAAGTTAAAATATAAAATCTCCTAACTCAAAAGTCTACAATGTAATAAAGTAGATTAAAATGAGATATTTAGAATTGATCTCCTTTTAAATACGTATATTTTAGATAAATATGGTCACTGAGTGATGCCTTGAAAGAACTGAGTGAATATAGTGAACATATATATATAGAATTAACAATATTCTGTTCTGTTGGAAAATGGATGGTACTATATAGGCCTATATATATAATATAATATATAATATATTTATATCTTCAACATTCAATCCAACAGTACTATAACAAGAAATGTTCAGTTGAGAGAGCCTTGACATGTTTTCCATGCAGGCATTTTAGTTTAGGTTTGTACAAGAGGTAATAAACAGAAAAAAGGACTATTTACATGCAATTCTCCTTAGTCCTCAAATAAAGCAATAAGAATTGCATGCGTTATGCACGCCTTGGAAAACAAACCCTGGAATAATGAAAATGACTGAAATTCAGAAATGCAATAATTAGATGGACATTACTACATTGCCCAGACCATTTATTTTTTTCAATGTTTAATGTTTCTCTAAAGACCGAGCACACTTTGAATACAACCAGCATTCATAAACATAGGGCCTGTGTAGTTAGGAAAAAATTATAAAATATATTCAATTGCTTACACATATGCATGTCTATTCTAGCATATGCTTTATTAAATAAAGTTCATGTCTTTAATTTTTGTAATTCGAAGAGAGTTTAATATGCAATCAAATAAAAATATAATAAATAAAATGCATTTAAACTATGTTTGCATAACAGGCAAGTGTCTAAGGTAAGTGTTTCCCCCCTGATTAAAAAAGAAATAAATAATAATTAGCCTATATTACCTTGGGCTAAACATAAAAGTTAATGCTCCCTACTTTGTGTGGCCTGTTGCTTGCTAGAATGAAGAATGTCTTAACTGGTTATTCTTAATTGATACTGAACATTCTGACATTTAAAACTTCTAATGCACATGTAAACTACTGGACATGGGCCTATAACACAAGTGACAGTGCGTAAAAAAAAAGACACTGAGTGAAGGAAACAGGGACCGCCGACTCCAATTCATGAGCGTCGCTTAAAGGTGTGCTTGTTTGTTTGGTCTAAGGTGAACTCTGTAAGCTTGAACTCAAAACGGTATGTCACAGTCACACTTAAATGGCACACTGAATTTGCCGCAACAGAGTCTGACAGCCTCGCTGTATGTCAGCACTGTAAACAGTTAACGAGTTTGCGCAATCAGTCTGTGATATCTGCCCACGGCTGCGAACATTAATTCCGTGGTTGTTATACTGACAAAAAACAAGTATACCGCGGAATGCCATGAGATATGATCGTAAAGTGCAGTGCTGTTGCCAAAGTCGCAGACCTCATAACGAGCGACGTGGTTCGGCATATCTTACCCCGCTTAGTCTGCAGGCAGAGCGTTAGCCCCCGTGCAAGCCCTTCGCAGTTCAACACTGTCAGAAACAAAGATGAAAACATGTAAGCCCCGAAGGCCTACTGTAAACACTGTCGCGGTACTGCTTCACCAATGCGCCGTTCACAAAATGGAACGAAGGAGCGAGTCGTGGCATGGAGACGGACGCACGCAGGAGCTCAACGCTGTGCGCGTGGAGTCTGATGTCAGCACGCTCAGCTGGGGAAAAGCTAATAGCTCTTGCGCCTCGCACTGTTGCTTTCGCGGTATTGCAGCCGGACTTGCCGCTTTAGCGGTTTTGATATCGGAGAATACTTCACATACATCTCATATGAAATGTATTATCCGTATTCTGAGTAGATTCGGTGTGCTATAAGCTGCAAGTATTGTAGAATCGAAAAACTAGTGTCACGATCAACTTTTTACAGGGTTGTTAAATTAAGTGTGTATGCGAAAGTAAGATGCACATGTGCTTTATTATCTTCCTTATGTCACTGTAGTTTCTCCTAGGCTCTTAAAGTTGTTGTTTTTTCTTTATTTTTTTGTTTTGTTTTACCATATACATTTTATCATGTGAGTTCTACCAAAGTGGGATGGTTCAAAGAGCCCAGAAGGCCTTCACTTGTCTTGTTAACGAATGATACCTAGAATTAATTTTCTGAAAAATGATGAATGTACCCTGATGACGTTTTTTAAATCTACAAATGTAACTCAGGAATAACTAACCAAACAAGATAAGATGCTTTGTTGAATTTAAGGTGACCATTTTAGAGGAGACTAAAAGTTTTTAGTGTTTAGAAAAGCGTGATTAAGATGTTTATCATGTTTGATATGATCAAATGGTTTATAGAGAAGATGTGTAGCCTGCACGTGTCATGTTATCACGTGTACACTCGGACTGTGTCATGTCTTCATTTTCTGATTAATTTTAAGTGGTTGTACCCTATAAAGACTAAAGAATAATTTCGTTAAACTCATATTTTACATTGTAGTTTAGTGTAGTTTGGTCGGTGGGAGGTCGAGGGCAGCGCTGTTTCAGAACCATGGACAGTAACCGCCGAGTCTCGTCACTGCCTTTCTAAGGATCGATCCGTTGCGAATGTTGTCTTTAGTAGTGTGCCTGTGTAACCTACAAGTAATAAAGAGACTTGTAACTCCACCTCCACATTTCTGAACCATATGTATATATATATATCTATATTTATTTTTACTAAAACATTTTATTAAAAGCTTTTTAATCCCCATGTTATGTCAATTCACTTTCAATAAAATATTGATTAATTAATGACTTTCTTTCATGTTTACCCTTTAAGGACAAGCGTCTCCTCTTTTAAATCCATTTAACCTTTTTTTATGTTCGACACATTCGTAAATAGTCAACCCTGTTACAATGATTTTTGTAGTAATCATGGCCCGGTTCCCCGATAACGCTCACTCTTAGCGCGCTAAGAAGACTCGAAAGATATATCTTACCAAAGTTGTTTATGTTCCTAAGTGTGTTCCCCGAAGTGTCCCTTAGGAAGCTTCTTAACACGCTGCCTCTTACGTTCGACGTTACAGAGGCGCTGTCCCAAGTGAAGGTGCTGAATTAGTTGGAATCGATTGCTTAGGAATCGATTTTCCACTTCACGCGAAGGTGCATTGCGGCGTTAAGAAAGACAACACGTTCTTTGCAAATGAAACATTCCTCAAATTATTCCAGTAACATTTATTTTAACATAGTTTAAGTTATCCGTAAAATATAGACTATTAATTAAATTATCAAATTGTCAGTAATATGTTCACACGATATTTTGTGACGGGTAGACGAACCGGGTATCCCTCGCTAATCATCCACCCTCCTTATCCCGTTGTGCCACTTGTGCCGCTTCTTGACATGGGTTTAACGACTTCTAAAAATTATGTAATACACTTTTATATTAATGGTAAGGTACTTTACAGAATTGTTTTGCAAGCAGCTGCAGTTACTTCTGTTTAATGCGGTATTGATTGCCATTGGTTAATGTTTTCAATAAAAAGCAACCTATCTACAATGAACAGAGAGAGAGAGTTAGATATAGAATATGGTGGGGAAGCAACGTAAAAAAAAGGGCACCAAGCTTCTCGTCAGAGGAACTTGAAGTTTTGCTGGACGAGGTGAGCTTGCACAAGGTGACACTGTTTTCCAGCTTTCGGAATAACTTGTGCAACAGCAACAAAAAGGAGCTATGGAGCGACATAGCAAGGAAGATGGCTGCCTCCGGATCAGACACACCAAGGTCCTGGCAGGTCGTCAGGAAAAAATGGTATGATTTTTCAAGCCAGGTTAAGGTGAGAGGTTCTGCTGTCCGTAGAGACCGGGCGAGGACAGGTGCAGGGACCAGTTCGGTGCAACCCTTAACAGCACATGAGGAGAAGGCACTGGCGATCATGGGAGACACAGTCTCACATGGAATCCCTGGGGGGATTGACGTTAGAAGAGGTGACGCTGAACAGGCCTCATGTTCCAGGTCATCGCCACCCCCCAATGTGCCATGCTCCCCAGACACCGAGCCACCTGCAGCACTCTCCTCACCTGGCAGCACCGAGCCGGAAGGGTGCACTACGCCACCACCTCCCGTACACACGTCTTCGCCAGGACTTCGCTACACGACATCACGACGTCGCTCCACAATCTCACCATGTCGGTGTAGCGAAGAGTTGGTGAACATTGAAAAGGAGATGTTGGTCGTGTTGCAGGACATTCAGCGCCAGTTGACCGAAGCAAATGAGCTCGCTCGCCAGTCTCTGGAGCTGAAGAGAGCCAAACCGGAACTGGCCAAGCAGCAGCATGCCCTAGCAGAGGCACAATTCAACAGGCCCTCAATCTCGGTACCAATCTTGCTGCCAGCTGAAGGTGAGCCAGTTGTTCTTGGTTTATAGATTTTGATATGATGTCTTTATAGATGCTGAGCAACAGTCACACCAGTGACCGTGTCTGTGTGTGTTTGTATGCGCATTTTCATTAAAAATACTTGATCATCAACAAGATTGTATGTCATTCTGTCATCCTTAATGAGTCAACAACTGATTCTCTATTGCCATTGGAAACCTACGCATAAAATCTTGCTCTATCTATGAGATACCTTATTTATCCACAAGGAAATTAAGCAGTGTCAATCTAAGTGCACAATCAGATATAAAGGCTCGTTTGAAGAGGCTGCGTAAAGACATTAGTTTGTATTGTACATTATCTGTGTGTTTGACGACGCGTAAGGCTATGTATGAGGCAAAGCAGCGGAAAGGGAATCGTCTGACAACCATTTGACCTGCGTTCAATGCCCAATAAATGAATGAAGATGAATCAGCAATGTGACGTGGTAATTTGGGCATATGTCAACTTTTGACTCAGAAATTCTAACGTGTAGGCTCCTTCGCCAACCTTAAGAGAAGCATGTCAGTGATTGGCGTTGCATAGAGCACTTATGGAATGGACACAATGGCATGATATAGTAAAGGTTTAAAGGATTAGAATCACACACAGAACATTTAATGGATGCAAGGTTTGAGACTCCTGTTTATTTTTCAGAAAACTAAAAATTCCATCATAATACGAATCGAAAGAAAAGTCCATTCAATCATGGATGATGATAGCTCAGCAAGTTAATCCAAAAAAGACAATATAAATCAACCAAAAATATTTGCAATCAAAAGCTGCCTTGCCTCAACCCTGGCAGCGTGCAGGGTAGCCCTCTGTGGAGGATAGAGGACCTCAACTTCTCCCTCTCCATCTTCCTCCTCATCTGCTTCCACCTCCTCCTCCCCCTCCGGAATAGGTGCGCCTCCACGCACAGCCATGTTATGGAGTATGGCTGTTGCCACCGTAACTGCGCAAGAGCTGTGAGGCTTCACATGCAGTCCTCCTGCCGACTTGTGCAGGCACCGAATGCGCACCTTCTAGATGCCAATTGCACACTCGACAACGTTGCGAGTGTGAACGTGTGCAACATTGTAGGCTCTTTCAGCCCGAGTCTCTGGGTTGGTCAGAGGTGTGAATAAGTATGTTCTCAGAGGATATCCACTATCCCTGAGGAACAGGCTCTGACCAAACCCCTCTCTCCGCTTGTTCACCCACGACAGAATTGGCCCAGACAAAACTGTCGTGGGTGCTACCTGGCCACCTTGCCACCAGGTCGGAGATCACACCCCTATGGTCCACTATAACCTGCACGTTTATGGCCACGTATCCCTTTCGCGATATGTACGCCTGATCAAACACTGATGGATTGGCGAGGTGTTTTGTGACTGGCATAGGGATGATGTGCCCACCATGCCCACGTACTCTGGGGAGCATCTGGCCTGACAGCCGCTGTGCACCTCCTGGACCTCCTGACGTGTTGCCGGCAGCCGGATGTAATCCCCGGCATGGCGCAGAAGGGCGTTGGTGACAGTGTGGACGCACCTCCACACTGAGGTCTTGCTTAGGCCGTAGCCCTCTCCCACGACCTTGATGAAGCTCCCTGTAGCAAAAAACCTTAGCGCTGTAAGCAGCTGGACTTCAGGGCTTAAAGCAAAATTCCGCCGCGTTAGCCTGCCAAGCGCAGGTCTGAGAAGGTCCAGCAGCTCCATAATGAGTTGTCTTGGGAGGCGAAATTTTTGTAATATAGCCACGTCAGGCAAAATGTCAAAAGGGCTTAAGTTTTGCCGAATAAAAAATTGACATGGACTAAACGGCTCCATGGCCGGCACCGTCTTTGATTCAATACAAGGACACATTGGATCGCTGCCATAGTTGGTCGCTAACCGGACACCACTATGCTAACCCATTTATAGATCTTAGCCATTTAGAGCCAAATTGTTTTCCAGATTTTAATTATCAAAAGTGATTGCCAATTTAAACCTTTAAACCACCATATTAGTTCGATACCAAATAACGTCACGTTCATAAATGAGGGCCTGTATCCATTGCTAACGAATTTTATTATTAGTGTTCGTAAATGTCCCAGGGGGTAGTAACAAGAGAAATAAATCAATTGTTGATCGCACAACATTGTCACATAGGGCCATAGTTTGACTGTTGGTCGAAATGCGCTGCGCTGTTTCTAAAGAGCTAGGGTAGGGGGGCGTGCACAAGCGGCGACTAGCGTCTTGAGCTCAAACAACGCTAAGAGAGAGCTTACGAATGGTCCAGACCAACCTTATGAAAGTGTGACTTACAGAAGATATACTTAGCATACGAACGTGTCGGGAATTGTGCCATAACTTTAAGAGAGAGGTTAAGGAATAGGTTAAGAACGTTTTGGGGAACCGGGCCCATCTCATTATTTAAAAGTAGATTTTTTGTCTACTTTAATTTTTTTCTAACAAACACCTTGTAGTGTCATGACCTTGCACACGCTAAATGAGCTGTAAAACTGTCAACCCTATATCACAACGTCATAATAGTTTTCCTAATATAACTTGAAATGCATGGCCAAATGCACCACTTTAACACTTAAAGACATTCTTTGTCTAATAGAATGTACAAAACAAATTTTACATTTCACATATATCTTAAATTATTTTATTTTATTTATTTTATTAATGTAGGATTAATTTATTAGTCGTAGGGGGCACGCTCAGTTTATTACCATGGGCTATCGTTAAGGAAAGCATCAGCTCCAGTAGTCAAAATAAAGCAGTGACAGCTAACTACAAGGGCCAGTTTATGAACTATCAATATGAACTATTATGAACTAAGTTACTCCAATTAAGGGACACTATACTGTACACTGTTGTGTACGGTGTACTGTTCTTTAATTTAAAATGAAATAAATGTAAAAGTTTGAGGGACTACAACTTGTGGTATTTATTACCCATGATTCCTCATAGTCATCATGTTAGAAAGTTGCTGTGGCTCTGTCTGCGTGCGCACAGAACAGCAGATGTCGCCCTTAGTGAAGTTGTAGCTACGCTCCTTTGCAGATCCACAGGTTCAGCCTTCATTTAGTTAATGATTTATATATCGTTCCTAACCTGTTAAAGTCAAATATTGATATTTATCATCTCCTTTTAAACATTCCGTGTCTACCAACACTGTGTGTCTATCAATGCTTTACTATCTAGCGCACATATTTTGCGTTTGATGCACTCTGCTGCTACATTCGTGATGTTCCTTCATTTAATTTGTAAAAAATGTTCTCATTCGTCCAGGCATCAGCAATGCAACGGATACCAGATGTAGCCTATGGATTTGATGCAACGCCTCACCATGATTTATCTCTCTCTCTATCTGAGGCAGAATGGCGAATGTGACCTGAATGCAGGGCATGATTCAGTAATGGAATAAGACGCAAAACTCATTCAAAGCTCATTCACTCGCACTGTTAGCCATCGCGCTCAAAGCAGCGCAAACCACTGCGGTGCTCTCACGATTTACAGGAAGATTTGAGTCGGGCGCTTCCCTGCACCATACATTTTGGTGTTTGTTTGTTCTTTTCTCTTTCTTTTCCCTTTTTTTCTTTTTTCTTTTAAACCCCCCCCCCCCCCTCCGCTGAGAATTGGCGATGGGAGAGATCATGGATTGACCATTTTTCTCGGGGTGTCGGAGACTAAAGACGCACACGCCGGCGCATGGGCGTTCGTTTCAGCACCCCAGCCGTGAATCTGCCGTTTGTGCGGGGAATTTTGCCCTGATAGATCGGGGTGGCGGATAGAGACGGGGCGCGAGGGACACGGCAACAACGTTTTGTCACTACGAAAGTGGATTCTTACAATGTTTGTGCTGAGGGGATATCGAAAGTAGCCCTAATAGTTTGCTGCAGCATTTCACATTCGACTGCAGTGGAAGGTACTCAGCAGCCAGTAGCGAGAAGGGCGCTCACCACTGCAATTTCGGGGCAAAGACTGACTGGCGGCGTCTTGTAGATACCTGCTCGTGTCTTCGGAGGAGGCAGCGTCCACGACTTTCCCTGCATTTTACGCTGCGCTTCGGAAGAATGCAGTTGAGGAATCTGTATTAAACCAGCAGCATTACGCCGTTTCCGGTTCCCAGCTGGTGTTTCCCGATTGCAAATCTATCGGAAAAAAAGCAGCGGATCCCGATGGCATGGACCCGTGTGGCGCGCAGGATATCGGTTCCGCGCCGCGCGTAGCTACTGTAGACCGATCGCCGTCTCATGAGTCAAGGCGCCTGGTCAACACCATCTCCGCCGCCCAGCGGTCGTGCCCCACAGCCCTGCCGCAACGCGACCACCGACCATCGAGCCAAAGCAGGCGGCATGAGGAGGCTTGATTCGGTACACTTATCCATGCTGCTCATCGGGGTCTCCTTCGCCTGCTACTCCCCGAGTCTGAATTCCCTGCAGGACCAGGCTTACAAATCCGCCGTGGTGATTGAGGGCAAGGTACAGTCCGCGCCTCAGAACGTCTCAGCGGAGCCGTACAGTGTGGATGTCAAAGTCCTGGACGTGTGGCCGCGAAACAGCGGGGGTCTGGAGCGGGATCAGCTCGTCACCGTTGGGGAATTTGGCTCGGAGGCTCCGTGCACCAAAGTGAAGAAGAATCACAAGTATATATTTTTCATGGACTCAACCGATGAACCCTTGGTTTTCAAAGCATCGTTTGCGCCCTTAGATACAAGTGGGAAGAACCTGAAAAATGATGTTGGGAGGATCTTGTGTGAAAACTGCGGTAAGTTTATGCCCACAAAATGCTCGTGCGGGGTCTTGCAAATTGACACATTGACCGTCGGCTTCGATTGTATGCTTATTTGTGGGGGGGATGACATCCAAATGTTTAGTGTAAGTAACAGATGGGGGCTTGTGGGGGCGTCTCTGCAGCAATATTGGACAGGAATAAAACGCTTAAAGGTTTTTCATGCTATCTTCAGACATATGCAAAGACATATGCTGTAGTAACACACGCGCTCGCTGCTCATTTGTAGGATACCCAATTATTTCCTCAAGACAAATTTGTAATAAACTGAGCTAGCAGTGTTCATGGCGTAACCATTAGACAGGGCCCACAGCTTGTATGCTCGGATATGAAAAGGTATAGAAAGTCAGAACGACTCAGAATATCTTCTGAAAGTGGCCGTCAGGACCTAAAGCTCGTTGCTCTTTTGGAATAGAAAGTTGCTGGTCTGCGCTTGTGTAATGGGCCTTTAGAACAACTGCACTGGGAGTGGAGCCTTTAAAACTCCACTCAGGACGCAGGGAATATCTTCCAGCCAACAGTTATGTGTCACCTGTTTGCACGCCGCATTCCTATGATCTTTTTATAAGAAGAAATTAAAATTGTTCCCATCGTTTTTCTTCATGATGGCATATTCCTCGAAAGCACATTTTAACCTTCAGGTATATGTTATAGCCTAGGCTACTTTTGATTCAAATTGCAAAGAAAAGAAATGGCACTGCATCTTTTCTCAGTGTTGTGACATAACTAGAAGGTGCTACCATTCTGTCAGTCATTAAGTTTCAGGACACCGTGTTTTCCACAGGCCTACTGTCAGAGGGCTTCTTCTTGTAACGCGTTTAGATTGTCGCTGTCCAGGGTGCTGTACCGTCCTTTCCTCTTCTTATGAACGAGTTCGAGATTAACGCTTCGTCTAAAAAAATGAGAATGGAAATATGCTGTTTATGTAACGTGCATATGTTAATTACTACATTTTTCATTTACATGAGTAACTTTTTTTCTTAGACATCATTTCTCATTCTTTGCTACTAGTCACTATCCCAGAGCATGTAGCCTAACTATTCCATTGTTAACAATTAAAAAAATGTTGTCTATGGTAATTCAAATACCAACTGTTCACTTCTAAATATGAATTCCAATTGTTGCTGGTAGTTTTACTAATTCATTTTGTGCACAAACTAGCATGTATTTATTAGACACTAGTGTCTATTCCATTTTAAATGGTGCTAGAAAGATTTCTAAATGACTATTTTGAATGCCTACTTTGTAGTGAAATATACAACAACTAAAAAAGGAACTGTAACTAAGGTGACTTTACACAACTTCTTTTAAGGCTGCCCTGTGCCTGCTCAAAACTCACTGTAAAAGCGCAAAGCCGCATAAAAGCCAGGCTAAATTATGCTTGCTCAGACCCACCTCAGCTCTTGGTATCAAAATAAACAGTTGTTTCAAAATAACCAGACCTTAGTATCAAAATAAACAATTGCTGTGTTTAATGCATTTATGCTACCTCTGAGCAGCATTAAACAGTCTATGTAAAGACACCTAAATGCCACTTCAGAGTTGCTTCTGTGCCACCTTTGCAGTGTAAATTTGGCACTAGAGAGCTGATGAATCTAACATGTCTCATTAATTGTCTCTAGCATCTAATAAATTAGCACTAGCCTATACTATAGGTACTAGTAACGATTGAAATGATTTGAAAGGGTAGAAATGAGAGATTGAGTTCTTTTGAAGATAGTGATGAAAAAGTACAAGAGTCTAATAGTGTGTTGACAGTGAAAAATATTATTTAATTTGTAGTAATTAAGGAGATGTAAGCATCACTAACTAGTTTTAAGAAATAAATGTTAAAACACTTATTACAATATGCTAGCACATGCAGCTTATGAGAGCATAGCAGACAGAGGCCTTGAACCAGAACTATCGTTTTCTATTAATTCTACTATTCTCATCAATAAATTGAGAATCTTTTCCCATGGCTTCTTTTCAAAGATCAACGTGTGCTCGCTTGATGACTTTGCAGTTTACTCTCACAAGTGAATCTAACCTCTGCATTGAATTAACTTGTGTGTTGCAACATAATTATTTAAACCATTTGCTTTGCGATGAGACTGCAGTCTGCCATTCACTTACAGAATTTTTTTCTGTTCCGCATTATGCTTAAAGTGAACATACATGTTTGACCTGAAAGGGGTCTGCGGAAGATAATGGTCACGATCTGACCTCCACTGGCATGACTGCATGTCTCTATGGACAGAGTACGATTCAGACAGGAAGGCACAAGCTTTTCAAATATGTCAGGTCTGACGGTTGCCTCAAGTTTTGTAGATAAAAATATGTTTCTTCTTGTGTCCCTAATGGCTCAGCCTAGATTGAAAGCCTGTAAATATAGGTATTTTGAAGAGTTTTTTTTTTTTTGAACAGTTTTTCTTGACTTTTTGTAGAGGGAGACCTACATATTACCCATGAGGAGTGACAGGTGGGTGGGTGCCATTGTGTAGTGTGTTACTCCTCCAAAATGTGTTTTGCAATAGATATGTCGTTAATTATGATTTTAAAATGATGACAGGGAAGTTTGTAGTATTTGATGTTCCTCATGATGTGTGATCCAGTCTTTCCCTTCCCCCGGTGTGGAGGTCACAGCTGCATCGAGGTGGCAGTCCAGAATATGCCGGTGGCTCAATATCATTGATTCGAAAGAGCTCTCGGGCAAAACGGCATGACACAGGACAAGAATAACAGCTGGTGATTGACATGCACAGAGGGAAGGACTTACTTCATAGATGCATATGTCTTTTTTAATAACTATATAAGGTCAAATCTAAAACGTGAAGAATTTTTGGCCAGACCAAACGCAGAGATCCTGTCATAACAAAATCCTTGTGGATTCCTGCATGACATGGATAATTTACCTCAGTAAAATAGTGCATGATTCAAAAGGCTGTAACAAGTGAACTGCCTGAGGAGATTTAGTGATGATTGGCCACATATCTCAGCTACAAGCTGGATTCGGCTCTGAGAAGGAAATTGATGACTGCTGTCTTATTGCTGGACATTCAGGGTGGGTTGTCATCATTTTAAATGGGGTAATGGCCATATTAAAACACTAGTTTTATAAACTTGGTCATATTTAGGATACTAAAGCTGGATTATGCACTCTCTCCAGCATGGCCCACTTTTCCATAGCTCCAAGAAAAGAAAATCTCTCTCTGCAGCTCGCCCACACATATTCCCTTCAGACAAACAGGCCTTAGCTCAGAATGCTTTTCATGAGCTGGACACAAGCAATCGGTGAAAACCAGCCAATTTTGTTGCATTCGGATTATAAAACAATTCAATATTGATATGGTTTAGTAAGAAACTGTTGGAAAAAAAGTGCAGTTTGGTTGAAATGCAATAAAGCATCATCTTGCCTTAAAGGGATAGTTCATCTGAAAATAAAAAGTCTGCCATCATTTAATATCTCAGGTTTTTCTTTTGTCCATGCCATGAAAGTCAGTCGGATCTAATGTTGTTTTGTTCCCCACTGATTTTCATTGCATGGACAAAGAGAGTTGAAACATTCTTTAAAACATTCATTGTTTATGTTATTAGAAGGATAGTTCCCCCAAAAATGAAACTTCTAAAAGAATATATTCTGAAGAAAGTTGGTTGCCAAACAGTCAAACAGTTTTGGTAACATAGATGTCATTCTCATATATAAATATAATATAATATACTATAATATATAATATAATATAAATTTAATTTATATTATATTATATTATATTATATACATTTTAAAAACATGTGCCATGATTTATATCACAAGACTTCATGTTACCATGTACATTCTCTTATTTAAAGCAGCCGGTCTCTGCTGGGATAGGTTTTGTTTTACTTTAAGCACAATAATAACTATTTCATGCCTGGAGCGATGCAATATGAGCCACATGTATTTTGCATCTGAAATGCAATTTGATTGATTAAAACTGGAGATCAAAAATTAGTACGTCTTGTACATTTGCAGTTGTAAATGAGGTTTTCAGGAAAACTATCTACTGTAGTTTTATGAAGTAGGCTTACATTCCTATGTAGAAAAAAGCAATTAATTCTTAATAACATAATTCATAGTTATGTTTCTTCAACATCAATTTATGGCAATGTCCATGTGGTCCGTCCCTTTGAGCACCAGCTGTTGAATGACTGCTGTGAGTGACTTTCGGGTGAAAGCAGCGGTGTGAATCGACTGACTGAAGGTGGAATATCGAAGATGGGCTTCCCATCAATCCTGGTCACGCATGATGATAAATGTTTGTGTAGGTTGCTCTGCATCCTCCCTCTTGAGATAGATTCATACACGTCATCGCTGTTGTACGGAGCGTAGGGCTGACATGAGACATATGAAGCAGGCCTCCAGTGGTCTCCAGCATGTCAGCTGTACTCTGGGACACATGTTGCTACCTAGACTTAAATACTGCATGATAATCGCTGTCAGCTCCCAGTCCTGCTCTCTGGATCTGTATATTTCAGCAGTTTGCTTCAAATTTGGCATGTTTAGATGGAAGGAAATCAGATTATTCTTATGCAGGATAAGAGCCATTGCTTGATTTATATTGCAAAGAGTATCTGTCTGATTATATAATTTACAGAATATAATGTTTTAAATATATTTTGAAAGCATACAATATAGAATTTGATTTTTCTTTTAAAATTTGAATCCTATCTGCTTGAAAACTGTTTTTCACTGCCGCGGTAAATATTGCAATTGCACATCTCCATTGATGGGTGTTCAAAGGTAACCATGTATTCAGACTAAAGAAATTGCAAAAATTTGTATTAAAATCAATGTTAATAAAAAAAAAAACACCATTAAAAAGATATTTAAATGATGAATAATTGTTATTTTATTTTATTTTAGAGTTGAGGCTCTAAAAGTCACCATTAAATCAAATTGACAATTCTTATTTTTATTTTATTACATTTTTATGGAGTGTTGCAGTGTTTATTATACATGATTATTCTGTGCACAATATTATTAAAAAAGGCAAAAAACAAAGCAAAACACAACAAAACAAATAAAGATATAATCCACTCAATTCCAATTGCACAAATCAGTTATTTTTCCTTCTCTCTCTCTCTCTCTCTCTCGCTTCTTCTCTTCCTCTCTCTTTTCTTTCATCAAGAAGCCATTTCACTTTGAAATACATAAGAGGAATTTCTGTTAGATATTATATATATATATACATATAATATTTTTTTTTGTTTGTCTGCTGCTCTTGACCTTACAACTCATGGAAAGTGGCTAATAAAGAGATTGTGATGGGGCATGTTCATGCAGTGTCATCAGCCAATCAGTATTATCATAGCATAATTTTCCTGCAGCTCCAACGTCCATTAGTCACTGAATTGTGATAAGGTGATTGATTCACAAAACAAACTGGCAGCAAAACCGAGGTCACCATGAGCAAGGTGCAGTCATGTATTTCTGCAGAGTCCTGTGCCAGCCAAGCAAGTGCCAATGAGATGAACAGCAATGCTAACAATTAGTTTCCCTCAGATATTACAGAGTTAGACCTCCTTGCTTGAGTGCTACTGAGACAATCAGTTACCAAGAATGGACTCAGTGTATAGTGAAAGAGCAATCTTGACTGTTTGGCCCATGTGCATTCTGTCTGTTTTCCTCTTGAACCTTTTGCCAGCTCATATCTCCTCATATAGCCCTCTTGAGCGCTCTCATTCCTTCTCCCTGTGCTTCAGTTACAATCCACCTTCTGTCTTCACAAGCTGCAAGTGTCTCACAATGTGATGTCAACATCCACACAGAACAGTAGACAGTTCAGAGCTTCACTATTTAGTGAACAAACACATCAACTACAGAATGCTGTAGTTCTCTGTGAATCAGTTGTGTACTGCATGCTCTGTATGGACTTTACGTTTGCATACAGTGGCTCCTAAAATTATTGTGACACTTAGACATGCATAGTTGAAATGAAAATTCTGTCATCATTTACTCACAAGCTGTTCCAAGCCTGTATGACTTTCTTTATTGTGTGGAACACAATATAATATATTTTGAAGAATGTTGGTAACCAAACAGTTGCTGGTAGCCAGTGACTTCCATAGTATTTTTTCCCTACTATGGAAGTCACTAGCTACCATCAATTGTTTGGTTATCAACATTCTTCAAAATATTGTCTTATGTGTTCAACGTATGTACAACAATTTTCATTTTTTTGGTTGGACTATCCCTATTCAGACATATAAAATATCTGAATGCCATTACATTATATAACTAAGTCACCCAACAAAGTTATTTGGTATTTGTTTTTTTGAGACTTGTTTAAAAGTTTTGGGTCAGTAAGAAAATAAATACTTCTATTTATCACAAGTGATGAAGACCTTTACCTTATTACTTACTTACTAACTAACTAACTAACTAACTAACTAACTAACTAACTAACTAAATAAATATATAAATGTAATGGCCGCAGAAAATTCAGTTTCAACATCAGTTTCAAACTTTTTTTTTCCTAAGTAGTTTTGCATGCTGTTAAAGTTGATGACACTCTGTAAAAGAGTGTTTTTAATCAAAATTCAGAGTGGGTACTCTAGATCTCTAACATTGGAGTCATTTTTCATGGGTTACAGTATCCATTGTTCGTAATGTTGACTTACCTGATAAAATAAACATGACCATGAACAGTGATCGTACTACAAAAGGGCGCAATGTTAGTTAAATGTTATATACTGTTGTCAATCGTTCAAGCTTTATTGATGATAGATTCATCTTTAACAAGGGCTACCCTGTTATATTTAAAGTTTTTAATGTGCTGGGAATAAATTAATCCCATAATAAAGAACGACTTCCATTAACACAAGTGGCGCATCATTTTGCAGAAAATGCTGACTTGCACGAGGGTTAACTCCTCTGCGTTCGTTCCCCGCGAAGGTGATCATTTCTGGCTTTAAACACAGTATCTGTGACAAAAGAGACCTTGCTGGGTTACAGTAGTGGCAGAGCTGCCCATCGTGTGATACATTTAAAGAGCTCTGAAAATAGGCCCACAGGGATTGGATTGTCTGCTGAGTGTTACGAAGGGAAAGACGCGGCAGAGACAAGCCTGTGTAATACCTTGTAATTGACAAGCTGTAAATCTGAGTCAGGGTGTTTTAGGCTCCAGCTGTAAAGGCAGTTGAGTGTGAGCAGTGTGTTTTTATTGGAACTCAATGTACTGGTGCACTGTGACCATTTGAGAGAGAAACTGTACCCTATTTATGAGTTAACTGCATATTTATATAGGCAATGAGAACACGTTCTGCAAATTACTTTTAAGTGCCTAGTACATGCTTCTTTACCTATATGTGTAATAAATACAAGCAAGATGTCATGTCAGGATGAGTTTGTTTAGCGTTTTACTTTCTCAAAGAAGTTGTTATGTGTAAAGGAAAAATTCAAAAGAAAATAATAAATGATTTTATTATTAAATTCAGAACAAATACTTGAAATAGATATGTGAAGTAGAATAGAATAGATCTTTGCTCACTTATTGTCTCTTTTTGGCTGTCTGGGATTTTTCCACAGAAGAAGGCATCACATTCACCACTTAGAGGCAGTATATGAACATGATTCTTACAGCCCCAAAAATATTACAAACAGGCCAAAGTGTTTGCACCCTGCAAACGTGGTGTGACTATGGTGTTACTCTCATCAGGTCTGACATTAACATGCTGGATAATCGTGGCTAATCACCCATGTTTAAACTGCTCTAATGCACAAATTAATCTTGTGCCTCATTGTCTTGCCACAGAGAATAACATTTAAACTCTCTGAAACATTTGGTATCTGTCATATGTGAAAAGGCACGTCTGTAAGTCATTAGGGGTCTAAATAATGAAGCTCCTGGAACCTTGTACCGTTTGCTCTGAATCTCTTCTTCTTAAACCGCAGAGAATCCATCCCTAGGGCATGATGGTCTCAATTCCCACCCAATACTCATCAACTGCATGTCAGGCAATTGTTCTGGCAATAGTTGATGCTATAATATACAAACAGGCATTTCTGCTAATGCTTTGGCAATTTACTATACTGTTCAACAGTTTGAGGATGGTAAGTTTTTGTAAATGTCTTGGATAGAAGTCTCTTATGCTCATCAAGGCTGAATTTATTTGATAAAAAATACAGCAAAACAGTAATACTGTGAAAAATTACTATATAAAACAACTCTTTTCTGTTTTGAAATGTAATTTATTATTATAATGAATTTTTGAGTCTTAAGTGTCACATGATCCTTCAGGAATCATTAGTATGCTGATTTGGTGCTCAAGAAGCGTTATTATTATTATGATTATCAATGTTGAAAGCAGTTTTTGCTGCTTAGTATTTGTGAAAACAGTGATACATTTTTTTTCAGGATGTCAGGATTGTCGCTTTTGATCAATTTTTTAAGTATTTATTTTTTTTCGTCACAAAAACAAACAAACAAACTAATGTATGCTGTGTTATGGATTTTCATATTTGGATTTTATTTTACTTTTTTTTTTATTTAATTTTCTGGAAAACCTATTTTCATATCCTACAGTAGGTCAGACATCCAATTTGAATGACATTTATATAATCTAGAGACCAATTTTTAAAGAATTTTAATTAATTGAATTATTCATCAGATATGAGGTGATACATTTTTCAGGCGTGGTTTATAATGACAAATTGACCTCTATATTGTGTCAAAGTGATATTGAAATTTGCCACCAAAACAACTGTATCCACAGGATCTATTCTTGCGAATTTGTGGTCATTTAATCAAAATTTTCAGTCTGTTCAGACTTGATTGTTGCTTGTGGTTATATTTGCACTTGGCTTTAATATTCCAAATGCTTGTTTAGATTAATTCAGCTTATTCAGTTAAGCTACCAGGTTGATGATAGAAAGAGACGTGTACTTGTATGACGTGCAGTAAGCAGTTACTTAGCCACAGCTGGCATGAAAACTGACATCACTATTAGAGGAAGCAGCGATCATCGGAGGGGATCTGGCAAATATTAGTTTTAACTGAACTTGTGGCCCCCTTTTTCACAAGACCTTCACAGGGAAAATAAACTGAGGGGCTGCTTGAATGTTTAGCTGGGAGTATTTAGGTGGAGGGGCGTCAGGAGTAGACATTTTTTGTGTTAGTCTTTGCTGTCAGCCTATAGAATTACATTGGTATTCACTTTTGGATCAACTAATCCTCTTGGAAAGCATCCCTAGTATCACTGCACGCATAGTGTGACTTGAAAGCTATAGATTCCTCAAAGCATTATTATAATTTCCTGCCCTGTTGCAATGTTTATTTCCTTATTTTCTCTTATGGGAAATTCCCTGTATTATCCCTTGTACAGGATTGATTATTCTATGGAAAGGTAGTCATGCTTGTTTATGCCTGTGATGATATTTAGCATTATTCTAGATGTGACATTTGTTCTTAAGTGTAGACTAAACCCAGCTGTCCATCTACTCTGCTATTTATTGGCCTAAATACAAACTGGGCTTCTCGATCAAGGTCCCATATGCTCAAACGCTCCATGTCATCTTCACTAAAAATAATGTTTTGCTTGATCCCTGCCTCGAGCGCATTTTCCTCTGTAGTAAATAATGTATCTGGTGCACATGTAATGTGGGCGCACATGTGACGGGAAGGATGTCATGACAGGTCAGGTGGTCACAGTGCATGAACTCAGGCTTTCATGCTGTATGAGGACGGGTCAACAACATGACACTCTTTTTTCTATCTATTAGTTTATTTTAATAAATGGCAGGGTGATGCAACTCATTAAAAGAATCAAATTCTTGAAAGGAAAACCTTATGAAGTAGCTTTGAAAAATCTTCTATGGTTATTATTATTATTATTTGTTTATAAAATAATGTTTTAACAAAGCTGATTAACTGCTTATTAATATTTGTCTTGTCTGCAAAATCAAAATCATGTGGTATGACTTTCACAAAGCAACATGTAGAGAAAAACTACATTGGAAATGATAACTTAGAGAGACACATGTAAACCCTCATGACTGTGTGTTATGGTCAATAAGTCACAGAAATATCATAGAGCATTAGAAATATTCTCAAATAACTCAATCTATTTATGACAAGGCAAGGTTAGTTTATATAGTAAAATGTCATGAAATTTATGAATGAGTTAAAAATTTGTACAAAAAATAAATACAACTTTTACATTTACCCTAAAATATATATATGAAAAAAGTCAATAAGTGTACATTTATGAGTTTATGGAAAATGTTTTATTATTTTGTACTTTGAAGTTTTTCAGACCATGGATATATTATAAAGATATATTATAGTTTTTTATATATTTTGAATTAGTTTTTATTTTTAATATTTTCCATTTTCATTTTTAGTTTAGTTAACGTTTAGTAAAAAATTTTTAGTATTTTTTTTCCCAGTAACCAATTTTTTTAGGTAGTGAACTATAATAACACGGTTCAAAACTCCTCCTTTTAAAAATATTTCCTTTTCTTTATCATGGTCACTCTTTAATGTCATTGACCCTGGCTACAAACACAGTCTCTTCTCTGATCTGAGTTAAGAACATTCAGTATGGTTTTTCTCCTCTGTTATTATCCAAACACAGAGCCTTCCAATAAGGCCTAGTAGTTTACAGCCTTGACAGCAAGGAGAAAAGGAGTGAGATGTAGAAGGAGAGGAGTGTATGAGATGTAAATAAGAGAGAAAGAGAGAGGGACAGATTGTAGCTGAATGGAAAGATTTGCCCCTCTGCTTTCCGCCTAGAAGCTACTCATCAACTATTCATCAGTAAGTCTCTGCGCTTTCCCACTGCAGTATGGCATGTGTACAATCCTGCCACTCTGGACTCATGCGTAGTGTGTGGCTAAAGGACACCCGGGAGGCGTCCTCCTGCTGCACCTGCATGTCCCTGGGCTCAGACCACATACATGCTGCTCTGCACACGTCTGCAGGACTCTGCAGCATCTGTAGCCTGATCAGCAAATGTTTGACTTGTCATTACCGGAGGCCTATTAATATGATGCCACGGTTGCTAAAGACACGGGCTGTGTTTCTGTAAACAATTCCTTGAATAGCTGGTGCTTGAAAAGCTCTTATTGTATTGTATGCAAACTATTAGGAATATTTGTATGCTTTTGCATAATGTAGTGTGCATGTTCTTACATTTGACATATGAAATAATCATAGCAGCAGTCATGTAGTTGGACAGGAATACTTCACTGATATTTACAGTACACATATGTCCTGTTTTGTGGACACCATGGTGCAATAGTTAACGTGATCAATGTGGGTGATCACAAGGTTGTGTTGTCTTATTGCATTATATGTGCCCGCTTTCTCCACCACCACCACAAAAAAAAAACTTTTGATTTTCCCAGTTGGATCTTTCAGGTCACCTTGAAGCAACCTAGGCCAAGTTCAGGGATGAATTTACTCATCAGCAAAACATAATTCATGTTGTATCTCATGCTGATTAAAATAAATAGGTTAAAATAAATCGTTAGAAGACTGAATCGTGATTCATATATGAATAGATTTTTACGTCCACCCCTAGTTTTCTCTTCCTCTTCTCTAAAGCAGCGCAGCATGGCCTCGCCCCCTTTGCTGCCTTTCCCTGAGGGCGGGGTTTATCTGGGTTTATTACATCACAAACCCAGGAAGTAACTTGTTGTAGTCCCAACGAGCCATTTTTGTAGGCATTAAACTGCAAGAATTTTAAAAGACGATATCTCCGTTTTGCATTGAACTTTCAACTTCGTAACTTTGCAGATATTGTTTATGCTCAAACAGCAACATTACACACTAATGTTAAAAAAGTGAAATCGCAATCAACCACCCCTTTAAATCCTTTGTCAGTTTTTGTGCGTCTTTCACTGTTGTATAGCTACTTCTTGTCAACATTGTCAGATATGTATAAAACATGTTAAATATCAGGAAAAATCAATGCCAGTCTTCATCCCAAAGCTCCTCTTTCCATATTTCACGTGGCAGAGACATGTCATGGTTATTTTGTCAACACCTCAAGATTAACGACTTAATGAGTTTGAAACCATACCTTAGTCTCAGTTCATTCATTCATTGAAGTGGATGCTAAATTTGTCAAAATTTATGATGAATATTTTTCACATATTGTCACAGATACAAAAGTATGCTATTTGGAAATGGTAGAAGCAGCAGGAGACTGCAGCCTAAAATAGACTTTTTGTCTTATTACTCAGGAACAAAAGATATCTATACTTCAAACATCTCAAGACAACCATTTTTGGATCCACAGATTTCTGTGAATTTTCCTCCAAGATCCATGCTGAAAAAAATGAGCAGGTTCTCTCTGGGCCTGATCATAGACACATCCTGATCATAGACTCATCCCTGGGGTTTGAACCTGCAAACTTTGCGTTACCAGCTCAGTAGTTATTTGCTCATAAAACTGAGCATGTCTAACCAATAGCTCCATAACATACATGTTGTATTGTGTTTCTGTTTGCTTGCTTCTGTATACATATGTGTGTTCAGAAATCCGTCATAATATGTGTCCGGAATAAATCAGACAGTGGCTGTGACAGGACCTTGACAAAACGAAAAGTTTGGAAACAAAGCAGCATGGGAAGGGCATCCGTGTGTTTGTGTGCGGAGTGCCAGATTGTTGAAAAGAGGGTCTGCCGACACTCCCGTTGCGAGCATTGCGCTCCACTCGAGGGACGTGTCCGGCCATGTTTGCTGCACACTCCATGCACATCGACCGCCAGTGTTTGCTTCCTCAGGTATGTCGTAGGAGTGGATTGATGTGTGTCTTAACATGAAAAGGCTTAAATAAGAATGAATAGTTGTTTTTTTGCTTGTGTTAAGAGGTGGACAGAGAATGATTTTGCTGTGTGTGATGGGGCAGCTAGCTGTCCATAAGGAGAGAGTTTGATGAATGCAGGACCTGTATGTGATTGAAACCAGATCAGAGCACCATTTATCAGGCCCCATTCATCTAAAACCCAGCCCATGCAATGACACATTTCACATTACAGCAAAGGTAGAAGTGGTACAGTAAGATACAATTATCAGAACGTTTGTTTGGAAAAGCTTTTATTTGAAATGGTGATTAATTTTTGCCTTACATATCATTATGCAGATTAAATTACTTTAATGCATAGCAAAATAGCAAAAATGTAATAAAAAAAATCCATCACAGAATGCTATAGTACTAAATAATTCTGTATGAAAAACTCCAAAATTGTTCATGACTTTAAGGAAAGAAAGAAAGAAAGAAAGTATAAAATATACACAGTTGGACATTGTTAGTAGAAGTGGTGTAGTCTAGTTTTTTTGTAGTGAGTATACTGTGATTTTTCCCTCCCAGCCTCATACTCACATGTCTCAGAGCGACACCCCATAAGCACCCCCACACTTACTAATGCATACAGTATGCATCTACATGAAACTGAGAGCATTCTGAAAGACTGCTTGTGTGATATCAACATGTCAATTTATTATAAGCAACACAAGACTTTAAAGGGATAATTCACCCAAAAATGAAAATTCTGACATTAATTACTCACCCTCATTTCATTCCAAATCTGTAAGACCTTAGTTCATCTCGTAACACAAATTAAGATATTTTTGATGACATCCGAGAGCTTTCTGACCCTGCATAGACAGCAAGGGAACTACCACGTTCAAGGCTCAGAAACGTAGTAAGGATATCGTTAAATAGTCTGTGTGACATCAGTGGTTCCGTAATTTTAAGCTGTAATTTTATGAAACTACGAGCTACGAGAATACTCTTTGTGTTGGTGCAAAGAAAAAAAATAACAACGACTTTACTCAACAATTCTTCTCTTCCGGGTCAGGGTCTGCCGCCATTCATGAGAGTACCACGACGCATGAACGAAGGTCTTAATGGGTTTGGAATGACATGGGGGTGAGTAATTCATGGACAGAATTTACATTTTGGGTGAACTATCCCTTTAACAGTCAATGACATTTACAGCTGGGGAGACTGGACTGATTTTCCACTGTATAATCATTTAACTCAGCCAGTTAAGAGCTACATTTATCCTTAGATGTTGTATGAATATGATCTCTGAAGCACAGGTTTTCTCAGCTGGCAATTTTCAATGCACGTTTAAGAGTGCCTGTTTTTAAATTCCCTAGCCTGTCTTTCAGTCTACAAGGCTGGCCAGGAGTTCTCATCTCTCTCATCATCTGAAACAAGGAGATATAAACATTGTATTCAGTTTACTTCTGTACACAGTCAGACACAAGTAAACTCTCTTCTTCTCCCGCATTCATTGATCCACCACACTAACGTTAGTGAAGTTATTAGCTAGTTATGTTGGCTTGAGAAAGCCAGCATACTGTTATACTATTTAAACGTTATTATTATTATTGTGAGACCCAGAATTTTCAGCTGTACTGTATCTTCTCCTAAAGCTTTAATGCTACAAGCACCAAACTCTGCAGAGACCTTGGACCTGATCTGTAGTTTGTTGCTATATATTTTCTAACTGATCGGACTTACAGTTTTCGTAAAAAACAATTGTCAAACATAAAAAAAAATCCCATAGACTTGGATTGGCTGAGCAAAAATGCCCCCTCTAAAGGACAATTGCAGTCCACTCGAGAGAGCCACGGGATAAGAAATCTTTAAACTCCCCTTATTTACTTTCGTTTTCAATCACTTAAATTTACAAATAAATGCAAACATTTCCTTTATGCTGCCAAGCAAAGCTAACATATTTTATCTAGACCAGGTCAGGACTCGAGAATAATTACTCTCTGATGGCCAGAGGCCAGTGTGAAAGATGTTTGGGACAGATGACTGATATGTCACTGCTCTCATTGGGGCAATGCTGCGTCCTCGCGAAACTTTATAATTTGCGTGCTTTTCACATCATTTTAAGCCTTGCCAATTAAAACATTCAAGCGATTTTTCACCATTCAAGCACAAGATAAAATGAAAGAACTCAATCCAGTGCATGCGACGTGTTTGTAGAATCTGTTGTTTACGTGGAATAATTAATCCAGTTATTATGAGAGCTTTTGGAGGAAATGTGCCATGGATGCTTTTCCTTCCATACTAGTCACAGCATGTCAACAACACTCATATTCCCTAGTGGTTTTTATCATGTGTTGTTTTGGCTCTATAACTCTCAATTCAGTTTTTCCCCCTCCCTTTCACTTTTTTTTCATATTCATAGTCTCTTATTTTGCACCCTTTCCTTCCACAAACTCCAGATTTGTGAGGTGAGAGTCACCTGTGTGCCACTGCGTGGAGCAAGAGGTGAACTCGATGTGGTTGGCTGGACTCCCAGAACAAGTTGTCATTGGATAGGTTGCCAGGTAGAAAGTAGATGCATGCAGGATGATTGCCTTCTCTCCTTGTTTCGAGATGCTCTCTGGTATTATTGATGCTTGGAAAGCTGTTTCTGTCTCTAACGCAATGCTAGATTTATCTGAGGTGAAAAAAGGAGGGGAAAAAACATTCCAGTGATTGAAACAGACTTTGATTGAGATGTTGCCTCTGTATTGATTTACCTCCAGTTGTATATCTTGAGCACTGGCTTGAGCTGAGCATCTGGGCAAAGGTTGTACATGTTCAAAATGTCAGCAGAGATACAGCTTACCGTAAGTCTTGCTTTCATTTCTGTCTTATATTAATCTCTGGCCATGTTGTTGATGTCATGTTGAGTGGCCCAGACTCTGGAGTTCAGGAGCGTGTCTATCTCCCCGGGAAAACACGCACTCTTTCCGTCTGGTCTCTCTCATATTGTTTGTTGAAAGATAGTTCTGCACTGCAAAAGTCATTTTCTTAATCAGTATTTTTGTCTCGTATTCCAGTACAAATATCTAAACATCCTTAAAACAAGATAAATGTATTGACGCAACATTATGTAAGAATTTTTAAGAAATTTTACTTTTTTCCTTTCTTAAACGCTTGTACTTTTTTTGTTTGTTTCTGGGTTAAGCATAAATCTAGCAATGCTTAAGTTTATGATTAAAAACAAGAAAAAACTTTGCAGACTTTTTTCTGGTATTTGTATTAGATATTTTTATATTTTGCTATTATTTTTATTCTCTGGGTGGAATAAATGTGTGGAATGCAAATCCTCTCCCTCACGTGGTCCATCAGTGAGGAGAAGTGAGCCAAGGTCAGGTACATGGTGCAAGGGAGCGTTAGGACTGAATGCTACATATCCTGCAAATAAAACTGCTCTGCACACAACCTCCATTGGCCCAGCATTCCTAAACCTTCCCTCACAGACTGTCATATTTCCATGGATTATGCTTTTTCATCTTATTAGGACGCAGCACAGTTTCGTCTGGGCATCAGATTCTATCCAGAGCTCGGTATGTTGTACGTCTTTTATGTCCTATACTCTCTTGAATTTTTATTTATTTATTTCCCATCACTTTATTTATTCTGCCCAGACAGCAAAGAATAGCTGGTTCAAGACGGTGACTGATGAGGGACTGAGTCTGAATGAGTCTGTGTGCTTCTGGCATACAGTACTGCTGACGTTGGAACGGCAGGGAACGTATCTGTGAACGGGCCCTCTGCCTGTCGCACTGAGATGGCCCAGTTGTGCTCCAGGTTTCCTGTAATCCCCCCTCCCCTCCCCGAAAGAGCCAGAGCACGAAGGGGTCGTCCTGCCACTCGTACCCAGGGGCCACACACTTGATCTCTCACCAGCTCTCCCCTCAAATTATCTGAGGCCCCTTTGAAAGAAAAACTCAAGCCATTGGTTTTCGACCAGCAGAGTCATCAACCCCAGAGGACGCTCGCTGCTAGCACAGCTCTGTGTTTATCAGGAAGGCCCTGCTACACTGGAAGAGAAATTGAGAGATAAGCCGGGCCTGTGATAAGACCCAGCTCTTCTCGTAGAAGTGAAAACAGAAATGCAAATGACTGTTGTGTGTGGTGCATTTGTGGGGGGGACATGCGTTTTTTTGATGAGCATAGGACCTTTTGGCTTTCTCACTGTGACATGTTTGTGCTCTGCTCCAAGTACATTCTCCAGATAAAGGACGAGCTGAGAGCGCACAAGGAATTTGATTTGATTTGAAGAATGCGGAGCTGGGAGCGGACGTGTGTGTCTTTGTGTGCGGAGGGGTATTGATAAGAACTGGACCCTTTCCCATGAGCCTCCATTTCTTCTCTCTTTCCTATTGAATCCTAGCAAATGTCACTATGCCAGTTGCCTTTTTGTTTTTACAAACTAGACCAGATGAGGCCAAAAAAGAGCATGTGTGCGTGTTTGTTCACATGCACGTTTACGTTCTGCCGAAAGGGCATGTATACTTTTGTTTCAGTTGACCGGTGTTTGGCTGGTTGGCCCGTTTCTGAATGCTGAACAGCATGTGTTTGTGTTTGTGTTAACGCTGCAACGGCAATGTGGCCGCTTGTTTGTTAAACTGCATGAGAGTGTGTGGGAGTGTGTTTGTCTGTTCATCTGAAACTGAGAGAAAGAAAGAGAGCAAAAACATGGATGGAGTAGATCTCTCCCTGACACTATCTCAAAAACAATCTGTCACATATTTGGGTGAGACTTTAATGTATGATCGGAAGACTGCGGTATATCTGAGTGCCACTTGAATAACAGACTTGAATAACTGTCATACAGGGTGAAGACAAAAGCCTACCACATAACGCTGCTGTTTTATGGACGCAGAGGTTTGTGTGTTTACCTTTCAGAACATTGCCCTTTCATCCTTGTAGAGTAATTGCACTCGTCAGTCCTGTTTGATCGTCGCTGAAAAAACAGGACATGATGATCTGCACAAAAGGCTGTTTGGTGGATGTCGTCGGGTTATTAAACTTCGGCTGAAATTGCTGTACTTATGACATCATAGGAAAGCAATACAAAGTCATTATAGTTGCTCTTGCAGGCTTATTGCTGATTAATGAGATTGCTGAGATCATATACTGCTGGAATGCATATGATATATAGAACAAAAGATAAATATATATAGTACAGAGCTAGAAAAGTTAATGTGTTAGCATACTGTAGCTGTAGCTCTGATAATGTGGTTTGAATGCAGACTGTGTTGACAAGTCGGAGCATAGTTTAAGTCATTGTTCAAGGTATAGTTCAAAAATGAAACGGAACTGTCAAAATTGACCCTCAAACGACGATTGTTATAATTTACTGACCCACTTTTCAAACCTGTATGATTTTATTTATTTTGAAGGATTTTGTCCATACAGTGAAATAATAAATAAAAAAATACTGAACATAATGCATAATGATGACAATCTTTTTGGGTGAACTATCCCCTTAAAATCTTCCTCTGAAACTCTAGAGTAGAAGCATGTTAAATTACCAGGGTCTTTTCTGAGAAGCAGGAGACTTGTGTAGGAGACAGAAGATATTGAAGAGATGTATGATTTTTCTTTCTTACAGGTTGCCATATATGCACAAATGTAAACAAAACAGTGAGTGATAGGAATATACCTTGATGTTGATTGTTAAGCCAATGCAACATTTCAAATAAAAGACATATTTTCAAAATTCCGATGGACCAAACCCCCCCCAAAAAAACAGACTGTACATGTGTCACCCACAGCCTGGTTTTCAATTGCATTGAATTAAATATTGAAAATACCCTGCTTAAGGTCTATACCGAGGATTATGATCTTGATCATCTGTGATGGTATAAACAGGATGAGCCATACTATTATGACATGCATCTGTGAGGATCTTGAATTAGGCAAGTAACACAAGATGTGCAACTTGTTGTCTTGTCTTTAACTTCATTCCATTTGGCTTTACCTGAGCTTGTTTGTTCTTCATAGCTCTTAGCAGACATGTGAATGCCTCTGTGATCCGATGCACCTCGGTTCGCATAAGCTGTGAAGAAGCATCTCAGCACTTGCCAGGACTAAATTGCACCCTATTGGCTGCCGTGTTGCTATGCGTATCACTGTATGTCCTGTCCTTTCTGGTGAGATGAATCTTTGATACACTGTGATGGGGACGCATTTCAGCCACCATTTCTGCCATCCTTTCATTCATAAATCATTCAAACACTGGCTGGATTGATTTGCCTTTGCAGTGTATGGAAGGCAGGGTATACAGTAGGGGCGGGGCTAAACTGTGGCATATCTGTGATTGACAGTTGCGTGATGGGACAACCTGACAGCATAGAAAGTGAGCGTGCAGTTAGAATGTCACTCTGCCTGTGAAGCATGCTCTCTCTGTCTGTCTTTCTAACTGCTGCCTGTTTCTCTCGCTGCAGTGTTTCCCTGCGGAGAGCAGAGGCTACCTCATGGACGTCTCTGTTTTCATGTGGTGCAGCGTGTCTCGCTCTCTCTATCTCTATTGCCTGTCTTGTTCTGAATGGTTTCCATGGTGATAACTGTGCACAATAGAAACGGTGCAGGGCTGAATTCACACCATTAACCACCTGAACGTACATGCATTCACACAGGGGCCAAGGTTTTTTACATGAAGTGTAGAAAGCTTATGCACTTATCCACTCATAGTCAAACATATGCAGGTTGCCTGTGATCAATTTCTTCCTCAGTCTCTGTAGCACGCAATGCATGCAATCCCTCACGCTTACTCACTCTGCCTCTTCATTCACACGTCTTATTGCTTGTGGTCACAAACACAGATGGTTGTTTTCTACAACACACATGGCAGTGCGGTTCAATGGCTCATCTGCCCGTAATTTGACCACTGCAGTGGTACAACAGGGTCCTCCTGACTTTGATTGGTCAAGCTTTTGTGAGCGCCTCGAGACATCCCGTCTGATGGGGCAGATGTCTCAGACCCCACACTCTGCCTTTGTGCAGACGATGGCACCTGGAACCACAGATCCTTCTTTTACCATTACGGATGTGTGTGATTTTTTCAGAGATAGACTTTCAAAGAGATTGAGATTCGACCCTTTTCCGACCCTTAAGGAGCTCCGCATTAGAAACATGCCCTGCTCCTAGGCACGGGGCCTGGGCACCATGATCGTTCACAGATGATCTACCTACAGACTAGTTCAAGCTGTCCTCAAAATTTAGGGAGGAGACAGACTTGGGCCTGATTGTTCACATCTGTATCCAATGATTTTGTACACAGGTCTCATTTTGAATCAACACCTCCTCATGGATGATGATCCCAGTGGTTCTGCCCATTAAGGTACCACCAAACACAACTGTTGGGCGTTTGAGCATCTTGTCGATGTCGACAATACATCTGTTTTCTTCACTTTATCCTTGCCTCTGCAGTGCCTCTCCACCTCACGGCTGCCCTTGCTTTGCCTCTCAGTCAAGTCAACAGGCGAGCGTTAAACGCAGGGATCAGCTTCCCCTTACCTCCCACTCAGATCCACCATCTCCCCACACACACACCATGCCCTAGGAGAAACACGCAGATCTAAACAGCCAGATGGGTGTTTAAAACCATTAGGTCTCCGAAGATAAACTCACAAAGCTCGTGAAATGCCAGCACTGTCTCGGGGCAGTGTATATGTGTGATGGTGTGCAGGTATAGTGGGAGGCTGGTAGAGGGGGAGGTGGGCTACATTTATCTGCTGTGATCTTTAAGGAAGTTAAGTGGGGGGTGGGGGTGCAGCAAATTGCATAGATGGGGCCTGGTGAGGGTACGGGAGTGGGAGAGATCCAGGAAAGTCCAATCCAGGACTTTTAAGGGGGTTGCTCCACATTCTCTTTATTTAATCTTAATGTCAGGCATCCCCACCCACCCGATCAGAGCAACAAATGCCTGGGGGCAACCGATGTTGAGAAACAGCAGATGCTATTTAATGGATGAAAAGAGGAATACTTCAGAGTCGGGAGAGGGAAAGAGAGTGGGAGATGGATAGGAAGAGACCTAAAGACTATATCTATTGTTTTTGTTTGAATGGCTGTCATTACGGCGAGCAACCCGTCCATACAAATGCATGTCACACCACAGTCGTTTATTTCACCTTGAGCTGGAAGGCTTCGTGCTTCTTGCCAGGTGGGTGGTTCACAGCAAAAATAAAGCAGAGCAAGTTGCTGATACACCCAATTTTTGCTCTTTCTTCTCCTTTTGTTTTCTGCAACTCCTTGTAACAGCATATTGCAACATAGCACTGGTGGTATTGTATCCCGTGATGTCAGCCCCGCCCACCAGAAACGCTCAATACCTTTGTAGTAAATGTAAACGCATTCACTTCTGCAGTATGGTGGGCCAAATCTAACACAGGAGCCTTACTGCATTTCAAGGAGGAAATAATCTTTTAAGGGAGTTCCCCTCTGAATGAACAGCACCTGTATTCGGATACCTGTAGATCCCACAGTTCTGCATGTGTACGTATACACACATAGGTGCCAGAGAGGAGAGCGCAGGTCGGGTAGCAAGTCCCATCATGCCTGGCAATGAGGGGAGGGTGACCCACACATCCCGCTCAGTGTCATTACCGTTGACAGATTCATTCACCGCAAAAAGCTGTCATGAGGGAAGCACTTCCACACATGCACACACACTGTTTATGCCTACACCGTGGCACTTTGATCTTCTCTAAAGTCGAGGCTACACTGCATGTGTTGGGGCATGCCAGTTCCCGCCCCCTTGGTCACATACACACACATTCCCACCAGCTAAATGATGACATGGCTCCAAAGGAGGTTAGAGTCACGAGAGGCCCCGTGGCAAGGTCCTGATACCACAGCACGTTTTGTGACTCACCTTGTACGGCACGTATTCTTCCACTCCCCCCATCATGCTTTCATTCTCGTCACCATCTTTCTATCATTCTAGTTTCTGCCAATCCTGCATGGGTGCTGGCATAACCTCCAACCATTTACCTTTAATTTTTATTGATGAAATGTTGCTCCATGCTCTGTGGTAGAGACGTAATTATGAAATGCCTCTATTTTTGGGATCAAGGTGCTGGTTCCTTGATGTTTTTGTTTTTTTTAGATGACAGGATATGTTGTTGCATTATTATGAAGAGAGGTTTGTTTACAGAATTACATCATGTCAGACAGATTTTGGTCTTGGTGCATCTTGCTCGATGAAAATGGTGATACAAGGTTGTTTTGAGGAAACCCTTATAAAGACACTTTTGATACTGTATCTCACGGCTCTTATCTGAGCTTTGGTGCCTTGCTTAGAGGCACAACAATACGACATTCAGTCATATGGATTTGAACCCATAACACTGTTGCTGCCAGCATTAATGATATCTGGGTTTAGCACTCACCCTTTGACTGAAGTGAAACATGTGACAGTCTTCTAAAATATTAATTCTTTAAGTGTATCGTCATTGTCAAAATTGAATTCCACATGGGGCATGAAATGACATAACCTGTATGTTATAAAGCTCATAATTCATAGGAAACTTGTCAGCATTAGTTATAAGAGATAAGAGACAGTGGAATAAATAAATTAATTGTATTGTATGTGTATTTTGTTTGCTGCACATTGTAGAGTTCACCAGTGTTCTTCTACCATAAGTGCCACTGCTACCATCATCTTTCATTCCAATGCTGGTGTCATATAATACTTACCACATATTTTCCAGTTTAACTCTATATTCCTCCCTAGTCATATTTTTTGGAGGTGGAAAGAAGATTCAATTTACACTGTTTTATTTATGATGGCCTCTGATATTTTCATCACAAGAGTCATGTGACCGGCTTCCAGCCAACCAGTGCCCCAGTTTCTGTCTTCATGAAGGAAGGATCCTTTCTTCCTTTTTGTCTTTTTTCTTCATTCAATTCTTCTTCCTTTATATCTTTCTTCCTCGTATCCTTCATATCTTTGCTTCCTTCCTTTTTTCACTCTTCTTTCCGACATGTTTGTCTACCTTCCTTCCTTCTTTCATTCCTATCTGTCAGTTTGCTTTCTTGTCTATCCTTCTTCTTTAATTATTCTTATTATCCTTCCTATCTTCCTCTCTTAGTTCATTCTTGTCTTTCTCCTATCCTTACTTTATATTTTCTTTTTCATTCTTCTTTTCTACATGTCTTCCTTCGTCTTTTTTGAATCTTATAGTTTTTTTTCTCTTTTCATCTTCCTTCCTACATGTCTGCCTTTCTTCCTGTCTTTCTCTAAGCTTAGTGTATTCTTTTCCTAACCTTACTGTATGTCTTCTTTCCACCTGTTGTTGGTTTTCTTGCTGTGTGCCTCTTTATTTTCTTCCACTCTACATATCTTTTAGCCTCCTTCCTTCCTTCCTGTCTTTCTTTCTTTCTTTCTTTCTTTCTTTCTTTCTTTTTCTTTCTTTCTTTCTTTCCATTATCTCCCTCTCTTGTACCTGCTGCACAGGCATTGGAGGTGTAGCTGTGTGGCATTATGTTTTCTGGTGCTCTCACTAGGTTCCCAGTCTGTGATTGCGTGCTCACTGCTGGGATTCCTGACGACACTAGCAGGAACGTGTTGTGACTCGTTTACAGCAGAGGATGGGAAACTGAGAGCAAAGAGGAAAGAGAGAGAGAGCAGGTGAGGTAAATGGGGACATTGGGGAGTATAAAAGGAAAGAGAAAGAGAACAGTAGGATTGTTTTGTGTCATGTCGCACATGCATTAGTTTAGAAGAACATGTATATCAAAACATTTTGGAATTATGGTATTTTGACCTTTTTGTTGCTGTGTCACTGAATGCTTTTGGCTGAGTGAAGAGTTTTTGTATATCTTCAAGGGTGCTAGAGCAGTGTGTGGGGGAGATATCAGCCAGGGGTCAGCTTTACAGATCAGCTGAGGTGTAGATTCTGTAATCTGCTCTCCTGCTGCCCTGAGACTCTGGGAGAGAGGTGGAAAGGGACAGGGCCAAGAGGTGCAGGTGAACCAGAAAGGCCCGAGCACTGTGGTGTCTCCAAGCACCAACTCCAGGGCCTGGAAGATACTGAAAGATCCAGGCAGGGAATAGTTAATTGCTTGACAGCGATGGGAAATGCCTCCCTTTGCTCCCTCCCTTTCTTCCCCTCCTCTTCTCTCTCCCTCTCTCTCTTTTCCACTGTCTTTGCTTCTCTATTTTTTTCTCTCTCTCACCATGCTGCAAGTAGGTGTTTCCTGTGTGATGTGAGAGAGTGCGTGTATATAGGAGCCCAAACACTTTGATAAGTTCAGAGTCTCAAGTGCGCCAGTCCCACTCCTCATAGGACTACTTGTATTTTCTTTCCATTGTGGATTTATAGTTTTCTCTCTTGTTTTGGTACTGACACAATGTCAGAGGGTAAGAAGAGGGAACGGAATGGGAAAAAAAGAGGAGAAAAGAAAGGACGCAAGGAGAGCAAAGATCCCACAGAAGGTAAATATAAAACATACGCAAGGTGTGTGTGCCTGTGGCAGGAGGGGGTTCTGGGGTGTGAGACATGTGAAAAAATCTCTTTCCCTGTCTTGTCAAAGCTTGCTGCATGTGCTTGTTACACAGGTGGACCTCCTAAAGCAGTCAGCGTGTAGCAGCATATCTAACCTTTGTGGCGTGGGCACACAATTGTTACATTAATGTGTGTTTTGCGTGCAAGCCAGATCCCCATTCAGTTTGGCGTGCTACCTAAAGTCCTTGATAAACTCCTACTCCAGTTTCTTATGTCACAAGCGTTAACGGCTTTTCCCAGCACTCTCATCTACGCCACTCACCTGATTTCTGCATATTGTCACCTAATGAGTTGCATTGTTGCCGAGATTCAGCCAAATTGTGGGCTGCCTCCCATAGGCTCTCATTCCTCACGTATTTTTAAAGGACTTGTTCGTATTTCTGTGCCGGTGTTAGCTCTCCACACTTCTGCAAGTGGCTGCCTCACTGTTTCTCCACTGGATTGTACTTCAGGGAGATGGTTGTTGCTGTGAAACCTTTCAAACTTCATGGCTTAGATTTTCTTGAATGGGGGCTGAAGAGCACAAGCTCCCACTCTTTCGCTCTACACTGCTGCAAGTCACGGCTTGTCACTGCAGTCTGGCCCTGAGGTCAAGGTGGGAGACACAGCGGGAAAGAGGCAAATCCCTTTTTGCCTGGTCAAATACCCCACTACGCTAGTTTATGATGGGATGATTCACACTTCTCATAGAAGACTCCCATCATAACCATTCCAAATGGCATATGCCTCAAAGATTTTTTTGAGTAAAATGTGTTGAATGCCATTTAAACATGTCTTTATTTAAGTTGCATGATTATTGTAAAAAAAAGTGTTTATTTAAAGCACGTTTACTGAAGTCGCCCATTCACATGTCTAATATGTTCAGTCTATGCAAATTTATTCTAAACCTCACAATTCTGCCATTAGCCCATGCTCAAAACATATACTATTTTCCAGCACAATACTAGAGGAGCTATTATTATTGTGCATTAATGCTGGTTGTCAGTTTAGTTAAAAAAAAAAAAGGTGGTATATTAGGTCTACTTGCATGCTAAACACAACTTATACCACTAGACTAGCATATCCTCTACTTATATGAGGAACTGCTAAGTGTTTAAACATTTTTTTTTTTTGCTACAGTCCAAATGGCAGGTTCATTTGGAGTCATTACGAATGCTTGGGAGATTCACTTTGGTATGAAACTCTTCAATTACATTAGAGGGTGAAGACAAGGAGGCATAGTATTGTGCTGTCTTTCTATTTCCCATACCTTCCCCCCACCTCTCATTCATTTACAGACATGTCTGAGTCTTTCAGGTTCCGATCCCTTGAGGGTGGTGTTCCATACCCTGTGTGCCCCAAGGCTTGATATGAGGGGGACTCTGAAAGAGAGAGTATTATGTTCCCCAGCTTTTATGTGGTCCTAATTTCTGTCGTTTAACACGCTTGACCTCCCAATACAAACACAGGTGTAATTTAACATAGTGTGCTTGTACTTATGTAAGACATAACATTGTATAGATAGTGGTTTTCTTGCCTGTCTGTGGTCACAGATATACGTCAAAGTGTGTGTGATGTGGTACAGAAGAACAGTTTCTTAGAGCGATGTTGATCACTTGTGCTATGTCTACGGAAACAAAGCTCAGCTGTGGATTTAAAGAGAAAAAAAAAGAGTGCAAAGGAGAAGTTTTATACAGTGCCTCTTGAGAGAGAAGACATTTGTGCTAACCCTGTGTGTAGTTGTGTTACTCTGGTTTAATTTACACTACACCTTCTTGCTAAATTTAACCAGGTCCTGATTTAGCTCAGTTCTGATTTTGAAATGACATGAAAGAAAAGCGAGAATCATGATTGACTTAAAATGCTTATTAAATCAGAGAATACGCAGCAGATAATTCTGAGAAATGGCATGCTTTACACTGTGAGCTATTAAAAAACAAAAAAAACAAAAAGGATTTCAAACTATATACACATTTTTAAAGTGATAGATTGTGTTAACATGCGGCTATATTTGGCATACCTGCCGAAACGGATTGCCAAGACCACACATGCATATGGCTTTCTGTCATTGTGTCTAACTGACTGATAAACCACATTTTTAGTTTATACATAAGAATATCTGGAAATTGTTCAATGTTTCTGGATATGTCGACACAGTCAGATATCCTGCTCAGTTTTGTGATCATGAGTTCTAAATAGCAGTTGGTTTTATTTAGTCTTTTGAATAACTGGCTAGATAGGACCTGCTGAGACCTGAACAAGTTCCACATTTTCGTCTTAGATTTTGAAGGTCTCTTCAGATTTTCGGTGATAATTTTGAAGTGGGACTTATCTTGTTTATATTACGGGTTTAAAGGAGGAAAAGGAAACTATGAAGGGGGTTTTATGTGATGAATCATAGATTTACATATGATACTTATTTTGGATATTATAACTGTGGTGAATCCTATCTGATCGGCAGAATATGGGCGGCACATTGGCCTTGGCTGTTCATGACGGTTGAATCACACATCTTGTCAAGCCGCAAGAGAGAGCACAGCATCTCCTCAGGCTATGGATATTTAATGTTCCACAAAAACAGGCTTTGCTTTCCGTAAACAATGCATACGTGTGAATCTTGTGCGTGTGGGTGAGAGCTGAAACATGCTACTTGTACAAAAGGTATATCCCCATGTAAGGAAATACACTGGGCATGTTAGGCATCCCCATGACAGGACGCTTTGCATTGTTTATTTATTTGTACCATTTTTAGCATTCAGAAGTGTTTCTGTTTCTACAATAGATGAGGATATTAAAGGGTTTTAGGATCAAGTTTGGCACAAAAGTAGGAGCACCTAAAGTCAACATTATGTCAACATTTTTCAGATTGAATTTTGTTAAATCTTCAGTTTGGCAAATGAGGGACAAATTAATTAGATGATTTTGTCACTTTTTTTGTGTGGTATTTCAGTGCATATACAATTTTATTCAGTAACTACATAAAATCAAACTGTAATTCAATTGACATTTCAGTAGAAACAGCATTTTTATGTAAATTTGGTTTAGTATAGATTACTCCGTATCAGTGTTGGGGGTAACACATTACAAGTAACCTGAGTTACGTAATCAGATTACTTTTTTCAAGTAACTAGTAAAGAAGCGCATTACTTTTTAATTTACAGGAAACATACAGTATCTGAGTTACTTTTTCAAATAAGTAACACAGGGTACTTTGTTTTCCCTTTTATTGACTGACAGCTCTCCTGTCCCCATGTTGAGACAAATCGGGATTAAAGGCACAATATGTAATTTTTCGCCGCTAGAGGGCGCGTATTCAAAATAAACAAAGAAACAAAGGCGTAGTTTGATGATGCCGAGACTAAGTGTGGAATCATGGGAGTTGTCGTCTTCCTCCCCACAGTCGATGCATTCTGACGGGACTCGGGCAGAAATCATGTTCATGGATGAGCTAATGAATTATTAACATAGTAGAATGAAGCAGGGTGAGGCTGAAAGCGTCGAAGCGAAACGAGGCCGCTGAACGAGCGTGACACACGTACGGCTCGAAAGCAGGGGAGCTTTTATTAAGCCACAGTCAACCGCTTCCGCTCCTTCCTGTCATGCGTATGTGGGGTAAAGCAGCGCTGTTTTATCTTACTAGATACTAGGGGTGCAATGGTTCTCGGTATAAAATCGAACCATACGGTTCTCCATACACGGTTCGGCACGCGCTAGGACCGCGGTTCAACTTAAATCTGACAATGCATCTGTAATAAGGTTTGTTAGAGTTCGGCTAATGCATGTTTGTGTTGATGGACACAAATTCTGGCTTCCCAATACATTACAACAAGAGCGATGAGAGAGAAAAATAAAACAATACGTGGACAAACCAGTCACTCTTTGTTTAAATTCGAGTGCTGTATGTTGGAATAACTGTAATTTATGCCGTCATCACGTGTTGATAACGCAGGTGAGACCAGAACAGCACCCGTTGCTCTCTGTGTTTAAACTAAACTCATTTAAGCCTTGCCAGTTTAAATATTAAAGAGCAAGAAGACGCGAACTCGCGCACGCAGTGAGAACATCTGTGTGTGCGCTCATCCGAAGCGCAGGTGAACCACGTACTGATAAGAGATCAGTGCGGTTCTCTTAAAGTGATAGCCACTTTCTTAAAGTTAAATTAACAGCGAACAAACGAAATCACTTCACTGCTCTCGAATGAATAAATTGTGTAAACTTTAATAAGGAAACTTTTTTATTTCTACAGTCAAATATGCAATGTAGTTGACATATGATACTTACATTCAATTTTGTCCTAAAAACTGTTAGACCAAAATAAAAAAAACTGAAAAGCACTGTTCTTTTATTTGTATCTTTGCTCTATGCATATTGTGCTGTGGCTGTATGTGAGATTATATTGGTCTTATTTCTTTACTGTTTATTTGAAAATATAGTTTTGTCCTCTAAAACTTAGCACATACTGGGATCGAAACGAGACTATAAAACCGTGATACAAACCGAACCATGAGAAAATTAAAACGTTGCACCCCTACTAGATACGTTTGAAAGTTCTGTTATAATGCTTCTCTGTGCGGTCGTCACCTGTCTAATAAAATGCATAACATATTAAGCGGTCGTGTTGGTGGTTGCCAATTTTCTACAAAAACGGAACTCGAAGGGGTTATGACGCATTGGCAGGCGACACATGACAATATGGAACCGGTCCGTGTCACTAGTTAAAATTTTCTTATTTCTCTGGATTTAAACATTCTACGAAACATTTGGGATAATGTAAGTACACAAGTCAGCAAAATATATAACACTGTTCTAGTGGTTTTTGGATATTTTAATAAAAAAATCTTACATATTGTGCCTTTAAGTGCAGAGGCGTTGTGTGCACCGTGTAAACATGATGGTTACTGTAGATCTAGACTAAATGTGAACAAGCATTTACTCATCTCACTTGAACAAAACAGATTCTGTATTCCTCAAAATGAATAAAAACAGTTAAATGCAAACTCAGAATATGATGCAAATCTGATTTAAATGGTTAATAACACAAATATCCTTTATGTATTTAATTTCATTTTATTAACCAATGTCTTTGCTGTTGACCTTCGATGATCCAATTCAACAATACAAATAAGCAAAAATGACTTTAGTTAAACATCCCATTTGTTGAATTCACATCACATTTGTTTGAGTGCTGAAGTAAGAGTGTTGAACTGTCATCCAGAGTGGCAGCACTGCAGAAAGGTTTATTTGAGTTGTGCCCCCGTTACTCATTTCACTATTGGTGTGAAAGCACTTTTACATTTGCCAAAAATAGAACTTCTTATATTAAAAGCAAACAAGCAAGCTAGTTCAGATGAGAAAAGTAACGCGCAAAAGGGATGTAAAACCACAAGTAACAAGTAAAAAAGTCATGTAACACATTACGTTCCATTTAAAAATTAATGCAGTAATGCATTAGTTACTTTTGAGGGAGTAATGCATATTGTGACTTATTACTTTAAAAGTAACTTTCCTCCAGTAATGTCCTTATCCCCACACTCACAGGATCTCAAAGAAATTAGAATGTCGTGAAAAAGTTTTTTTATTTATTTCAGTAATTCAACTCAATTGTGAAACTCGTGTATTAAATAAAAATGCACTCAGACTGAAGTAGTTTAAGTCTTTGGTCTTTTAATTGTGATGATTTTGGCTCCACCACTTCACTATCTCAACAAATTAGAATACAATAAAAAAAAAACATTTTTAGTGAATTGTTGGCATTATGGAAAGTATGTTCATTTACTGTACATGTACTCAGTACTTGGTAGGGGCTCTTTTTGCTTTAATTTCTGCCTCAATTCGGCGTGGCATGGAGTGATCAGTTTGTGGCACTGCTGAGGTGGTATCGTGCGAGAGTCTCTAGGGGATTCAGGTCTATGGTGGTTGCTGCCAGTCAAGCACACCGACACCATGGTCATTGAACCAGCTTTTGGTGATTTTGGCAGTGTGGGAAGGTGCCAAGTCCTGCTGGAAATGAAATCAGCATCTCCATAAAGCTTGTCAGCAAAAGGAAGCATGAAGTGCTTCATAATTTCTTGGTAAATGGGTGCAGTGATGTTGTTTTTCAAAAAAACACAATGGACCAACAACAGCAGATGACATTGCACCCCAAATCAACACAGACTGTGTAAACTTAACACTGGACTTCAAGCAACTTAGGCTATGAGCTTCTCCACCCTCCCTCCAGACTCTAGGACCTTGGTTTCCAATTGAAAACACAAAACTTGCTGTCATCTGAAAAGAGGCCTTTGGACCAATGAGCAACAGTCCAGTTCTTTTTCTCCACAGCCCAGGTAAGACGCCTCTGACGTTGTCTGTGGTCAGGAGTGGCTTAACAAGAGGAATACGACAACTGTAGCCAAATTCCTGGTGGCTCTTGATGCCTTGACCCCAGCCTCAGTTCATTCCTTGTGAAGTTCACTCAAATTTTTGAATCGATTTTGCTTGACAATCCTCATAAGGCTGCGGTTCTCTCGGTTGGTTGTGCATCTTTTTCTTCCACACTTTTCCTTCCACTCAACCTTCTGTTAACATTCTTGGATACAGCACTCTGTGAACAGCAGCTTCTTTGACAATGAATGTTTGTTGCTTACACTCCTTGTGAAGGGTGTCAACGATTGCCTTCTGGACAACTGTCAGATCAGCAGAATTCCGCATGATTGTGTAGCCTAGTGAACCAAAAATGAGAGACCATTTTGAAGGCTCAGGAAACCCTTGCAGGTGTTTTGAGTTGATTAGCTGATTGGCATGTCACCATATTCTAATTTGTGCTGTCTGCATTTCAAAGCACATTTTAATTTATGTGGATAACATTTGTGTAGGGATGTAGTAATGTACCGGTAAAATATGCCAGATTGCGGTGGTGTGCTGCATCCTCCACAGCAGAAAAGACCTTGTGCCATGCAGTATATGTGGACTAATAGTTATTTGCATCAATTATTTGCGTAATTCCTTGGTTGAACCAGTTGCTTAAACAACAGACAGTGCATTGCAGTTCCTTCTTAATGAATTCTCCCAGAATATTTATTCAGTATGTTAGCAAGTAATTTTGCATTGTCATATGAAAAGAAAAATAAGCAGCCAAATTCCATTGCACAAGCATATTTTCTCGGTTGTGAAATATTTCTTGATGAACCAGGTTTAATGTGGCTGTTTCATACCAAGCACGCGCTTGCTCAATTGCAGTTGAGGTTGCAACTCTACTTCAAATGCTGGTTTATGTTACGTAAATCTGTTTTGATATTATTTCATGCACTCACTTTGCCAAAAAACTTAGAAATAGAAAAAAACACTTGATGTAGTACTAAATGTGAAGTATAACCGTATGGTGCAGTGAATTGTTATTTTCCAAAACTGAAATCAACTGCAATAAAGAAAAGTCTTATTAAATTTTGTATTATGCTAATATTAACAATAATAATAAAAAATAAAAAAATAATACTGTTAACAAAAATATTTACTACAGCTTTTTAAAAAGAATCACTATCATTGACATAGTCTAAACAATGTTATATTATATTGTGTCAGCGGTGGATTACCCCTCGCACAGTAAGACAACCGCCTTGGGCCTCCAAAAGCCAAGGGCCCCCTAAAATGCTTTTCATCTACGATATGCGCATTAAGTGCGGACACGTGAACGGTAATTTTCGGTGTTTATCACCACGACAACCGTCTGCATGTCCGAGTTGAACACACTTTTTGTGTATCCTGCTTGTAGCAAATGAAAATATCATGCATCTGATGCTGTAATTAAATATTGAGCAACAGTCTGTATTATGTTTATTGTTTTAAATGCTGCTTGCTTATTCATAAGAACCCAAGTAGAGGACGTATACGCAGTTTGTTTGGTTCATAATTCTTAGGTGTGTAAATGTATAATTTCCAAATTTTTTCATTTTCATTTAAATTTGTAGTTAAAATAACTAAAATAAGTGTATTTTAAAGTTTAGAATTAGACAGCCTTTGGCACACAGGCTTACGCTGGTAACTCATCACAGTCATCAGTGGACTGTCCCTAATATAGGCGAATTTTTCACCTTTTCTCATTCTCATAACTTTAAGTTTTATATGAATGAATGAGGGAAAACCACGCTGTCTCAGAAAAACTTTCCTGGATTTCATTTTATTGATAAAGTAGGTTTATGAGACCGCGCGGCTTTGTTTACAGTTGTTACTGGGGAAACCACTGTATTTCTGATGTTCCAAAAGCGCTTCCTGCTGGCAGAGAATCAATTTTCATTTGTGCATTTTCAATAATCCCGTCTGCAGTTTTTGTTCAGACCAATGCGAAAATCCACCCACACAACCCCGTTTTAAATTAATATCATGATTTATACTTCCGACTCATCTCTTTTCTTAAAAAAATTGTTTAAAGGCTCAATTGTGAGGTTTAACATTTTATAATTTATTTCGTTTTTGTGAAAACTGTAAATCAATTGCTATTTCGTGGTCTACAACATGAAAGAAAGCCATTAAAACGTGTACATGAAAAGTGTAGAAACATTGGGGCACCATTATGCAGCACAAGCCTATGCAAAACAAAAAAGACCTCATAGGTAAGAGGGGGTAAATGTGTGAAATTGTAAAGGGCCCCATTCATATATTTTGCCTGGGGCCCCCAAATCACTAAATCCGCCCCTGATTGTGTTGATTTTCTTTTCTTTTTTTATCAGGCCTAGCTGGATAATCAAAATACTGATCAAATAATGCTTAAAACTGTCAAAAAGCCACTGAATTGTGTATGAATTGAATTCAAAACACAGTGAATTATGTGTCGTCACTCTCAACAGGAACACAGCAACCAGAGACACAAAATGAGATCTATTCTTCAAGAACACACACATGCCACACTCCCGTGTGTAAAACATAAACCTTCAGCACAATGCTGCACCTTACTCTGACAGCTATTGCGTGAGGAATTTTCTTGGAATACTGAAACTATGTATCCAAACAAGATATGTGTCATAACACGAAAGTGAAAATGAACGCTCGGTTCCTTGGAAACAGCGGGAAGGCAAATGAACTGCGATTTGTGCCATGGCTTGATAAAGATTGTGCGGTTTATACATTTTTCCATAATCCTTCCCTTTCTACTAACCACAGACTGATTTCGCCAGCTTAAACTGAGCTTTGGCACTGTCCCTCAGGTTATGCATTTCCAAAACATTTCTGAATTACAGGCAGGGCCACAGAGACAGTGTCATGCGTCTCGTAAAAGTGTGACAGTTGTGTTAAAGCTCTGATGAAATACTCTACCTGCGGGGTGGTATGGAGAAACAATCTACATGCTCAAGAAGCGCAAACAAACGTTCCTGCCACAGTCGCAGAAGCCACATTGCTGTTAAATGAGCAATAAACTCTAAGAATAATGGTTTTCTATCTCTGCTGGTTATTATTCAGTCTGTGTTGTGCTTATTCTTCCTAAAATTGAGACATGATAATGCTTGATATATCACGCACATGTGGTATTAGTTATGACTTGCCATTTAAGTGTGATCTGACAGTTTTCAGCGCCTAGTTTAATAAACCACATACTTCTGTTTGATCTTCTTTATGAGTTTGAATAGTCTACAATGGCTCTGTCATGGAGTATGACTGTATAAAGCTCAGAATATTACTCTGGAGTTGGGAAAACATGAAGCGTACAAATCAGGCACCCCACCCTTCTTATCTGAACACGGGCAAGTATCACCCTGCATGTACAAAAGCAACTCGGAACAAGATGCCTCATGTCAGTCATTCTCCACAGAACCCTCACATACATGCCATGTGTTTAACCGCGACCTTCTTGACCCCCGATTCAGCCCCAATGCACCCTACTTAGCCATTGTGTGCAAGTATGCATCTGTCACTAACACTTTCTTCAATAAGGTCGCAATAACGGATATGCAGCATGTAATGTGAAACACACACTTGCACGGCTTGAATTCATCATAAGCTGTGTTGCACAACACAGTCACTCCAAAAGGCATGCTGAGTAATAATGATGCAGGTGCCCTGAGTTTAGGGTGAGAAAAAGCAACAATTTAACATTGTGGACAAAATAAAAAGGCCTTTGCTTACTCATCCAGCTTCTACAGATGATAAAATCAGTTTGGTTCTCATAAAGGCTCAGAGAACAAACTTTTCGGTTTGTTTTTCATGTGTTTTCTGTTGGGTATCATGAAATCAAATTCTAACTACTTTTTTTTCTTAGTCAGTGTTGATGTTGGTTTCTTTATTAAACATTTTTAACTTTCTGTTTAATTAAAAGAAAACTGCTTATTGAATTCAGGAGGTTTTCAGGCGATAAATCAGTACAGTTTCATTCAGCACAAATATACAGGGAGATTACAGTGTCTTTAAATATTTGTATAAAGAATTGCATTTCTGGCGCACTGTGTCCCATCAGTCTAATGGCCTCCGAGGGGTAAAGACAGCAGTGAGCATTAAATGGTGCGAAGCAGAACTACATCGGACACTTGGCGGTTTTTCCGGAGAGAATGCGCATCACTGGAGGCTGTCATGGGAAACCTGAGATGTTATTCGACTGACAGTACAATCCAAACATTGTGCCAGAGACTGTCATGTTACTTTGAGCTACGCAACATCAGAACAGACTGCATCATTCAGCCATGAAAGCAGACATTCGAATAAAACAGCTGCTTTTACTGGGACAGGGAAGTGGGACAGTAGTTCCAAAATTAGGATCACTGCTGATTATTTTAGCAACCTCTGTCAAGATTCTAATTGATGTTAATGCTTGTGTTCTCATCTGTTTATTTTTTTGATGCTTTCCATCCTTTGCAATAATAGCTGATAACTTTTAATTGGGTATTGATCATGTGCGTTGTCAAGAAATGAAGAGGCAACCATTGTAAAAGTGTTATTGTCAACATGGATTCGCTTTGGGAAGGCCCAAAGAGCTACCGACTCCTGCCCCAGCCTTGGGGCAGCATGCGGCATGCGGCATGCGGCCTTCTCTCATTCTGGATAGTAGGGTACGGCCAAACAGCATCGCCCAGTTCTGCCCTTCGGTTGTGGAACCGTAACTCTTTGAAGCCTTGTTATTGCTGTCTTCATTAATCCCATAATGCATTTCCTGAGTGACTATGCATGGCAGCGTCTGGGCATGTGGTGGCCCACATGTAGCAACTTCACCTCCTTTCAGCGCTGTTGTCCTCCATTTTGTTGGTGTTTTGACTGTTGTCGAGATTGAGTATCTCTTTAGGATTTATGAAGGAGCTGTCATTAGTTACTGTTCTTACATAATTTCAAAATGTGTCAAAGACAAGCCTCTCTTGTTTCTTCTCGAACATTGGTGTTTTGACGACATGCTTTTTCAAAACAACTTTCTTTAAGGTCATTGTCTCAGACTGGATGGGTTTTGTTCTTTATTGTCAGTTCAGCTAATTCATAAATTATATGAGATGAAATCACCAAATCATGAATGATAGCAATAATAATTTCTAGGGTTGCCTTCTTATAAGCAAGAAAATATATTTTTGGCACAAAACAATACTTGAACAATCAAATAAACAACTATAAACTAGAATATGCACTAATTTATATAAATGAGTTGAAAACATAGTAATGGACATCGATATTCTGCTTTTTGTGTAAATCATTTTTTAAAACACAAACTGAACAAACCAATGCAGAATAATGAATCGGACATTCTATTACGGTACATAGAGAGAAAGGTATTTAGCATAAACTGCTTCGGTCAAATGAATCCAACACACCAACACTTCATATCAGAGGGATAACCATCTAGCACAAGGTGATTCCCTTGAATGAATCATACATTTGACTGAGAGGACCGTTTGGTATAAATTGATTCACTAAAACGAACTGAACACTCCAATGCTTCCTATAAAGAGAAAGCCGATTAGCCTGAGCCGATTCATTTGAATCAGATAATCAGATTTGAATCAGACATATCAACACTTTGACAGAGAGAACCACTTAGAATGAACCAGTTCACTAAAATGAATCAGACATTCATAAACTTTATGTCAGTGAGAGAGACGTTTAGCACAAACTGATTTACTTGAATGAATCAGACATATAAATGCTTCAACTGAGAGGACTGCATAGTATGAACCGATTTACTTAAAATGAATCAGACTTTCGAATGCTACACATGAGAAAGGACCATTAAAGGGGTCATCGGATGCAAAATTCACTTTACAAGTTGTTTGAACATTAATGTGTGTTGAGAAGTGTGTGTACACATCCATCCTATAATGATAAAAATCCACCCAGTGTTTTTTTTTCTTAAATCCCTATTTTAAAAATCCCCTTTCTCAAATCAGGCTATTCTGAGATTCCTGTCAGAATGACGTAGTTCTGCACAGGCCCCTCCCACGATAGTTGATTGACACTAGCGTTTTACCTTAGACCCGCCTCTGAGTGAGAGGATTAACGATACTTTTGTTTTGAAGGGAATGCGCCGATCACGATCTGCCTAAATGGGTCTATGTTCGCGCGAATCATTCGTGATCCAGCTTCATCAATAGAAGAATAAGTATAAGGTTTTTTTTATGAATCTTTGCAAATCGGCTTTGCTAATATTGTGCTAGTTAGCCAGTTTCGCGGCTGAAGTTTACAGTCTGCTCGTCACCTCACGGAAGAGAGGGGCGGGTCAGGGGGGACAACCAGGAGCTATTGCATTAAGGCACCTGGACTAGAATGGCTTGCGGTAAAAAGGGTGTTTTTTTACACTACCATTGAGAAATTTTAACCAAAGTATGTTATAGACTTTTCATTAAGACCCTAAAGGATCATGTCAACTTGTGGAAAATGGGCATCCGATGACCCCTTTAAGGAGAGCACATTTGATTATTTCCTCAGCTTGTGCACAATACAACATGACTTTTATAAATATAGGTGTAGCACTTTGTTGAACAGCACTGCTACTATGTAGCTTTTCCAATAACAAGTTAGCTTTTTTCTAGCAACGTTTTGAAAACAATGTAAGTTAAAGGCATAGTTCACCTCAAAATGAAAATTCTGAAAAGAACATATTTTAAAGAATTCTGATAACCAAACAGTTGATGGTAGCCACTGACTTCTTTAATATTGTTTTCCATACCATGGAAGTTAATGGTTACAGTCAACTTTTTAGTTACCAACATTCCTCAAAATATCTTCTTTTGTATTCAGCTATCGCTTTAAGTTAGTAGTGTCGCTAGTGTAGTTAGTTACTCCCGACACTGCCTGTGAATCCTGTTGTTATTTTAGCATGTTCACATGTGTTGTCAAGTCCATGAAAGTGAAGTGCAGCACAAAATGCAGGTCTTTTAGTGTTGTAAATTTACTGCATTGATCCCTGAGAGCAGAGAGAGCTCTGCACTGGACTGAAGGGAAGAGAGAGCTGCTTCACACTGCCAGTGTCTCTGGTGACATCATCTGGCCAGCTAAGATACTTTTCTGGATTTCTCTCTCTCTGCGTCCCTCTCTTCTTTTCTCCATCACTGCATCAACCCTACTACATGTTGGTGTTAAAAATAAGTATTGTAACACAATATTCGTTCTTTCTTTCTGTTGTTCAGCTGCTCCTCCCTCACTGAAGCGCATGAAAAACCCTGTGTTGGTGGACGAAGGAAGCAGGCTGATTGTGAGGTGTGAGGCCTCTGGCAACCCCACCCCGCAGTACAAATGGTACAAAGATGGCACTGAACTGAAGAAGAGCAAAGAGATCAAAATTTCCGGGAACGGCAAGTGAGTCAGCATGTCCACTAGCACACACCAGCAGAACCCAATCTCCAGGTCTCGACGTTTATTAAACAATAGAAGAGTGGATCGTGACCTTCACATAAGTCAAGAGCTTCATACTTTGGGCAGTGTGCTAAAGACGGACTGTGCCCTTGTAATTAAAGTGAAGTGTTTCAGCATGCATATCTATTATATTGTTAATGACACAATTAAAGAAATAGGTCACCAAAAATGAAAACTCTGCTGAAAACAGTATTAGTTTAAAATTATCTCAGATGGTTTAAGTTGGTCTCCCTCATCTGATGGGAAAGCTGGACCCCGCCATGCAAAGGATGGGTTTGGAAAAATGTATCGTTGAGTGAATCGTTTGGGAGTCGTTGAGAGAGTAAGGTAAAAAATAAATGAATATTATAAGACAATGAAAGTGTTTTTTGACCTTGCATGCATGTCAACCTGTTTTGGGGACTCCCAAAACCAAAGTGTGAACCTTTCATTAGCCACAATAGGGGCATTTTAAGTTTATGTTGTTACAGTATGCTATAATGGCACAAAATATGTATATATACCGTTTTTTTCTCCCCAAGTCTTCATGCCACTCTTTCAAAGACAGTTATAAGTAACACATGCATTAAAGCTTGAATCAATCCTGCATTTGGGAACCCAAAGATTTGTTGAAAATAGTGACTTCAATTTTGGTCTGTTCCTCACACAAAGCTTTCATATGACTTCAGAAGACATGAAATATATCACACAATTAATATGTATACTTTTATGATATTTTATGGTACATTTATGTCTTTTTTTTTTATTTTGACAGACATGGTCACTATGAGCTGTCATATAGAAAGATTTGTGTGAAGATTCTTTCTACTTTTTGAGTTCCATAAAAATGTGTTTGGAACAATATTAATGTGAGTAAATTGCTTTGAAAACAATCTTCTACAGAAAAGACAATATAAAGAAATGATCTAAGGGTAAAGGAGATTTTTGTCCAAATTCAGTGATTCATTGGTTATGTTCTTCACCAAAAAGAACCATTTGTGGAAGGCTACAGCAATGTAAAGCTCACTTATTACAAACCAGAACTCTGGGATTCTCAGAGTGTCATATGTCTTTTCTGTCTCTGTTTATAGACTTTAACTGATCTCTAATTCATACAGAGGTTTTCTCTGGAGAGTTTCTCCCTCTTCCATTTTTAATAGCGGAATCCTTGACTCTTTCTCCTATTTCTGTCTGTCTTCTTCTTGAAGGAAAACTTCCAAAGTTCATATCAGAAGTGCAAAGCTGGAGGATTCTGGGAATTACACATGTGTGGCAGAGAATATTCTGGGGAAGGAGAACGGCACCAGTACAGTACACGTACAAAGCAGTAAGTGAAAAAAACTTTTCTTTAAAGTAATAGATCAGCGTGGTGTACAACAGGAAGGAAGACAAGAGTCTGTCTTTGCTGATGGGCTGTCATCATTTTGGCGAATGCCAAATATATACATTATTTTTTGGTGACAATGTATTGTGGTGAGAGATGAAGACGTGCAGAAGATCACAACATGGGCAGAATACTGAAAAACAAGTATGTGTGTTTATGTCAGGGTTTTGCACATATCTGTAAGTGCATAGTTGGCTACTCTTCTAAGTTGAGATTACTCCAGGTATCTCACCCCTGATAGAAAATCTAGTTCAAGCTGGTAGCTGGGTTTTGGAACATGGTAGCTAGTCTCTAGCTGGTCTAATATGGTTATTAGCTGGGCTATAGCTGGTTGACCTCCCACCATGTTCTCAAAACCAGCATGACCACCTTAAACTGGTGTAAACAGCTGATATCTGATTTGTAGCTTATCCAAGATGGTCTACTAGCTTAATAAGACTAGCTCAAGTTTCAAGTTTATTAGCTAAAAACCAACTACTATTCTAAGGTGGTCAAGTACATGTTCCAAAACTCAGAAGGAATGACTTATACTTTACATCGCAATTTTTTTTTTTACATTGTGCATTTTGTAGTTGTGTGTGGAGGTTTGCAGCAGCATGAGGGTTGTGAGAGGTGCGTGCATATGTGTGTTTGTGTATGTTTCACTCTGATTGTTTGTCGGCATGTGAGGCGCCCCAGAACAAGTCTCACAGTGTCACGGCAGACAGCTTGCACACACACACACACACACACACACACACACACAGGTATGAGGAAGGTGGAGGCAAGACCAAGCCCATCGGGGGTGGTGTGGCCCCAGGCTCAGGGAGGGACCTGCCCCCAATTCAGTCCTCATAGTGAAGAAAAAAAGAGCATGCAACATAGATCAACAACCTGAATGAGGCCACCACCAATGAAGTGCTCAAGTGCCCAGGGGAGAAACATAAATCAGCTTAGGAAATACCTTCCAACTAATTGTGTGATACGCTGTTCTCCCAGCCTCCTACATTCTGACGGTGCAGAAAAGGGCAATTCTAGGATTTCTGTCTCAGGGGGGATCAGGCCCCACCTGAGCAGGAGCTGACGTGACTCAGAGGAATATTCTTTGCTTAAGTCTAAGAGGTCACAAGTTCAACTCTTGCTGTGGAACCCTTTTTCTGTCTTTTTATTAAAAAAAATAAAATTGTGAGTTAAATTTAAAAGTAAGATATAAATATAAGAGAAACCAAATCTTAACTGGAATAAAAACCTGTTATTGAGATATAACGCTGAATCGCGAGACATAAAACCACGTTGTGAGAAATAAAATCACAATTACGAGAAGCAAAGTTGCAATTGTGAAATATGAAGTCACAATTACAAGAAATACAGTTGTGAGATTTGTAATAGAAAACACTTCACCACCTCGGGTGTGCATTATTTTCTAATAATTCAATGGACCAGAGTCAATTATTCCATTTATACTACAGTTACCACAAACTTTGCCAGGTTCAGATTGAGTTATTACTTCTTAGGACATTAATCAGGCTTTGTCCTTTAAACACTCTTGTGTGTAGGATTAATTTCTTACACATCTCATCCCATGCCTCCATTGCAAATTCCAAAACATAATTTTAGACCTGTAACAGAGGCTTGAGCCGTTGATAGCAGACCAATGCAGTTATTAATGCAGTTATGAGAGAACTCAACAGAGTTCGGCACCAGCGTCTCTACTAATAGCGAAACTGTAAGTTCATCTGCTTCATGAACAGTGCTGTTATTACCTCGCTAGTGAGAAATGACAAGTAGCTTTTAAGTTGCTAAACTATTTTACTGATAAAATCATCAGAGCAGTGCTGACAACACGTTTCTGTGTGCATGTATTGTTACCGTGTGTGTCCGTACTGTATGTGTGCGTTTGCAATGGAGAAAGAGCTGGTGAAAGAGAGTATGCTTTCCGTACATAATTTTGTGGCAAAAACATGGAAAGAATTTGCGGTTTTTATCTTGTTGTTTACTATATTTATTTGCTTAGTCAGAGTCATTGTGGGTTTTGGTTCTTTTGCTGTTGTAGGCTGTAAGGACGTTTGAAATAACTGCAGTCATTGGGAAAGTGATAGAGACATGTAATGCAGTCAAGACTTGCCTGGAACTACATTAGCCGAGTGTTTATCCGAAAATAATTGCAGACCTTAGAACGTTCATCAGCCAATCCGATTCAAGCATTCAACAGCCCCGTTGTATAATGTAAGTTAATGCATTAACATAATGTTATAGCATTTATTAAACTTTGCTAATGCTAGTTAATAAAAATACAACTGTTCATTGTTAGTTCATGTTAGCAGTTCCATTTAATAATATTAACATACAACTTTTGATTTTAATAATGTATTAGTAAATGACATTAATAGCTTAATAAATGCTTTAGAAGTATTTTTCATTAGTTCATGTTAAATAATGTTCTAATAATTATGTAAATAATTATCTAATGTTAACCAATTTATTTTAAAGTGTTACGCTGTTATGAAATATAAAGTCACGTTGTGAGATATAAAGTTGCAGTTATGAGAAACAATGTCTCAATTGTGAGATGAAATGTCAGAAGTTGTGATATAACATTGAACTGCAAGACATACACTGGAGATCAAAATTAGAGAACAACAATTTCCTGAATTCAAAAAAAAAAAAAAAGGTACTGCTTGTCCTATGTGAAGTATCAAACAGGGTAGAAGGGCAGTTTACGCATATTTTAGAAATATTGTATTCTGAAACAAAGTAGAAAAACTTAAGGAGTTATTTGATAAAGAACTCTGATCAAAATTAGAGAACACTTACAGAGACCTCCAATTTATTGGTTTTAATCGAGCACCTGGTGCTAATTTCCTTAATTATATGTGACCCTGGACCACAAAACCAGTCTTAGTCACTGGTGTAACGGGGCTGACGAGACGTGAGACGTGTGGATCCATCTGCAGGCTTTAATTAAGAGACGTGGTAAACTGGCAGGGTCAAAACAATGGCAAACCGGTATATGGCGGGCAAAACACAAGAATAGTCACAGGGCTAGCGTAGGTCACCGATAAGCAGACAGAATCACAGGGGCGAGACGAGAGGGAGAAATCCAAGAAAACAGGCAAAGATCAAAAACAGGCAAGGCAAGGCAAGGCAAAACAAAACAAGGGAGACTCGGAAAGGGGTGCAGGCTAAACAATACTCAGCAGAGAAATGTGGTTAGAGTGGGTGTTATATAGTGAATGAGGTAATTAGAAACAGCTGTGTGCAATGAGTGCAGTCAGGGCAGTGTGCAAATTGTGCAAATTGTGCAAAGAATGATGGGAAAAGTAGTCCGGGGTGCTATGCAACAGTTTGTGATGTGCGAGAGTCAATGTAATGGAAGGGTAACCTCTGGTGGTGAATAAACGGAAGTCCATGGACTGAATTCGTGACAGAGCCCCCCCCCCAAAGGAGCGGCTTCCAGACGCTCCAAACACTAAACGATCCAGGTGGGCGGTGGACGGAGGCGGAACCAGGGGGGGGGAGGGGGGGGGCGGGGGGGAGGGGGAGGGACGGAGGGCCAGGTCCAAAAATAGGAGAGACCAGGGACTGAGGCAGAGCCGGCGGAGCTGAGGACCACCACAGCAGAGCAGACGGGACCGAAGATCCCCACGGCCGGAGCAGAAGACCACCAGAACCAGAAAGTAGACCACCACGGCGGAGCAGAAGACCACAACGGCGGAGAGAGGACCACAGAACCAGACAGTAGACCACCACGGCGTGGCAGAGGACCACCACGGCGGAGCAGAGGACCACCAGAACCAGACAGTAGACCACCACGGCGGGGCAGAGGACCACCAAAGCCAGACAGTAGAACACCACGGCGGAGCAGAGGACCACCAGAAACAGACAGTAGACCACCACGGCGGAGCAAAGGACCACCACGGCAGAGCAGAAGACCACCACAGCGGAGCAGAGGACCACCACGGCGGAGCAGAGGGAACAGGAAACCCCTCCGGTGAACCACACCGATCAGGAGACCATGGCGGAGACTGTAACAACGAGAGAGCAGAGACAGACAACACAGACAGAACATTGGGGTTGATAGACAAGACTGAACATTCAGGGGCAGCCTCCCTGGCTGGGTCGGGACAAGACAAAAAGTTCACAAACGGCCTCCATAACAGTGACAGGACAGGATGAGGATTCCCAAATGGCCTCCATAGCCGTGACAGGACAAGCAGAGAGTTCATCGATGGCCTCCTTGGCCGGAACAGGACGAGCAGAGAGTTCATAGACGGCCTCCTTGGCCGGAACAGGACGAGCAGAGAGTTCATAGACGGCCTCCTTGGCCGGAAAGAACAGACAGAGGGAGTTCATAGACGGCCTCTTGGATGGAAACAGGACGAGCAGGAAAGTTACGCGGCTCAGTGGCGGAACCAGGAGTGCAGGAGTTCATAGCACGGCCTCCTGGCCGCGAAAAGACCAGACAGGAGTCATGACGGCGGCAGCGGGTGTCGCCACCTCTGGAGGTTCTACAGTAGTTCCCTCAGGATACAGGGAGAGTTCGGCGAAGGTTTCTTCGACCCTGACATGACAGGTCGAATGTACGTTTCCAGGCGCCACCACCACGCAAGGAGCTGAAGTGAGCACCACCGCTTCGGAAGGTTCTACAGCACGCGCCGCCACCTCTGGAGAAACTGCAGTGGGCACCATCGCTTCGGGGAACACAGCAGCGAGCACCACCACCTCAGGAGAGACTGTAACTTCAGCCACCGACTCTGCAGACCTGATAGTGGGTGATGCCGCCTCTGGGAGTTCTGTGGAAGTGTATGCAGCCCAAACGCAACAAAAGGCGATCCCCATCAGGGAAAACACTTCAGACAGGGGAATTAGTTCATGAACAGAAGGGTTAGATTGAGTGGGTCTGGGGATACCAGCGGTACGTGCAGACACCAGCGGTGCATCCCTCACACTGGATACCAGACTGGGATACCGAAGGACTGACCTTGAGAAACTGGGTGTGACAGACAGGACGTGACATGACTCTGGATGGACTCTTATACAGCTACATGGCAGGTGAATGCAAATATTTATCAGAACCTCCTTCAGCAACAAGCATCTCCCAATCAGCCTGCAATTTTCATGCAAGACAATGTCCCTGTCACACTGCAAAACAGGTAAAGCAGTTCCTTGAAGCTAAGAACACTGAAATAATGAAATGGCCGTCTCAGAGATCTAAACCAAACTGAAAATCTCTGGAAAATCCTTGGCTAAAAAGTTATGGCTAAGAAACCCACTACAGCTACTGAACTGTGATGTCCTGCGGCCGCAGATGTGCTGAAGTCATTCAAAGCAAAGGCCTCTACAATTCCTACTAATTTTTTACAGCTGTAACCCTCCAAACTTTTAGTTGTAATCTTCTTTTGTGCTACAGTGGTTACTGTTCTCTAATTCTGATTACTGTGTTTTTCACAAAAGAAAAGTTTTTGTCGAAATGCCTTGGTTATTTTGTCGAACATGTTAGTAGAACAGTAGTATACCTACAGCTAATATTCCTTCAAATTTTGAGCGATGAAGATGAACAATATTTCAGAAAAAAAATAATATTTATAGACTGTGCTCTAATTTGATCGCCGCCCCCCTGTCCCTTAGTTTGTGAAATATAAAGTCACAATTTTGAGAAATTAATTTACAAAATATAATGTTAATGTATAATGTTAAGATAATGTTGCAATTATGAGATACGGTATATAGCTGGATTGTAAAACATAAAGCCACTTTGTGAGAAATAAAGTAGTAATTACCAGAAACAAAGTCACAGTCGACTGATGTTGTGACTTTTTAAGTATCTGACTTAATATCTCATAGTCACAATAAGGAAATTCACAACTTTTTTTGTGGAGACAGACTTCCATATTTTTATCAGTATTTTTGGTTATTTCATTGGAATGTTTGGAAAAGATGAAACGGAGAGCAAACCAAATTGGTTCTAGCAATTTCTATGGTGCAAATTATGGGAAGTGCTTGTACCGTATGCATGATGCTCAAGTTGAGGAGAACATAGGCTTTTCATTTATTCCAGTCGCTGATGAGACTGTTTTCTTCCTGAGGTCATCAGTTGAACGACTACTGTTGAGAAAGGCTACGCCGTTTTGGGGGCCTGCGGCAGCTGTATGCAGCAGTGCTATCTGTGAATCTGCCTGAGAAGAAGAACGAGAGATGGAGAGGTCGATAGGGAAAAGAAGCATTGGGTTGGGGAGGTGTCGTAAGAGAACGAAAGAGAGGGAAACAGAGAGAAAGATGGAGGCAGAGCAGAAGACAGAGCGATAAAGAGGAGGAGAGCCAGGTGCTTTGCAGAGGCAGCTTTTTCAAACCCATTTTATAATGCAGTTGTAGATTGTTGGCTCTGTCCAGGCACTGTCCAGGCCAATCGCATGCTGCCTCTCACCCCGCCGGCCAATCAGATCGCTGGCTGATTTTTGTCACTGCTGTACTGGTGGTATGACACAGGAAATTAATCTCTCACTTCATAAAGGCTGTTTTTCATCACACACCTCCCTTTTAAATGACTCAAGTAAACACACACATGCATATTTTGGCTCTTCCAGCAGGATGTTTAAGAAGATAAGTGAGCTGCGTAATTAGACTCATTAATTATAGCTGAACAGGGCTGAAGTTATGGCTGTTCAGGGGAGGTGAACTGAGGGTATCCAGAGACCCTGTGACCTTGGGACTACAATTAATGAAGACAAACAACAGATGATTTTAGAGCCCACCCCCTTCCTCGGGGGGCAGCTCGGCTGCGTGGTTGCCTCCGAAACACTGCTTCTTCTGTCTGCACAGCAGGCCCATGATAGCCGCCTCTCAGTTCAACACCACAGCGTTGTCCCCCTTCACTGCCTGCTGCTCCCGTGTGTTTGTGTACGTGTCCGTGTTGAAGGTGACTGTGGTTTATCAAAGCATTGGGGTGTCACAGGTCACCAGTCGGGCGAAGCGGGACATGAAAAGGTCAGAAGGTTATGTTGTGGACGAATACTTAGTGGGCAAACAATCAGCCCGTGCAGACAGCAGTATTAGTGTTACAGCTGTGCTGTCACACCAAAACATGCTCATGCTCTCCACTCTTATCTGATCCCATATTAAGCAATAGCATGTAGATTAATGTTCATAAGCTGAACATGCAAACCTCTTCATTTTCGTTTGAAGAATCGCTAGCAATTTGACCTTCAAACAGCTTTTACAACTCATTTTATTTGCATAATCTAATATATTTTAGAAATGAAACAGGGTATCAAATGAGAAAAATTAAGGGTGGGATTTAAATGTAAATGAAATGCCATAAATAGCTATAATTTGAATAATGATAATGATAATAATCATTATGGATTAATAATAAAAACAATATAGATAATAATTAATAATATAATTATATTATTGCTATATAACTGTAATTATAGATTATATTCTTAATAATACTTACTGGTAATGCTTTTAAAATGTATCAAATTGCAAGGTATTACAATCAGCACAATGTTAAATTTTATTATATTGATAAACTCAGACTATAATAATTAGATAGTAATTATATATAAAGGATAAGTTTACATAATAAATTTGTGGTAGCATGTTTTGTAAAATATGTATAGTATGTCATACAACCACAACAACAATAGTTCCCATTCAGGAACAAGAGCTGCGTCGGAAAATGCTTTGTGGAATGTCTTCAAGCGTGACCATGATCTGAATCACATATGAAATCAGTCCAATAGAAGGGCAAGACGTCATGGGCGGGTGACATTGCGACCAGGAAGCTATAAAAGCACATGCAGTGAAACCGGCGTCAGCTTTCTGTCATTCAGCAAGCACTTTGTGTGTGTGTCAGTCGCTATCTGTTTGTGAGTTTTATTTAGTGTTGTTTGTCCACTTATAATCCATTATGTCAAGCTTCAGCCAAAAAGAAGAATTTGGGCGAGAGCAGACAGCATTCAGTCTGTGTGTTCCTCCCTGCCCGCGCTACATTACGGGTGGGGATACACACAGTCTGTGCGTTGTCTGCTTGGGAGCGAAGCACACAGATTCAGCTCTCGAGGGAGTTTCTCGCAGCGCCGGCCCCACTTTCACCGAGGCGGAGCGGCGGCTGTGCTCGTGGGGTTATCATATGGATCCAGTGGCGGGAATGTAGACGGGCGAGTCCCTATCATTTCCTCAACTACCAGATCCAGCGCCCGCTCTCGGGGTTAGGAAGCCCGAGCTGCGGTTTTTTCCCCCCGGTGAGAGGGCTCGACGCTCCACCTGTCTTCCTCCAAGGAGGTTGACGTGGAGGGTGGTTCGGGAATTTGGTCGCCAGTTGCAAAGCATAAGTACATGTAAACTCCGACTCTCGAAGGGCCCGCTTGAGGTGTGGTCCATGCCGCGTGATCTGAGTTAGGGCATTCTGCGGATGAGGGCCACGGCGGCGATTGAGATCGCGGGGATCGCACATGACTGGCGGAAGGGTTGGAGATGGGCTCCTCTATCTCCACAAGCGTCCCTGATCTAGTGCTCTATCGAGGTTCGGAAACCACACCTGCGGTTCTTCCCCAGGATAGAGGGTCGAACGTCCACAGGTTTTCTCGAGGAGGTGGACGGTGGAGGAGGAGTCGATGAGCTGTTTCTTATTATGCCTGATATTATGAGCAGCTTTACTGTGGAGCGGAGCTCGTGCAGTCAGCTCTCGGGGAAAAGAGAGGGGGCTGATTGTGCTTTAACCACGTGCTGACCGAGGGTGTATTACATAATTTGCTTTTGCTATGAATCTTTTATACCACCAGCCAGTGGTTACTCGTTTATGGTTGTTTGATGCCATTAATTCTGAGGAATAAAATGAAATAGTAGCTGACTATGAGAAGTCGATATACAGGGGCATGGGATAAACATTTCTCGAAGTAAAAAGCACGGTTATTCTCTTCCTCGAGGAGGTTGAGGTGCAACAGGGGTCGCCAGAGATCTCATTATTCATTATTTCAGTCTCAAGAGACTGATTCCCTTAGTAGACCTTTTTGACGGCGTGGAAACTTCTGCCAAATGTGTCTAAGTGGGTCCTGCACACTGTAGAAATAGGCTACTGAATCAGTTCGGTTCTTCTCCGCCTCCTTTCAATGGGGTCATTCCCACTCTGGTGGGCCCAGAGCAGGCTCTGGTAATGGAACAATGAGTAAACACTCTCTTGAGGAAGGAGGCCACTGAGGTGGTCCCTCCTCTCAACAGGGAGTCCAGGTTCTACATCCAGTACTTCATCATTCCAAAGAAGGATGGAAGTTCCTGAGGCTTGCTTTTGGGGGAAAAAGCCTACCAATACCGGTTCTAACTTTGGCCTTGCACTCTCACCCCACGCTTTCACGAGGTGTGTGGATGCTGCTCTGACTCCTCTGTGACTCCAGGGCTTTCACATACTCACCAAGCGAGGATGGTTGAGAGTACTAAATCTGAGCAGATGGCAGTTCGGCATCAAGATGTCGTTCACACTCACTTGTAAGAGCTGGGGCTTAGACTTAACGCCAAAGACAAGTGGTTGATTTCTCCAGTACAGTGAACCACTTATATGGGTGTGTGTGGGATTCGGACATCGATGCAGGCACGACTCGGTTTCGCGCGATCTCACTGCAGTCGCACGAGTGAAAAGAAGTCCGGTCATCCCTGTCAGAGTGCAGAAACTGCGGGGTCTGATGGCAGCTGTGTCCAACATGATACCTTTTGGCCTGCTGTACATGAGACCCTTACAGTGGTGGCTCAAGACCAAGGGGTTCTCCCTGAGGGACATTCTTCAGACACCCCATAGTTACACGTTTCCTCCACGGTGTGCTGAGGCTGAGGCCTCTGTCCAGAGAAGCTTATGCTAAGCGGTGGATCAGGATGCTTTTTTATAGCCTCGAGTCCTCTGAGCTCCCCTCTCCTTTAGGGGTCAAGACTCACTCCTTCTGAAGTTGGCCTTCGGGACGCTGCGGGATGTCCCCGCCTACTTTGTCAGGTGCCTTCCTGCATTCTGAGCCACTCCTGGCTCCTTTCTCTCGCCTCAGCTGTGCTCTTCCACACTAGGCAGGAATTTGCAAGTCTGGCGGCGTGGGCATACTCATTCCCAAAGCGTTTCCGACGCAGCTCGAGTTCCTGAAGGGGAACGTCTCTAGGTTACGAATGTAACCATGGTTCCCCGAGGGAACGAGACACTGCATCTCTTTGCCATACTCCAAGCGTCCCTGTGAGCGCTGAGTCATTATAGAGCTGCCGCAAGAGTTCCACCGCACGTGTTTTATCGATTCCTGTGCACGTTACCCGCCCATGAGTCCGCCATCGATGGATGATGTACCTATGTGATCAGAGATGGTAATCTGGGGGCATTCCCAAAGCGTTTCCAACGCAGCGTCTCGTTCCCTCAGGGAACCAAGTTTAATTCTACACTGGGAGACAGTTTTTTCATCTCTTTTATTCTATCTATTTTATTCATTAAATGGTCCCAAGAATAAAACAATGAAAACATGATTAATATCCATTATGCATATTATGTTTTTATTGTTGTAATCTAATGATCATGTAGTCATTATTGTGTCAAAAAGCAGAAATAAAAGAATAATAATTTTAAAAAATCAGTTTTGCATATCAGTTATCGGACACCTACTGTATGCATTAAAAATAATCTGTATCATATTGTTCATAAAATGCTGCTAAATTAATAAATGAAAAAAGGCAATTTAATAGTCCAGTTTGACTTCATATTCACTTTTCTATGTAAGGGAAGTTTTAAGTTCATAATGATTTTGAACATCATATTGTAATTATATCAGGTTTCAAATGTTGCTCTTGCAGAATCTACAAACCTTAAACATCTGCTAAGTGCTGTAAGTGCTTTAGGATGTCAGAATCACATGTTTTGAAATCAGATTCTCTGTTATTCCAGAACTCCAAGGCCAGAGACGAATCGAGGTGATTCCTCACTTAGATCATCTCTGTGCTGGCTGCTGGATCGGGGATTCTCGGGCTGCAGCCCATTTGAGGAGGGTTTGGTGCGGTCTTCATGCTTCAGCATGCACACTGTGCCTGTTTCTCAGGCTGTGCGTGTGTCACATCTATAGAAAAGTTCACAACTGGGACTTTATTTGCATAATACCTCGGGCAGTTGCACACATGGATCATATTTTCAATGTTGACCTCTTGGTTCTGATTCGATCAAATGAAAACAGAGCGATATTCAGTTGCACACAATCAGATCATATTCAGTCTTGTCAGAACCAAAGATAACTTTTGCAGTGGAAAAATAGGATGATGTGAAATCCAGGCTATGGTAGTACAGATATGGGGATATTTCTGCCACAGATGGCTCAAGTCTTTCTGTCCATCACATAAAAATCACGTCCCTAGAGGGCGCTGCTTACAGCCGTAGAGTGAATGAGGCGGACAGAGGGAAAGCGTGAGGTGAGAGGAATGTGTTTGATGGAAAACGCAGCTGGGCGGACGATTGTTCCAAACTCATCAGTCATGCTGGGGCCCACGAGCAGCAATCTCTCTCTCTCTCTCTCCCTTTCTCTCAGCCGTTTTCCCGCTTTCACAAACCACTGTGAAGCTCCTCACAAAACTTCACACACAACACCTGCTTCTGTGATGAAAGCCAATCCATTTCTGCTTAACTTGACTAATATAAACCATCGCTTATCTTTAATGTAGGATTTTAACTCCAGGCATTAACCAAGCACCAGCATCAATCTGGGGATAACCACGTTGACCCCTCTGATTCAGGTCTGCCATTTCTTTCTTGCCTTCTTGTCTCTTTCTATTGCTGTTGCAAAAAACAGGCTCTTCGTTTTCTCCGACAGCCCAAATGACAAGATTAACTGGGCTTAAAGGATGCTAGAAATCTTTTTGGGACATTGGCAGTGACTGTTCTAGAATGTCAAGTACCTGTAAGGGAACTGAAGACATTGATCGCTGCGGGTGAGCGGTACGATCGGTGTCGGCCCTCAGTCAGGGAGATTCATGGCAAGTGAACTGTATTTACAGTCCAACAGGAACAACTGGTGACAGCAGCCCTAATTCAGCACAAATAGGGCAGCTTTACATAACACATCAACAAACAAAAGACTGCCAAGAACCCAGATAGCTCTGCTGTTTTGAGTTCCACAATATATCTTTATGGAGTCTGCAGAGTTAAGGTGTCTGTGTGTGTGTTTGGGAGCAAATCTCATGAAACCTGTCTAGGAATATGTCGTGGTCATATTTTATCTGACATGTGAAGGAAATAAGATAATATATTTTTGCTTAGGGATTTGCTGATTAATAATTCTGGGCAATAACATTAAGCTGGTCGTTATTTTCATTTGAATATAAAACACATGCAAAGAACTGAATTTAGGCATCACAACATTATTTCAAGATATGTAGTTATCTATACATACTTTATTTCAAAACATTTAAATATAAAAATACCAGTATGGTCATAATATATTGTGCATTCCTGATTTGCCTGTAGAAAATGTAGCTACATTTATGTATTTAATTAATTTTTGCATTTTGATATTATTTTTACTCATTAAGGCATCATGACCTGCCCTTTGTCTTTTACAATATAACATTTTGGTAAACAATTTTTTTGCAGACTCCTTGTTAACGTTACTATACACATAGTAAGTCTAATACTTATTAATATAAAAGATAAATTAAACGCATAATGTAAGCAACAAACCCTTAACCGAAACCCTAATACTAACTCTCCATGGTAGTAGTATTCAATGCTGTTAATAATATTACTCAGCCATTCATGGTAGAATTGCAATTGAACATGCGCACTTTCAACATATAAAGGTAACAAACCTTTTTTCTAACTGAATCATATACCGCAAAAAAGAATTTGGAAAAATCTATTTTGAATGTCTTAATTATGAAAATAATGCAAACAGTTTATATTTTTTAAATAGGTTCGTTTGTGAATTTATTAAAAGACTCTACTAGTAAAATATAATTAGTATTATTTTTTTTTTACAGTGTATTTTGGGTAAAATGTGACCTGGACAATATTTATTTATTCATTTATTTAATTTGTGGAATTCTTGTGCAAGAATATTATCAAATATCCAAGACTGGGGGACCAAATTAATGACCCCTAATTTGATTAGTATGAGGTATGTGTCCTGTAAGTGAGTTTTGTATGCACCAGGGAGCATGTTTTGGATTATGAAGCGTTGGCCATTAGGAGCCGTGTGTGAACTTTGACTCTAGGGTCAGATTCTTTAGGCCCATGTGCTGTGTTTGATGCACTTTCTCTGGTCACATAAGGAATACATATATTTCCCATTTCTGCTTGCTTCTTTTAAAGGTGCTACCCTTTGTAGTCATCTACCACAGCTGTCCCTCCAACTCCCCCCATGCCACATGTTGCTGGTGGTCTTGCCCACAGTATTCATTACTTCATTAAGTGTGTTTGGGTGGGGAGAGCCCCTCTGTTTTCCCCATCAGACTGGATGCTGGTATATATGTGGGTGTGCTCCAGCGGGGAGGATTTGCTGCAGCTGGCTATGACCATCAGAGCTGTGGGCAGAAGGCTGGTGCTGCTGTTACTGGGTGGGGTCGTCCCAGATCTGAAACCCCAAATCTGAAACCCTACATCTAGCTCGCCGCAAGGACCACAATGCCGCAATTTCACGCCCGGTAGTGTGCGAGGGCGGCCTTGTGTGAGACCTGACAACTGGATTTGTGGTATGTGTGTGCAGGGCAGTTTGAGAAGTGTGTAATGGAGATTTCGTACCAGACACGTTAGCCCTATGAGCGCTTGCAGAGGAAGTGCGAGCCGGGAGATATTGAGCAGGATTTGGACGAGCCTCCGATGGACCCAGATGTGTCTGTCTATTCGCTGCCTGTCCTTCTGGTGTCTCTTTATCAGGGGGAGAGTGTTGGGCTCGTGTCGGGGACCGGAGTGGAGTGTTTGCCTCCACCGCAGCCGACCCCACATCGCCCTCCAAGGCCTTGCTGCAGGGGTACATGTGGAGGAAGAGCCCTGCTCCTTGTGCCCGCTTTTCTGCTCCTGCTTCTGGGACTTGGAGCCTGTTTGCTGCTGCTCCGCCGGGCTCTGATTCAAGGAGCCGGCCACAGCAGGGAACCCGACTGGCTGGATCTCCTCAAGGGAGAGGATGAGGAGGAGGGGCTCCGCTCGGATGATGCTGTATGGACGCAAGGCACTCCCGTGTCATCTTTCCGATGGTTCCCCTCGTATTTTCCCACTCTTGCCCCTGGCACTGCCTCCTCCGAGCCTACCTCCAGCCCGACGAGCACCCTTGCCCTCACGTCGCCCAGCAGCACCCCACACCCTCTAGGTAAGTGACCTGAGTCTTGCTTGTTTACACATGAGTCCTGTTGTGCAATCGCAAGCAATAGCGCTCTTTGATTTCACAGAGTTGTCTGTGAAATGAATGTGGAGGACAAGACCAGACACATCAGCTATGCAGCACGAAGCAGGCAATAGAGGAGAAAAATAAAGGCCTGTTAATGAAAAGGAACAAATACAGAAAGAGATCACGCTAGGCTTCTGTTATTCTTGCTTTTATTCTTTTTTTCTGTTATGGTGGACTGAGGTTAAAGAGTACCCTCAACGAAGGCTTCATGACAGGGTTTTTTGAGTTTCTTTGAATGAAATGCATTTTAGATTTGGCCTTCTGCCTAAACAGTGACTGGAAAAACTTTGACACGTGACTCATGCTTTCAGTAAGCTCCCTTTGAACTTCTAAGTATGTAGTATGCAAATACTGTATGTAAATGTCTTACCTGCTTGTTCTCATGCTTGTGAAGTTGTCATGGAAGAGTCAGTAAATATTGAGTTTTAATTCTAAGAACTGGACTTTTTTTCCACCGACTGGTCCAATGTCACTTTTTACAAGGGTTTAAGTAAACATCCAAATACCAGATCACTATAGCAATCACGCTTCAGGGAAAGCTCTGTTTCCTAACAGACTTGTCTTTTGTTGCTGGTGTGCGTCGTCGTTAATGCAAACATGAAGAGTCTCAAGTCTGCACTGAAGGTCTTAAAGCACTGAAGAATGCACCCACACCACAGCTGTATTCTACTTTCACCACACATTTGTTTTACTGCACAAGAACACACTTGAAAGGGAATTACGTAAAATAGCACATAGGATTATATGTTATCTAAAGGGATTATATGTTAGCTTGTGTGGACTTTAAAGGGGTCATATGATGCTTTTTTAAAGATCATTATTTTGTGTATTTGGTGTAACAGAATATGTTGACATGTTTTAATGTTCAAAAAACATTATTTTTTTCAAATATTGTACATTATTGTAGGTTCTCTGTGCCCCGCCTCTCTCAAACGCTTCGTTTTCTACAAAGTCCCTCCTTCCGACAAGCGCAGTCTGCTCTGATTGGCCAGCTGACCCAGTGCATTGTGATTGGCCGAACACCGCAAGCACTCGTCGGATGTACAGTATAATGTAGCGTCTGGACCAATCCAACACACTATATATTCTCTTTTTATATAACAAATACTCTGTAACCTCAGTTAACAAGCCATATGAGGACCCATGAACCCTTCCCCCCGGAATGCGTAACACACCAGGAAGCCGAACAGGCACCTGGTTGCATGTCAACCAACGCTGATATCACTGGGTTTTTTGGCCAAAAGTATGTAAAGCAGGGAAATTCCCTGCATGTCCCAAGGAAAAGCAGAGTAGAAAGGGACTGTGTTCTAGTTAATTAATTGGAAAACCTTTCTTTGAATGAACACAAATATTCTTCAGGCCATTGTGTATATTATTGTCATCGTGTATTTTGTCTTTGATATTCTTAGACTATTTTAGTATGCTTGTGAGGGAACCCATTCCTGATCATCCCTTTTCACTATATGTAATTTTACCTTGTTTAGTATCTATGAATTCGACTTCTTATGATCGAAACAAGCGTGTAAATTATATGGTGGTACATAGGCAATATATATTAGGGCCCTGAGAATCGTCAGTAATTTCGATTTAAGTCCATTTGCACATTACCATGCTTAGAGAACAAAGGGTAGTAAACCCTCCAGCAATTGCCACCTCACACTCGGAATTTCCATCTCTCTCATTGGACAAGCCAATCTTGAAAGGCAGGGATCTTCTCTGACCTTAAAAGCTGACACACCAGGGACCCGCCCCAGTCGGTGGTTCAGTCAGAAGCTAAGAAGATGTGAGAAAACGCTTCAGGATACCAAAGCATTGTGCCAGGCCTTTCTTAGGCCTAGTCCTTTCCAAATCAGGGACTCTGACAAACTGGGTCTTTCTCATCAACCCAATTCAGCAAGCATCTTGGGCCTTAAGATGCATCAGAATCTTTTTCAGACATCCTCGCAAGTATCAAAAATTATGTGATTTAATGATGCATTAAGTTCAGGTACACTTTTTACAAGGTTGTTGAACTAAGAATCAGTTTGACCTCAGGTTTTAGATCTGTTTGAATAGCAGGTTCATAAAATTCAGTCTGTATGCCTCTTTCTTATGCTGAGTAAACTTTAACCCTTTCTTACCACCTGTATGTTGGTGTGTGTGTGTGTATGTCGTTAGACCGTTAATGTGTGTGTATTTGTATGTTAGACTAGTTTAAGTGTTTTGTAGTTAATAAAACCTTACTTGTATAACACTTGACGTGTTCATTGTTTACTCAAAACCGGAGTCAATAATCATGCAGATTACGTTACAAACTTATAGAATTGTAAAGTAAGAAAGTTATTTCCCTAAACCAGGAAATTAACGCTCTTAGAATTGACAAGACAGTTGACCATGAGAGGTCAGCTAAATATCTACAGCGGATCAAAATATGAATAGTTAATTATAACTAGTTATGCTTAATTATTAATATTTCCCCATGAGCTGATCCGCTACAAAAATGCCCTACCATAATGCGAGCTCATCATCAAATAAAGTAAAGGACATCAGTCAAAGCCCGAAAGGGGAACAGCGTCGTGGACAGACACAGTGATGAAGCGGTATGTGTTGCCGCACACAAGCCACGATTGAAGACACTGACACTCCCCTGTGATAATATAACCTCTCTCTACTCTCTCGCTCTCTCTCTCTCTCTCTCTCTCTCTTGCTCTCTCTCTCTCTTTCTCTCTCTGTCTCTCTCTCTCTCGCGCGCTCTCTCGCTCTCAATTTCAATTTCAATTTAAGAGTGCTTTATTGGCATGAAAAAAATTATACATTTGTATTGCCAAAGCAATTGCAGCTGGGCTGCTTACAAAATAGTGCACATGTGTATTAACAGAAAGAATAATAATAATAATAATAATAAAAAAAAAAAAAGATTAAGCATGTAGTGCAAAATTAATGTAAGTATATAAACTAGAAATAAAAATAAAATAAGGGATTATACATATTTACAGAAGCAGAATGTACATCTAAGTAATATAATACAGTAATCTGGCTAATATAATGTAGATGTGCTGGAAACATCAGATCAGGGCAGGGTGAGTGTTTTCTCTTCTATGGTGACAGGCAGACACATATTGAGCAGCAAACACACAGCAGTTCTTCTGTTCTCCTAACAGACACGGCACTTTCTCCTGGTTTGAAAGAGTTTTAAATGCCTGATGGATCTGCTGTATTTTATCGTAGAACACCGTCCGTATATCTGTGTATTTGGGGCATTCTCTTAGGAAGTGCAGCTCTGTTTCCATCCGATTCAGATCACAGTGTGAACACAGTATCTGCTCCAGTGGCAGCCATGTTTTTCTGTGTCTGCCGTCTCTATCATCAGCTTGTGTCCGCAGAGTCTGTATCTGGTCAACGTGCTTCTCAGTTTCTTATCTGACACTGTGTACAGATACTCTGCCATACTGTACTCCTCTTTAGGGCCGATGATGCACTTTACTTGCTGTGTTTGGGTTTGCAGTGATGATGTAGTTCTGTTGATTTGTGCAGTAATTGATGTTGATTCTGATGTTGTGATTCAGAGCAGCAGTAGATGTTAGTGGAGCATCAGGACTGAAGCTCTGGATCAGTTGAGGGAGGGTTTTGCTTTCTTTGCTCATCTCTTGGTTTTGCAGGGCTTTATAATGATATGATTGGGCTGAGCTTCAGATGTTTCCAGAATTTAATTGCCCTTTTTTTGTATCTTTATGATTAGAGGATATTTGCTAATTCTGCCCTGCATGCGTTATTTGTTGTGTGCCGGTGCACGTGTAATATATTTTTGCAGAACTCTATATAGCAATAGCAAATACTTAAACTAATAACAAAACAGCTGTTTCAGAAGCGCCAGATTGTCATAGCAAAGTCAGAATTACCTCCTCTCCTAGGTTCACGAAACGGTCGTACATAAAATGCATTGCTTGTTCTGTTGTAAGTAATCTTAAAGAATCCTAAATGCATCTACTTCCGGAAGGACAAATAAAGCGCTTTTGCTTTCGCACTGAAACACACAACGTCTCCCTGACATGGCTGCTTCAACACTAACTGCGGTTACTGAAACCACGTATTCTTTCTTTGTGTGCACATTTGGGCAGCATTATGCAAATATTCCCACATAGTGAGGTAGATAGGTGGGGGCGTGTTAGAACAAGCCATTTTAGGAGGGCGTGGCAGAGTCTCTCTTTTGTTTTGAGACTTTAGTCTTTGCAACTTCAGGGATCTTATCTATGCACAATCAGCTTGTAACACTCCAAAGAGAAAGGAAAACTTGAAATCGCATCATATGACCCCTTTAATATGAAATAGTTGTATCTACAGGTTAACTTGTTAAATATACCATTCAGTCATTCAAAATATGGAGAAATCTTAAACTTGTATTCGTGTTTTTATATGACTTTTTATTTATTTATTATTATTATTTGTGAATTTGCACTCTTGGTCTTGAGCACACAAAACATGCATACTTGCCTACAGATAAAATAACATCAGTTCCACAGTTCAGCGCCAGTCTGCGACACAATCAAAACACCACTGACATCTGAACTCTTGTGCCCTGCAGTGCACCAAAGCTGTTGCTACAAAACTGATAGTGTGATAGCAGTTTTTTCTTTACTTGCTCAGGGCCATATGATTTTGTTTAGAGGCTTTTAATAAATGCAGCGGTGCACATATAAATGTGAAATTTAGAAGACCTCTCTGAAAGGCTTTGGCAACCCCTTTAAACAAAAGGGATGCACATAATGGTTTTGCATAATGGAAAGCACTCAAAAGCTGTAAGACTGCATGCTGTATAAATTGACCTGTTGTGCAGTGATAGGATTCTGCTCCCAGCTGTAACAAGAGACGTCTCTAGCAAGAGGGGGGTGAGACAGTGTGCTGGCATAGGGGGTTGATCATGGCTTCACTATCATGATCTCTCAAGCATAATTTGTCAGCCGCTGGAGCTTTTTGAACTTTTTCTTTAGCTCAAGCTACCACAGGGCGTACCAGAAATGTGGATGTAATATGAACTAGCAGATATTATTTGTTTTCACCCCTCAAATAGCCCAAATGTTCTGTTGAGTTGACTTTGTTGTTTTTTGTTTGGGGTCCCCGAGACCCCAGTGATTAACATGTAAAATAATAATAGTTTTGTAATTAACTTATTTTAATATGACCAAGACCCATTTGACAAATTGTACCACATGCATTCAGAAATGTAATTTATCCATTTAAAGTACAATATTTAAACTCAAATGTTTTATATGTGGGATCTCTAAGACTCCTTGAATAAGTATTGTAACATTTGAAGCATGCCATCAAGTCGAAATTATGTTTATAATCAGATTAACAAGATTTGGAAAGTCATCAACTTGATATTCTACTGTTAAGGAAATCTTTTCGGCTATTAAGCTATGAAGTCTCTGAGACCACAAACAGAACATGAGGGTTTAGCCTGACAATTAATAGAAAGGCAACAAGATGCTGCGGCCACCTGTCAGATGTCCCTACGTTTATGAAATTACTCATTTGGACTTGGTGAATGTGTCTCCAGAAGAAAAAAAAAAAAACACTCTCAGCAAAGGGACCTCTCCTTTCATTTTTTATGACTTTCCTAGAACCCTTTGGAGAGTGCAGAAAGATAGACATGTTTATGAAGCCTTCCAGATGGCCCCGTTTTGCCCCCACCCAAGCCCTCTTTTCAGTTGCTTGGCCATGAAGGATTAATCAAACTCAGGGCTAAGCTCGCTGGCCAAACCCTTGGGTTTTCAGAGGAGAAAGTGACCTCTCACGGGAGCTGTAGTGAAAGTTGCTTAGTGCTTGCCATTAAGAACTTGAAGAACTTGGCCTTTAGCATGTCAGGAATAGAAACGTAACCTGGCTAGTGAGCATGAGGCTTGGAAAGTGACCTGGCACTGTAGCTGAATATATAAAAAAACGGTCAGTGTGAGATTGGATAAGCAGCAATTGTCATGGGCTGTAGTGAAATCGACCTTGTTAGCTTGGAATGCTTTGTTGATCATTTAGCGTGAACTGTAACATGGCTAGCCTAAGTCTGCTTTATCTTTGCAACATTACTCCAAAGAAACTGACATGTTTTCTACTCAGCAGATCTTTTTTCTTATTTTCTAAAGATGTATTTGTAAAGGGTTTATTACCCTGCTGAAAAAAACAGCTAAAGCCAACCTATGCTAGTTGGCTGGTCTTAGCTGGTTTAAATTGGTCGAGCTGATTTCCTAGCCTGACCAGCTAAGACCAGCCTGATAAACTAGTTTTATTATTTTTTGCATTCACATATACATGGAAGTATTAACATTTTATTTACATTTACATTTGTGCATTCAACAAAGGCTTTTATTCATAGCATGTACTGTATATATTGTATTTAATATTAAATTATACTTTTTTACGTAAAATGGATGTTTTCATAGTCCATAGTGCTTATGACTGTTTGTGTTTGTGTTTGTGTGACGTCATTAGCCAGTCAGCATTGTCATGAAGCATTTTTCCTGCAGCTCCATAGTGATTGGTCACATGACATTTACAGCTCAAATAATTGGCTCAAATGTTTTGTGGTCTTGTGCAACAAATATGGCAGCATGCCGTCTCTACTGGGCGAGCAACTTGCTTTGAGATAAATAGGAATGCTAACGGATAGTTTTCTCCAGGTAATGTTCTGAAACCACATTCCCCCCAAACTCCCAACCCATTCTCTCTCACTCACTCTGCCTCACACGTCCCCCCTCCACCTCATCTCCCTGGCACATGCTGCTTCTGCAGGTATTTGTCGAGTTTTCCCAGATCTCCAGCAGACAGCTGATGGGAACCTCAGAAACATGAGGGAATATTGTACAGGCTAGTAGCTGTCAGAGCTCAATTACTGATGGAGGGAGATTTTTGAAGTGTATCACTAGACCAGAGGCATAAACATGACAGACATTGGCAGAATTACCCCACATGCTGCTGACACGCAAGTCTTCCTGCAGCTTTGGAAACATTGGCATAACTCTGTTTTTAATCTGACTGTCAATGAGTGCTTGGAAACTTTCCGTTTGGAAAAGTCCAAATTTTTGTAATGCATAAAACAAGAAGGAAATTTAAATGAATAATATACAGCTGTGCAATTTCAGCATGTTTTGCATGCGCCGGAACGCTTGCTTGCTTTTGCATCATGCACGGCAAAATTCATGAAGTGAATATCATTTTAATATAACCAGGTTTGCAGTGCACCCGTGTTCACCCTCAAGGGGATAAACAGAGTCGATGGTAAGGAATGCAAAAACGTGCCTGCTCCTGAAGCTCTAGGAGAGTGTGCATATGTTTTAAAGGCTGAGCTGGATGTTCGAGCCTCTGTGGTCTTTATGAGGCTCTGAGGGCAGCTCTCAGAGGAACGCTGATTTAATGTCTACGGGCTCCATCTTTCCATCCAAGGTAGCTGAGTTTTGTTGAGTGTGCTGTGTCATTAGTGCTCTAGTGAGGTAAGCAGGCACTGAGATGTGCTAAAATTCTCAGGGGTGGCATGGAACGTGTGCCTTTCAGCAGCCGGCTGGATCCCAGCCTGCCCGTATCCATGTTGTTGAAAGGAGTGTTATTATAGTTGGATATTACTGTTGTTTCCGCTCTTCCATTTGAATGCCACACAGCTGAGTGAATTTCGAAATATAAACATTTAAAGATGCTGCAGGATGGCTGAGTATTCTTAGAGATGTGGTATTCAGATCTGTTATATCCAGACAGAAAAAAAACCTTGTGTTTGGGGGGCGGAACTGTCTGTTTGTTCAGCCAGTGGCAGACTTGTTCTGGAAACCTGTTTGAAAACAGTCAATATTGTAACAATTCTGTTTACTGATGCTAGTAGCGTAGAAATTACACTTATGAAAAGGCAAATACGTAAAAATAATAAATACATATATAATATGAATTAAATTTAAGTGGAAAAAGCATGCATTTTATAACAAAGATGCCAGCATTTGAGGACAGTTACTGCGAAAAACATCTATAATTAAAAGTTAGTAGATAAACTTGTTAGCTGAGTGAACATAGCCCACAACCAAATGTTAATGATTTTCCACACCTGTATTCAATTTCAACAAACTTGCACAAGATGTTCTGTAAAATCTCTTGACCAATGGCATGTGTTTGGGACGGGACTGTCTGTTTGGCCTAACAATGGAAGATGTGTTCTGGAAACCTGTTTGAAAACGGTCAATTTTGTTATGGTTCTTTTTTTTTTTTAATGCTAGTGGTGAAGAAACTGCACATATTGAAAAGCAAAAAGTAAATATAAATATTTAAAATGAATACAAATAATGGGAGAGTTTTACATTTTCATAACAAAGACCTCAACATTTGAGGACGGTTTCTGCGAAAAACTGTAAATAAAAACAAATAAACTTAGCTCAGTAAACAGCTGATGTACACTCAAGTTATGCAAGACCACCACAACCAAATGTTTCTGATTTTCCACACTGCACAACAAACTGGCACAAGATGTTCTGTAAGCTGTCTAGGGTTGCAGAGCCACACAATGTGATTATTACTTATACATTAATACACAACCTGACTAGACATGCACTTTCATGAACATGAAAGTTCAAAAACTCTCTGTCCCTGAAATTCAAACCTTAGCAGTGCTCTGATTTCACTTATGCGATTTGATGTGGTAACATTAATACCCCTAGATCATGTTTGATATCAGGGAGGGCCCCGATACACATAGAGTGCACTTCCACATCTGCTAACATTTCACATTTCTTGGCCTGACTACAGCCGGGTGTTCAACACTTGTATGTACGGGGTTGCCGGGGTCCTACGATGAGCTGTTCTTGGTTGGAAATCTGCAGCTCTGGACTGCTGGATTTTTTCATTTGCAGAGAGAAAGAGAGGAAGAACAAGATGGCACGTTTTGTTCTCAGCTGAATTTCCAGCCTATGTTGTCTGAGGCTATGCTGAAGACTATTCCCTGCAAATGTTTGACTGTGACTCATTTTAACACTTTTCTTTCAATTCGGAACACTCTTCAATCATGTCTGAATGCAAAGATTTTAAATATATATATGTATAATAATAAATTTAGCCATTACGTTTTTGTTCTTTAAGATATCTTACAGTACCATTTAAAAATGTGAGGTCAGTTACTTTTTTCTTGGTTTTTTTTTTAATGAAATGAATACTTTTATTCTGCAAGGATGTATTAAATTGATCAAAAATGACTACATTGTAAGAAAAAAAGGATAATTACCAATGATGTTATTTTGAAATTTCTGGTTCTTCAAAGAATTCTGGACAAATGTACCATGATTTCCACAAAAAACTGTAAAATAATAATATAATACTAATAATAATATAATAATACTAATAATACATTTTCTTGAGCACCAAATCAAATATTAGAATGATTTCTGAAGGATCTGGACACTGAAGACTGGAGTAATGATGAAAATTCAGCTTTGCATCACAGAAATAAATTACATTTTAAAAAATATATAAAAACAGAAAACATTTATTTAAAATTGTTATAATATTTCACAATATTACTTTGTATTATTATTACTAATAGTAGTTCTTACTGTATATTGTTGTACTGTATCATTATGAATGTTGCCTCATGTATTTGTGATCATTGTATAAGAAGCATTATGTCTCATGAAATAAGAGAGAAGTCTGACACTGAATTGAAAATCTGGCATTCACAATCTAATTTCAACCTAAAAAGAAGGAAGTTTTGGGATTATGTGAAATTTTACACAAATAAATGATATGTTAAAAAAAGGGATAAGAAATGTTTAAGGTTCTGCGCCCTCATGTTTAGTCTACTGATTCAACATACTTGTTAAAATGACATGTTCACGTTCACGTAATCTCTGAGAAGAATAAACGTTTGGTTGGTGGTCTGCAGTGGAGGGTCTCAAACATGAATCCAGACTTAAGTAAAACAAATATTCCTGGTTGTTTTCTATCTTAGATTGATGTACCATATGTGTGGCATGCTGTCAGTTACCTCAGACCATAATTTCTACTTGTCCCGCAGTGTGTATTAATGGATAGGAAACACATTTACAGTAAATATACCTGTAATGGTAATAGTCGGTGGGATCAAAATGGCACATATGCGACCTACATTATGAGGAGAAATCTCTCTTTTTTTTATATTTCTGAAAGAAGTTTCTTATTTTCTCACCAAGGCTGCATATGTTTGATCAAAAATACAGTAAAAACATTAACATTGTGAAATATTATTACAGTTTAAAATAACTCTTCTATTTGAATATATTTTAAAACACAATTTATTTCTGTGATGCAAAGCTGAATTTTCAGCATCATTACTCCAGTCTTCAGTGTCACATGATCCTTCAGAAATCATTCTGATATGCTGATTTGCTGCTCGAGATACATTTCTATTATTATCAAAACGTAAAATAGTTGTACTGCTTAATATTTTTGTGTTATTTTTTTCATGATTCTTTAATGAATAGAAAAAACAGCATTTATTTGGAAAATAAATCTTTTGTAACATTATGAATAAGACATAAAGACTACTGTCACTTTTGATCAGTTTGGTGCACCCTTGCTGAACAAAAATATTAATAAATGTACTGCCTCTAAACTTTTAAATGGTATTGCAATTTTATATATTATTTATGGGCAGCATAAATTGACCTTATTGACCCTTTATATATAATACAGTATGCTGCTTGAATAAATAAATAAATAAATGCACCAAAAATAATACAAGAATACACGACTACTTTTGAATGGCTGTCATTGCAGAAAGATGCTTTTTTTGCTCCCTAATGGTGAAGAAACGGGATGGACCAGCAGGGGCGAGCTGAGCCATGCTAACCAGCAACTCTAACAACATTAGTTTGGATATCACAATATGTCTTTGATTACATAAATAACGGTGGGCTTGATGTGGTAAATAGATGCCTTAAAAATTGCTAAAGGAGACACATTTGTCTTTTTCGTTGTGATTAGCGAGATTAAATAAGCATGTTCCTTCTAAACATTTGCTTTGAACGCAAGTTTCAGCATGACAAAGATGTTCCACTGTGCTGTGCTAAACAGAAACCATTGCATGTTTGAAAAAGCATCATTTGGGTGGTGATGACATGAGTGTTTGTAGACATGTTCAGTTTAACAGCGGTGACAAACAGCATAGGTATGTGAATAATGTGGCAGCGGGAAGCAGTTTGCCCTATCAGTCTTCTCATTTCTGCTTTTGATTACAAATTTGATTGCGCCCCAATGTACACCCTTTGAACTGGTACCATAGGTAAACAAATTGCTGTCAGTATGGCCGTAATGTGATTTCACAATGTATCATTTTCTCCAGGCCTCTCATTTTTTCTTACCCCTGAGGTGCAGTATTCCCAAAACATGTTGAACGTTGCTCCGATAATGCGGCGGGATTACGGATCCATTCCAGACCTGTGAATCAGACGGAGCAGGTGGTGTGTGTGGGGCTGAAATATTTATCTTTGCTTATCGAACGTCTCGAACCTTAGCAGAGCAGCAAAGATGTACAGAGAGATTTGCAATGAAAACCAAGGAGTCATTGTTCTAGTGAATGACTGTTATTGTAGGGAATGGGACATGAGCTGAAATGTGATATAATTATCAGTAACATGTAATGAATGTTATCTGAGAAGCTGGCATGTGTGTTTTCGGTTCTTGTGCAACCACGTGGCTGTTCTCTTTATTGTTTGCACTCACTGAAAGCTCTGTATTTTGTTTTTTTTGGGGTGGCATGCTGATGTTTAAAATGTTTGTGTCTTTGTTTCCTGCAGTAACCACAACGTTATCTCCGGGTTCGGGTCACGCCAGAAGATGCAACGAGTCAGAGAAGGCATACTGCGTGAATGGCGGCGACTGTTACTACATACATGGTATAAATCGGCTATCCTGCAAGTGAGTTTCTCTCCCGAGCCTTTTCACACGTGTCAGTCTATTTACACTCCTGGTGGATCACATTGTTCTTCACCTTCTTTCTCTCTCAGTCACACTCTCTTGTTGATTACACCAATCCCAACCTTATTCAAATCAATGGGATTCTGCATATTTGCTCTTTCTTAAACTATGGGCACTTTAGGTCCTGTGCACATTAATAATAAAGAAAAAGTAAAAAGAAACTGTTCAACAGTGTATTTACATTCATCAAGGAAATTATGCTTATTTATTTTATTTTATTTTGCAATCAAATATCTTTTCCACCACATCTCAAATGATCTATTGTGTTCGACAAAATTTTGGAATAAAATGGCTGAGCTCTTCATCTAGCTAATTTCAGAGTTAGCATTTTATGGATCCTAGGGAAAAATAATTTCATACTCCTTGCATAATTTACCAAAATTACAGCTTGGACATGATACGTAATAAAACTTTTCCGTTTGTAAGCAAAATGGTTTGTTGTGGTGGAAATGACAGCACAATTGAAGGACATAATTTGTTTAAAAATTGATGTAATTTAATATTTATTTCTTTATTTTGTAATTATATCAAAATGATGGAACACTGAAAACAGAAAAAGAAGAGTTGAAATCTGTTTATTGTAATAAAAATCAACCCACTGGGACATAATTATACCCATAATTAAATAAACAGCCTTTCATTCAATGATTTTCTTCTACAGTTTACCTTCTTTCTGTTCTTCATAATGCTTCTAACTGAGAGATTAAGAACTGCACGCTAAGTGAAGTAAGAATCCCTAGTTCTTGGAGTTCCTTGTCTTTTTCCAGCAATGGCCAAATGGTATCCATCAAGTCACCCATCCTTTTCTACTTAAACTCTCTCTCTCTTTCTCTCCATCTTTCGCTCTATCTTCGGACGAGTCCCTCAGCGGGTTGACTCGCTGGTGCAGATGTTGATGAGTGTGAGATGACTGTGATGTGCTTGGGGAATTGAAAAAAAAAACAGGCCTCTCGTCCTGCTCCGGTGGCCCACGTTTAGCGTGCTGGAGCGATGTGCATCAAACCATTGTGAAATGCCATGTCATGCTGGTTTAGTGCTGGAACAAATATTTACTAGAGTCAGAGGCCTCCCACAAGGTAAATAAGTCAGTTTGCTTACATTTCAATCACAGGGGAAAAGGACACCGATTTACACAGACACTTTTAAATCAGGGATGCTCAGGACGTCTTGTTATGGGCCGAAAAAAATATTTTCACCCGCATTATCAAAACAAGACCAAGGCGATTAAGTAGCTGCGAAGGGCGAGATAACAAATAAGGATGCACGTGGAAACTAGTTTGTGTTTGTGCGTTATAAGAAGCTATTTATGTGATGGTTTCTTATGGCAATGAACTGTAAGGTGCTTTTTTTTAAAAATCAATTTCAGATCGCATGTTGCGCCATGTTATGAGTGCACCTGCTGGTATTTTCAGCCCAGCTGCACGGTGTGCGCGTCTGCACGTGTGCGTCCCTGGAATACTGCACAGCAAGCAAACGGCCAAGACATGGCTGCAACAGCCATTCAATAAGTTGTGTACAAATTGGAAGGAGCGATAACTCAATTGCTGCAGCTAATTCACCCTTGGGTGAGGCACAGATCCAGAAAAGTCGGATAATGCAGTCAAGGCCGCTGGGAATTGTTGGCCTGAAGCTATCTCATTCAATATAGGCCAGACTTCCATAGGAATTACTCACCAGTCAGACAAGTCCAGCCATACAAGCTGCCTCATATTTATGCCTGCCTTTTTCTTTGAAATACAAAGTTACACACACACATATGGAGTGAAGGAAGAGATAATAAATGACCCAGGACATAATTATTTTCTTGCTGGGATGATGGTGGGTGGGGGCTATTTTACGGCCTGCCAAGTTACAGCAGCTCCACATCGACACCCCTGTCATGTTTACATAAGACTGGGACAGATGACAAAACTGAGGAGGAGAGAGAAATGCCAGAGGAGATTCATGGCCCGCCACTGAGGGGGCCCCAGACTGCTATCCGGCACTGCTTTTTCAGGGCCCCTGATACCTACTTGTGCTGAACATCAAGGACAAGTTCTGATCTGAAGACTGCAGGTCATTGAGTTTAATGGCCATTTTACTATAATATGTGCATTTTACTCCATGTTCTCTTGAACACAGTGCATATTGGTAATTAAATTATTATTATTAACCTAGAACTTTAGCTAATTTTAAACAAATCAGATCTTTAAGTGCCTTCTTATAATGGTTATTTTGGCCTGTCCTGCCTCGGAGGTCTTGACCTGTTCAACTCAAGCAATTCAAATCAATACAACAATGTTTTAATTTTGATATAACCCGTTGAACTGATGTTCAGTTTATTGTAGAAAAAAAGCTATCTTAATTATTAACCAATTTTAATGAACAGACACATTTACCTGTGGAATGTTTAGAAATACATTCTTTAAAATATTCCATAATATTCCTTGCATTTTTGGAAGCTAAGAAGAACATTATTTGGTCTCTTTCTACAGCATAAAGATAAAACAAGTAAATCATCTTATTATATTTTACATGTTAACAAACATTTTTGTTGACTGCATTCATCAAGCTCAACCTTTCTGTAAGTATACTCTTAAAAATAAAGGTGCTTCAAAAGGTTCTTCAAGTGATGCCATAGAAGAACCATTTTTAGTTTCACAAAGAACCATTCAGTCAAAGGCTCTTTAAAGAACCATCTCTTTCTTACCTAATCTGAAGAACCTTCTTTCACCACAAAAAACCCTTTGTGAAACAGAAAGGTTCTTCAGATGTTAAAGGTTCTTTATGGAACCATTTAGACAAAAAGGTTCTTCTATGGCATCGTGAAGCACCTTTATTTTTAAGAGTGTAATTGAAAATATAAGTTTATCACTGAATCTTAGCTAGCCTGTTCTGTATTATAGTTTAATTTAAGCTAAAATTGCAACCCCATACCCCATTCTTGTAGTTTTATTATTTATATTGAATGTTATTAATTTTGTATTTAATGTAGCTACAAAATCTGGATTTTAAACTTTATTTTACATGTCACAGAGCTGCAAAAATGCCAAACCTCATATAAAATGAACAGAAAATAAAATCGCTCATATAAAATTTAGTTTGACCTCCTGAGGTTGACGATCAACAAGTTAAGTGCCTCCTTTCACTGTCCATTTGTTGAAAAAATGAAAACTTAAATTTCTAAGTGCTTCAGGCACTTTTGTGTACTCTGTTCGTGGAAAGTGCCATTAAACTTTCCAAATATTATTGCATGAAAACAGCTGCTTCAAAACTGTTTTTTTTTTTTATAACAGCAGTACTTTTTCTTCAGACCAGATGCATCCTTCATTATGCAACACAATGACGATCAAGAGATCGGGTTTTATTTCTATGAGAATGTCATTTAGGTATGAAGTGTGTGTACTGGATAAAGTCTACATTCTTTGATTCATTCGGACAGATTCACCAGCAGGATAGAAGTGATGCAAAGCCTTCTGGGTCAGAATGGACTCTTTCAGTCTCTCATTTTACAGAGTTACAGTGACCTGATCGAGGGCAACAGGGCGCAGAAGAAAGACCCTTTTATCTTTTTCTCTCTCAGAGCCCTTCACATGACTTATGGGAGCTTTACCCAGTGAAACGTCAGCTACAGCCTTACAGTAAAGCTTTAAAGAATAGACTTGAGTAGTTAGATAACGAAAACAGATTAGCAGAATGACAAAGCATAAAGGCTCAGCAAATATAGTA
>JADLZN010000484.1:252872-352882 GCA_018155175.1 Sinocyclocheilus anophthalmus
ATATTTACTGTTGTCCATAAAATCACAAGGGCCGTTATAGCTGATTTAATCACAATGTAGCATTAAAGTAAAACGGCCTAGGTTGGCCAGGATTAATTGTTAATAACACCACAATGGTAGCAGTTTACTGAGGATAGTACCATGCTGAAGTGGAGAATCCAACCTTTTAAACCAACGTGATTATAAGTACTTGTGAGATCGCTCATCTGACGTTTTTGGTTAAAATCACGTTGCAATAAGGTTTATAAAGTTTGCATCTGTCTGTTCTTTTCAATGGGAGGAGAAGAGGAGAGAGAGAGATGAGAAAGGTAGGATGACGTCAGTGTGAAATAGCGAAAGAAATCAGATGTAACTGATCGAGTCCCTTCAAACACTGCGACACATTTTGTGCATGTGAGACCACACAAATGCTACATGCTAACCACTCGTCTTCAATGCTACTAGCTTGGCTCGGCTATCTGTTTACAAACAGCTCAAAATGACGCTGGAAGTTCCTTCCGGAAAATGTTTTTCCGAACTTCCGGGTTACGGCTGTTACTATGGCAACACCACAGCATGACTTCCTAGCTGTGGCTGTCAGTGAATGTCGGCAGCGTCTCCTGCACTTTACACCACCATCCAAAAAAACACCCATTTATTTCCATCTAGCACTCACTCGTTAGAGTGAGATAAATTAAATGTACAGCTTTACTGCCATTAATACAATAACTGTTGTTGATACCTCAGCGGACATCACAACCTGTCTATTTCAGACAAAACACACGTGGATTTAACCACCTTTCACTTGATCAAGTTTCCTAGTTCTCACAAAGTGAATATCGTCTGGACACTCTTTCTGAGCACCGCGTTTCAAGTCCGCTAGTTTCTAGTGAATTAAATGTCAAGAGGGTTGTCAGCTAGCTACACTGATTTCCTCAGACTGGGGAGACAATAGCAGAGCTCTGCATTTGAAAGTGGAACACGCACTTATACAAATCATACTCTGAAGGCCTTTTACAGAAAGTAAACGGGGAAAAACGCCCGTTTCTTTCTTGTGCGCTCTGACGCGACTTATTTTGTCTCGTTGGACAACTAAAAACGTTTTTCTGCAGTTCAATTCTTTAAAGAACAACTCGAGTTTTATATTCGAACAGCACGTCTTCCGTGCTAACATACATAACCTAATACACAACAAATTCAGTTTATTTTGTCTTTTGTCTATTTTTCCGGATAAAACAGACAAAATTCATAATATTATCTTGGTATCATTAATTTTTCAGTCAATCTTGCCAGCTTTTTTCTCCACCATTTGTAATAATTTACTTAGTTGTAAGGGAATTAATCATTATTAATTCATTCAGGTTTATTTCTAGCTCAGGTTTTAAAAGAACTCGATCTGAGAATTCGAGGTCCACTTGATCAAAACTGACTTTGACTTTCAATATTTTATACTTTTATCAGCTACTCGGCCAGCGATAAGTTGATGTCAGTGTATATTACCAATTGAATATGTAAATTTTGATTTCCCGGGCCACGGGTGCAATACAGTTATGAATATTGTGACTCTTACAGAGGTAAGTATATCGTAAGCTACACTAGGTCAAGAAGGATCTTTTGGCAATAGAGTGTGACACAAAATTATCTGCACCAGACATTGCTTTTCTTATACATTAACATGAAATTTTGGGCTATTCTAGATCCATAACTTAAGCGAAAACACACAAACATTACAGTTCAGAGGAAGGAAATTCTTTTAACGGAGTGTCTGAGTTCATAGTTCTCTCTCGTTTTTCACGAGGATTGTATTCACCTTAAGAATTCACAGAGCACGGCATCTAAATTCACCAGTTCAGCAGATCATAGAGTTGTTGTTTACTTGCGTTCCGCTGGTTGACAGCTGGGTTGCTGCGGGCTTCCTGGAGGTCTTTGATGGAAACCCCGTCACTGACGCGTCGGTGACGTCAGTATGATGTCCTTTGGGAAACCCCTCGTTGGTTTGTAATGAAGCAGGATTGTCTTAGTGTGCAGCAATCTGCTGAGAGTCTTTGACTTTCAAGTTTGTTGACGATTTCAACGAGGTATCACTGAAGTGTTGAGTTTTAGTTTGCTGGTCGCTTTTGATGGTAAATGTGAGCATGCGTGCAGGTGCTCTAACACAGCGACAGGCCAGAGCAGGAGAGCAGCAAGCAAGCTAGCTAACAAGCTATGGGTTCTGTTCTGCATTCGGGTTTTGCTCTGTGGCGTAAGTCCGTCCCCTGACGCTGGCTTCCAATCGCTTCTTGCGGGGCAGAGTGTGCATATATTAACCTGGACTACCCATCTCATTTATATGAGGCCACCTATAATAATATATTGACACGTCTATAAAGTCTCTTAAATGCAAATATTTTACATACTATTAAAGTCTACTTCATTTCAACCTTCTGCATTTCTGGTTTTCATTCTTTCAAGATTAAACTTCACATATTACACAGTTTAATATCCTTATTTTTCTAAAAAGGGGTAATTAAACACTGGTTAAAGTTGCACCAATTACATGAAACACATCAAACATATATATATAAGACATACAACATATTATTTGTGAATCCATGCTCCGATACTTTTACGTTCAATTAATTAGCAAAGATTGTCAAACGACATCTTGTCCTTCTTTGGATGCTGGGGGGTAAGTTTCGGTTCTCCTCACTTATCAGGCGCTCTGGACCTTTCCTTGAGAATCTCCTGCTGGACAGGGAGCTATAAAATTTTCTCTTTTGTTGATCGGAGTTTAGCAATTTATGCGTCCACTGGTCATGAGGGTATTTCTATCTGCTCTTTGCAAGCCCGTAAAACCATTTTAAGCAACGTTAAAGTACGGTCCCTTTTACTTATCTGAGATATCCAACGGTGGGGGGAGGGGGGGGGGGGGGGGGGGGGGGGGGTCCCCCGGAATGGCTTCACCTACTCGATAGAGCATGAGTTTTACTTACCAACTATTGGCTGAGAAACGAACCTCACAACTTCATGGAATGGTCTGCGTTTGATGTGTGTGTCTCATCATTGTCGGTGTGTCTGTTTTGAGACAGATCCACAACATATACACAGAACTATAGTTACTGTAATTATACCTAACCATAGCACTTTTTAGATTGTCCAAGCAGAAATAATGTTACAAAAATGTGTAATGGACATCTAATAATTCTTTAATATAAAAAACGTGCACTCACGCAATGGCACAGTAATATAAAATATATAATATCTAGGTCTATATTCTATATATATATATATTATATATATATATATATATAGACACATATATTAAAGTCCATAAAAATGTCTTGTTAAGGATGAACAATATATCAGTGCATATTGGTTATTGGTTATCATTAGAATTTTTTTTTTTTTAATTTGAGAGTAGCTTTTAATATTGGATCTATATTGGCTCGTATTGCCACACTCATTTTTTCTGTTTTTTTCGTGTAGATGGTTGAATTTAGTTAGACATTTTAATTAAAAATGAGATATTTCGACTCTTAAAGTTAATCTTAAACACTGATAATCTTTAGCAAATCTCAAAATGAATATTCATTTTCATGGTGTACATTGTAATATTGTGATGCTTAAATTATAGCATTTAAAGCCAAAATAATTTTTAGTCGTTTTATTACAATTTAGTGTATTGTACAATTTTAACGTCAGCCATTTATCAGTTATCAGCCAAAACATGAATGCTAGTTTCTGTGATTCAACCAGTGGGGCATAGCGATAGCAACACCAAGGTCCTGGGTTTGATTTTCAGGGAATATATGAACTGTATAAAGCTGTATTCCTTGAATGCAAAGTCGCTTTGCATAAAAGTATGTTCCAAATGCATAAATATGTAAATAATTTTTCCACCAAACTCTATGTAAATTATTTTTCTATCGAACTGTAATGTATTTCAAATAATTGAGTTCTGCAATTTCGTAATTAGTTTTCAACTTTTACAGCCTATTTCATTTGATATGATTTTGACAGCCTCAGTTTTCTGTACAGTAGTTCTCAGCAAAGTAAAAAAAAAAAAAAGGCTAATTTTTGTAAGGAAGCTTGCCCTGTTTATTTTATCACTTGTAGCAATTTGCATACAATACACCATTCTGTAATTTCACAAGTGTGTGTAGTGTAAAACAAGAGCACTGTGCAATGTACCGGCATTGTCTCCCTCAAACAATCCTGTCACAAATCCTCTGCACACCCCACAGTTAAAAAATCCACCCCTTAATTATGCTGGGAAATTAAAAAGCTCCACTTCCCCGAGGTGACACATTTTAACCGTATAAGGCTACAGTTCGGCGTCTCCACCGCACATGTCCATCAACTGCAGAAAAACACCTAAATTAGAGGGAGACACAGGGATCACTACACCTGACAGCTCATGCCTGTGAGCTATTGGCTCCTGCTTGTGTCCACATAGTGCATATAATCAGGCCTTTGTGCTCTAGACAGCATTGCTATGCTGCCGCTGTTTACATTTTACCATGGCCTTAATCTCAACATATATTTATTAGTTAATAAAAAGACAGGAGGTAGAACACGAAAGATTGATGTTAACAAAACTATCCGTGGACGGAAAGCGCACACAGTTGCATGTAGAACGGAATAGATTTCCTCTCTGTATAAATGGAATAATTCATTAGGTGTTATTAAAAACACTCAAAGCGGTGCAAAACAAGAAAAATTATAATATGACACTTGCGCTATAACCTGTGGCATGTTATGTCATGATTTATCGAGCTGAATTGTTACCTATATCAGGACAGTGGATCAAGTCTTTGCATGTGTGGATTGTTAGCTTTTCCACTGTCAACAGCCAGGCTTCCTTTCTGTACTTTGTAGCACTGTTCATTTTGGGAGGCCTGGAAATTAGCGTCTGTCAACATAAGATGTTGAAACAGTGCAGTGACTGAAATGTAAATAGTATAAATGTAGCCTAATAGGTGCGTGTAGATACAAGCAGCTTAAGGAAAAAATGGCTTTGGCGCCATGGGTGAAAGAGAAATGAAGGCATCCCCCATCCTAGCGCATGATAGGAATATTACAACGCAGAGAAGAACATCTGACAAGATGCCATTTCTACATGCAAAGCCCAGCTGTAAATTCCAGTGTGCAGGTTGTGCATGAAGGCAGACGTGTCCTCAGAGCTGTCATCTCTGAGAGAAAGTGATTTTCTGTCACTTTCTATTCAACTTGCTGTTGAGAGAATTGTAATCGCACGACCAATTAGAGTCATAGTAGAGAGCTAAAACGGTAGCTGACCTCTGGCAGGAGCACTGTGACAGCCCAGGGGCTTTAAGACTGCAGGCCCTGGAATAACTGACAGAAAAAAAATATTGATCGATTGATTGATTTTTATAAAAAAATAATAAAAAATAAAATTCAGAGCTGTTACTGTGGGATAGTTCACTGAAAAGTAATACTGACTCACTTTTTCTTTTGTGGAACATAAAAGGAGAAATCTTCAGGAATATCCAAGCTGCTTTTTACCATACTAGCAATAGCATGAACCTTATTGTAAAGTGTCACAGTGTTTTTATTTAATTTTTTTGCATTATAAAGTAAAAAATAAAAGTATTTTTAAAAAGCAGTAGCTTATCTCTACCTGAGGATTGTTCATCGGTTCCACCTCTATCAGGCCTGTAAAATTCCGTTGTCATGGCAACAGTGGGAATTTCCTGCAGCTAGTATTAGTCACGTGAGCTTTGCCAGAAAAGTGCTTGTCGCTCATCCATTAATTCAGATAATCGGATTATCCTGAACGCAGTGTCCTTTGTGTAAAAACATATTTTGATAGCATTATCAGCTACAGTATACCACCAGTTATGACACTCAGAACTCCTCATTTAAAGCCGCTATGATTGCTTTCTCTATTCACAAGTATCTGAATGCACACTCAAACCAGACTGAAGATACAGGCAAATTTGAGTATAATAATATCTAAGTTGCTTTGGCTAATCATAATATTTGTTGCATAGAGCATGTTTTACTAATATACACGTCCCAGAGTGTAAATAGCATCTTGATATTAACAATTAACATAAAAATGTACCAAAATGTTTTATGAATAATATCAGCCGTCTGTGTGCCCCACAGGTAAGACACATCAGAGATATTTCAATTGTGTAGTTTAATGACCACTGGAATGTATATCAATTTACTTGCATTTTGCATACTTGTTGTTGTTTTGTTTGTAGTATAACAATAATTATATTGATGACAGAGTTGAAATAACTGCCATAGAATAACATGAATTAAAGTGTCTAACAGTGACTTTGCCCCACAATTACATTAATTCATAAAATCGAATCTACTAACCTAGCTGCTCGTTTTTAAAATCTCAGATCCTAATCCATGCAATAAATACCGAAATAAACTACTAGTTTGGTGCGAGATGCTAGTTTGATCCTTTTAATTATAATTCTTCTTTAGTACTCACAATTATAATCATCACTTACCCATTAATCCAGGTTTGTCATCTAGAAACCCATATTTCAGACGTGCTCTAACCTGCATGATCTAAGCACTTACTTTCTTTCACATTATAGTATCTGCATGATGTGTCCACAGTGTGACTTTCATAATGCCCATATGTGTTTCTGTGTATGGTGGGATATCGCTCTCTTAAATCTTGTTTTTCCTCTCTCTCTCTCTGTTTTTGTTTTGCTCTTCGTTATCAACTCTTTGCACTGGCAGAGTCTCTTGGGATTGAATTTATGGGTATGGACCAATCCTTCATTCCGATTTCCAGATTGAACTGTGTAGCTCTCATTCCATTTGACACACCTCCATAGCCTCTCTCTGATGGACTCTAAAGCAAATGAACAAATTGATTAACTAATAAATCTGTCAATCAGCCGTTGCTCTGTATAGTAGCCCCTCTTTCCAAGAGTCAGCATGGGAATCATTATCTGCAGCCCTCGTCTCGTCACAGTGGGATTTTAAGGCTTTGTTCAGACAAGCAGAAAGAATCAGATCCGACTCCAATCCGTTTAGGAAAAAACAACATGGAGTCTGATGTTTATAAACATCCATATGTGGTCTAAATGTCTGATTAAAAGCTTTTTTTTTTTTTTTTTGGAATCATATTGGAAACATATTTTTCAGAAGCTTTCAGAAGGTTTTTCAGAAGTATCAGAAGTTTTATTTTATTTATTTGTAATTGTCTTCTGTCATTCAGTGGCATGACTCATATTTAACAAAGTGAATACAAACATTACATCTAAATAATATATATTTAAAATTTCTTTAAAAAAAAAAGATTTATGTAGTAGTCAGGGCAAGTCAAGTCACCTTTATTATATAGTGCTTTTAACAGTACTGATTGTGTCAAAGCAGCTTTACAGTGTCAAGCAGGAAAATACCGGTAGTTTGACAATAATACAGCAAGGTCATCATCTAGTTCAGCTCTCTTCCAATAGTCTGTGCAATCAAGCCGGCAATATTGCCAGAAATTAAGCATCCCCAACTAAGCAAGCCAAAGGCAAACGCCACCCGTGACAGAAAGAGAGAAAAAAAAAACTTGGGCGAACCAAGCTCAGTCGGCGGGGACAGTGTCTTGGCAGATAAAACCAGCATGAATTTTCATTTCATAAAAAAAAAATATATATATATTATATATAAATATTATATAAATATATATATATATATAAAAAAAAAAAAAAAATTAGGCTTTTTTCCTCATTATATCAGGACATTTCTGACATTAAAGGCAATGTCATATTATTGATCCTTAAAAAGGTGTATAAAAATGTCCCCTAATGGGCCATTATGTGCCCTCAATGTACTATTTTACCAATACCATAAGCAGACTTTTACCCAAAAATCCATACCGCCATCGTCTGTAGCAACCAATGCACAAACATCATATATTCTCTTCACTATTTGAACAAACAACTTAAATTTTATCCCTTGCAAAATGTCCAAAAGATCAGTTTTGACAACTAAATTGTATTTGCGTGCAGTGTTAACAAAGCCTAGGAAGTTTCCATCATCTCACTGTTTTACCTATTTAAAATTAGCCATAAATGTTATTGCAGCCCCAGAGACGTTGCCAGAAACAGTTTTACTGTGAGCATTTAACAACGTGCGTAGTTAGTTCAAGTTTTACGTAAGACTTTTGACAACCATATATTTTGTTGAATTGGTTGGAACGACATAAAGAGTCGGCAAATGAGTTGGTTTTTTGTCATCAACACGAAGATGTACACAGATATCTTCAAGTGTATGCAGATAGTCGCAGGCTCTTAAGGAGTTAGCATTATGCGGGGGTGATTTGTGTAAACCTCCGTCAGTTTTACACACCAACCTGGTATTTACTGAGCGGTAAACATAACAAGTGTGTAGCTTCAAGTGAATTTATGTGCACTGGAGTAGTACTAACATTGAATCTAATTATGTTATTCATGGAAAGCCTTGGATCACGTTGGATCAACGTGTTCATTTTCCCTTGCACACGCACTTTCAGGATTTTGCCCGTTTGCACCAGAAAAAAAAAAATCTGTATTTTTTTTCATATTAAGACTTCATATTTCATATTAATGTATATATTTATGTAATATTTTTTTGTTACCACATTTTCAATTATTATTTTTTAAACAAACAAAATTGTAAAATGTTGTCATTTTAGATAAAGGTAACTACAAAAGGTAGATAAATATTTTATATTTTAAAATAAAATTTTGTAGGAAAAATACTTAAAACTGGAAAAATTTTATTTATTTGAAATGTAATTGTGTGCTTAAAACAGTAAGATATATTCTCTGAGAACAAGTCTTCTTTATCAAGTTGATATATCGTTGATTTTTTTAGATATTTTTACTAGAAAACAACAAAAATACTGAATAAATAATTTTTGCAGTTTGACTTTTGACATCAGGGATTGTACAGCTATATTTTCAAAGCGTTTACATAAAATCTGATCATGACCAGCTGTAACTTTTCCAGAGGGACTTTTATTGTACAGCTGATCGCGCGGGGCTTTGACTTTCAAGGCAATATGGATGAGTGCTGCGGATAAGAGTTCCCTTTTGTTTCCCCAAACAAAATACTTCCTTTACTTTCGTTTCCTCCCCTTATTCAAAAAACTAAGTTCTTTTCCTTCTTCCATCTGCCCATTTTTGTGTTGTCTTTGCTTCATTATTTTTCATCTCTATCCTTGCACGCTACTTTGCCATTCTTCTGCTTCACCAATGCGATTTCTGCAGCTGATAATGATTCAAATTGAACGCAGTCTCTCTTTTCTTTTCTGTTCTTAATTTTACCTTGCTTGTACAAACTGAATCCTAGTGCCCTAGCATGTCAAATTGCATTAGTACCATAATTAGGTTGTTTATATGACCTCTCCCAATTGTCTGTTCTTTGCTTACAAAACCAGCCTCTGTTTTCCCTGGAAAATGGTCCGTTTTACAGTACTTGTAAACTAGGCTCTCTATGAAGTCATGTTGTGTGCTTAAAGCAAAAATCAGCTCCGTTCCTACCAACACAGATGAGGCCCTTCAGAAATAATGTTCTCCTCCTTGCTCTGTACTACCGAGCAAACGACAGCTGGATTATTTCATTATTAATTATGAAATATTTCTTCCCTAACTAGCCCCCATCTCTCTCAGACACACATTCTCTTCCTTTTGGAAGGTCTGTGAGATCAAACCAAAGCCCATTTCCAAGGAAAAGGCAGAAGGCTGGATGTAGTCTGTGGTTCGATTATAAAAATAAAAAAATAAAAAATAAACATTTCTTTTTGAATTATACCCAACATTCAGTTTGTGTTAAAGGAATATTCAGGGTTCAAACAAGTTATGCTCAATCTATACAGCATGTGGCGTAATTCAAAAAAAAAAAAAAAGGTTTTCTTTTTTGAGCAAAACTCAAGGTTACAGTGAAGCTTATAACTTTATAAAAACACTTACATCAATTATTTTGATAAAATGTGCGTTCTCTGAGCTGAAAAGCTTTTACACTCAGTTTAAGGTTTGTTGCATAAATTGACTCATCCCTTGTTTTCTTTGAAAAAGCAAAAATCGAGGTTACAGTGAGGCACTTCCTATGGAAGTAAATGGGGCAAATTAGAGATTTAAAAGCAGAAATGTGAAGATTATAATTTTATAAAAGCACTTACATTAAAAAAGGAGTAACATTTTTTTTTAGCACAAGCTAATCAATATTATACCACAAATGCTGTCAAATGAGCTCAGTTTGATAACTGGATCCAGAATATTCCTTTAAATATTTCTATGCATCCATGATTTGATTGGTTATGAATACATTAATAAACTGTAACTGACCAAGCCAAACAAAGACCCTGATGGTTGTTTCTGTGCCTCCATGTAATCACTTCTTAAACCAATTTGTCCCAAACATCCATTCCACATTTCAATTGTCCTCTTGATATGCTGTTAGAGCTTGTAAATTGAGCTGAATTGCGATGCCCCCCAGTGGAGGAAGGCATCCATGGAGTGACTCACAGAAATCATCAGTGCTCATCGGGAGATCGTTCAGACAGACCGCTTCCCTATCGTCCACGATAATGATACGTTTACATTATTCCTCACGCAAGCAGTTTCCACTGCTGAGCTGGTCCATTCAAGCCATTCTTGTTAAGGCCTGAGCCTCGTTCCCATCTCACGATTAATTCTCATATCCATGCAGTTAATGAGAGCGTACGGGATCTGAGTCATGCTAAATGCCCGAACATGTTAATCCAAACCATACATGATATATCTCTCCACTAGATGACTTGAAGGAGGATCGGGGCAGCAGTGGGAACTGTTTACGAGAGAGTTTAGAACCAGTTTGAGTTGTAAATGAGTCTGACAATTGTTGTGTGTGGTAATGTGCAGAGGCAGAGGAGCTCTATCAGAAGAGAGTCCTGACAATCACCGGCTCTGTGTGGCTCTTTTGGTGGTGGGCATAGTCTGTGTGGTGGCCTACTGCAAAACCAAGTAAGTATGAGGCACAACAGCAGCGATATTACTCAGAATTGTAAACACGACATTACTGTAGTAGTAATATTTAATGGTGCCCTTTGTCAATTTTTTGACTGGCCTCAATTGTATGACAAATTTCCATGAAAACTGAAATCACATATTATGGAAATTAACTATAAGTATGAACTTTTAAAAGTGCAAGTACTGTTCAAAATGTTGGGGGGTTTGAAAGAATCGCTTATGATCACCAAGGCTGCATTTACAAAGTAATATTGTTACAATTCAAAATCTGAATATATTTTAAAATGTAATTCCTGTAATAGCAAGGCTGAATGTTCAGCAGCCATTACTCCAGTCTTCACGGTTACATGATCCTTCTAATACGCTGCTGATGATTACTTATTATTATCAATGTTGAAAACAGTTGTGCTAGTTAATATTTTTGTGGAAATTGTGATACATTTTATTTTTTAGGATTCTTTGATGAATAGAAATTTCAAAAGAACAGCATATATTTAAAAATGGAAACGTCTGTACTGTCAATATTGATTCATTTAATGCATCCTAATAAAAGTATGATTTTTTAAAAATCTTACTGACCTCCAACTGAATTTTGAACAATTGTGTATTAAATCCAAATTTGGTAAATTGTAAAGCTACATTTGCTTTGGAATTAATTTGGAATTGAATAAATATGTTTTAAACCTTTTTATTATTTTAATATTACTTTTGCTTGGAAGTTGAGTGTGTTTGAACTCTTGTGCCTTAAAATAATGTATAAATGTAATTACATTGCATAATAAAACATCAGTCCAAGTGGTATATATTTAAAAGAAAGACAGCATTATTCAGAAGAGTCAGAAAATGACTAAATGGGATGTTGAAAAATTACTTAGCAGCAACATAGAGCAGTAGCAAGGCTTTTTTAAATGTGATGTGATGATTGTGACTCTGGGCCGGTGTCTGAGAGAGTGACACTGCCTCACTGTAGCCTCCCCCCCAGGAAACAGAGGAAGAAGATGCACAATCATCTGAGGCAGAACATTTATGTGGATCATCCCAACCGCAACCTGGCCAATGGACCCAATCACCCAGGCCCTGGTCCTGAAGAGATACCCATGGTAGATGTACGTCACTCCTCTTAATAAAATGGGTTTGGTTGTGATGTAATATCATCAGTCTGTAACTGAAGGCCTCTTTTGTTCTCTAATTGCAGTATATCTCCAAAAATTTACCGGCGACTGAGAGAGTCATTGGACACAGAGCAGAGGAACCTTTTCCTGGCAGCCGGCAGTCTTCCAGATCCCACAACTCCTCCACCCGGGCTCATTCCTCCACTCACAGGTACATTCCTGACAGCGTGGCATGTTTGACCACAATTGAGCAGAGGATTTGTGTGTGTAGACTCATCAAGAACCAAGGGTCATGCTCCAGTTGCCCCCTACCTGAGTCATATGTCTGTTTTCATCTCATTCAGCATTCTTTCCCCTTCCACTATCCCGTTGGAATCTGAGTCAGGCGGCCATAATTCATCCCTTTTAGAATTTAGCCACAGGTGTGTGTGAGTGAGTGAGTGAGTGAGTGAGTGAGTGCAGAGAAACTCAGAGGTTATACACCATGATCACCTCGCAGGCCTCCGACTTCACGCTTTTCACTCAATCTGATTCTTACACACATATGTGTTAAACCAGTGGTTCTCGGTTTGTTCTGTCATGACTCCTTTGTAACAGGAACAACCTTTGTACAACCTTAACACTCCCACTCTAATCAACCAACCGCATTGTTGACAAATTTTGTTTGGTTTTTCGTTAAATTAAATAAAGCTGAAATAAAATATAAATACTAGATGAAAAACTTGAACTAATCAAAAATTAGAAATGTACTAAAAGTACTTATTGAAAATCCAAAAATGAAATAAAAATAAATGAATACTTTTTAGAAATATTTTTAAAAACAAATAAAAATGACAAGCATAAATCAATGACTAAAGGCCAAATTTACTAAAATGGGCAAATTAGCATGAGAGCGCAATTCCAAAAAAGCGCTAATGGGAGTGGACATTTCTGCAGGTGATTTACTGACAATGCGCAAGTTAAAGAACACAGATGCAGCCAGATCATTTCCATAATGACCATCACAATCTACCAAGAGCAGCGCAAATTAGCATCTGCTTTAAGACATGCTTTTTTTCCGCGCATTAAATAATGGCGCAAATACCAATAATATGACGAGCACAAATGTTAGTAAATCATGTTGCGTGATTCATTTTAATACTCTCCTCCCATAAATTTTGTGTCTGAAAGGGAAACTCCTACAAATGCATATTCAATAAGATCAGGTGCAAAAATAACTGTGTCCAAGCCTTTTCGTCGCTTTTTTTTCACTGTGTGTCTTTAGTAAATCCTGAAAGTACTATTTTAACGCCAAAAGATGGTTTGCGTTGGCACAAGCTGTTACTAAATCTGGCCCTATAAGTGTAATTAAAATTATAAAAATAAAAATTATTATAGTTTATAAATGGCACTAAAATAACACTGGCCTCATGTCGGTATAAATCCGTATTTTTTATCTGTGGAACACAAACAGAGATGGATGAGACATGAGAGGATTGTGACCAACTGTCCAGTTTCAAAAATCACATAAAAGTACCATAAAAGTAGTCCACATGACTCTGTATGCTCTATATTCTTGTGAAATCATAGTCTTGTGAAGCCAAAGGAAATGAAAGAAATCTAAGAACTTGGGAAGCTTCCCGTCCCCCTACAATTTGAGAACCACTGGGTTAAGCATCTTGTGCACTTTTTCTGCCCTGCTTTCTTTCCTTCCCTTTCTTTCATTCTCTTTTTCTTTCTTTCTTTCTCAGACATGAAGGGAGAACGTGGAGTCTGGAGCGAACAGACAGCGTCCTCTCCGACTGTCCTTCCGGCATGATGTCGTCCTCAGTGGGGACCAGTAAATGCAACAGTCCTGCGTGCATGGAGGCGCGGGCCAGGCATGCCGCACACTGTGGCTTTACTGAGCCCCACCGGCCGGCCCTGCAGTATGGTGACTCTTTCGACTCGCTTGGGGACTCTCCACATAGCGACAGGTGCGCAGGAGCGCCCTCTATTTGCAGCCATGGCACTGAGAACCATTTTAGTGTGTGCAGTAAGACTCCTCTGCGTTTCAGTGCCCGGTCTCCTTTACCCCTGGGGACTGGCATGGGTGGCGTGAAAGATTCAATAGCAAATATTCACAGCATGTACCATCAGGAAATTAAAATGCAAATTAAAGGGGTCATATGACGTTGCTAAAAAAGAACATTATTTTATGTATTTGGTGTAATGAAATGGGTTTATGTGGTTTAAGGTTAAAAAAACACATTATTTTCCACATACTGTACATTATTGTTTCTCCTGTATGCCCCGCCTTTCTGAAACACGTCGATTTTTACAAAGCTCATCGGTCTGAAAAGCGAGGTGTGCTCTGATTGGCTAGCTATCCAGTGCATTGTGATTGGCTGAATACCTCAAGTGTGTGACGGAAATGTTACACCCCTTACCATACTGTGATTCCATGTCCCGGCGCTACGAGACAAAACCAATAAAACCCATTATAAATGAGGCATTTGTTGCATCCAGTGGGGAAATAATTACTGATTATAATGACTTATACTGTCTTCTTACGTGTTGCGTTGCATCATGCCGCGTAAACATAAAACCATGTCTGCATTTGTGATCGGAGAAAAAACAAACAACAAGTATTGCTCTACACTGCTCAAAACTTGCGTTTGAATCGTCAGTGGCACATTCTTTAAATATGAAAACGTAATTACAGGTGTGAGTCAGCATTATTTGTCAGAAAACCGGCATTGTAGGCTACTGTCCCAGGGAACAGTCCTCGCCCTCCGTAAAATGCGTTGCATACACACGAATATATGGGTTGAACTGTTCTGGAACAGTGTTGTAAAGACAACTTAACCACTGATTTTGTCGTGTCCTCTTTTGGAAGGCCAAAACAAAGTAGTTTCTCTTTCACAACAAAACACACACGACATGGTGGCGGCAACAACAATAATACAGCAAGAATAAAAGTTACGCCTTATTTCTTTGCGTGAACATCTGGGCGGTGTTATGCAAATCTTCCCACACAGTGACGTAGACATGTGGGGGCGTGTTAGAACGAGCCGTTTTAGGAGGGCGTGGACGAGTCTTAACTTTTATAAAGAATATATCTTTGGGTTTGAGACTTTAGTCTTTGCAACTTTAGGGATCTTATCTATTCACAAACAGCATGTAACACTCCAAAGAGAAAGGAAAAACTTGAAATCGCATCATATGACCACTTTAACAATGTGTGTGGAGTGTGGGGGGGGGGGGGGGTTCTGATCCACCTAATTAAACCTGAACCCACAATTTAACACCCCATGCAATAAATAAAAGTAGCTTTTACAGTATTATTAATAATATCATTGATAAAATTGTCAAAAGAAACCCAAAAAGAAATAAAAAAGCGAAATAAGGATCTTAGATATATATATATATAGATAAAATATATATATTTATAATATATATATATATATATCTATAGATATATTCACACCACACACACACACACACGCCACACACACACACACAGTGCTGGGTAGTAGCTGATTACATGTAATCAGGATTACGTAATCAGATTCCAAAAATTAAGTACTTGTAATTAGAGTATATTACATTTTAAATGCTCATAATCAGATTACAGTTAGTTTTTTATAGATTACATGATTACATATCATTCAGACTGGGCAAGTAAATTCTTCAATTATTATGAAATATTAAAATTATTACATATTCTAAATTGCTTTCTACAATTTCTACTGTTTTGATAATTGGAAAGTATTTCTCAGCTTTCATTCATTTCAACAACCCTGTGTGGGAAACTGGCATAATGTAATGTGTGATGTTGATAACAAAGAATGGAATATATTTGAGGTAAAAAATAATCTAATAGTAATCAAAAAGTAGTCAGAATGGGTAATTAAATAGATTACTCTACAAACAATAATTTCCCGATGTAATTGATAATCAGTAATGGACTAAATTAAGAAGTAATTCATCTAAAAAAGTAATTACCCAGCACCGGTGGTAATACACAAATTTAACAATATAAATATTGAAAATATAATTTTGAGTGTAATTATGTATATATAATATAAATGTGATATTTATTTAAAAATCTGATCAAAATTGTAATTTAAAAAGTTATGTGTATATATATTGTACTATAATATAGTATATATAGTTATATTTACATTTATAATTATTATATCTATAGTATATATAATCTATAGATGAATAGATAGATAACTTCGATATAAATATATAAAAATATTTAGTTACATGTGCTACATCAGCCACTAGCATAAGCAATAAGAAAGTTGACCTCTCAAAAGTCATTGTATAAATCGCACACTGCGTACCATGAAGAATATAACAGTAAAAATTGTTGCGCAAATCGTGCAGATGCTCTGGCCCAGCTGAGAGTGTCAGAGAGGGAGTTGGGGTCAAGCAAAGCTTCTCTGCTCCAGATATGCAGTATCAAGGAAGAGAGATTCTAGCCCACGGCCAGCTGTATTTACAGTTATCTCTCGCCTGCAAAACGCCCACGCCACCATGCAAGGGCCAAAACAGGAGAATTTATACCGTGAGGGGTTCATTAAGTCAACAAGAGCCGAACAACACATTATCTCAGGGGTGAAACAGGTCTCTGGTGTTCTGCTCTGCACTATTTCCCTCTCTACCTTCTCTCCTGCTCTGCAGCTGACTGAGCTGTTGTGCATACGGCTATCTGCCCTCAGGCCCTGCAAATCTGTGACAGAGCAGCCAGTGTTCATTTATCTGCTCCAGTTTGACTGTGGCCTCCTCTCTCAGGGCACGCTCACTTTAACTCACACAGCAACAAGGAAAATTTCCCACATACATGATTAAGTGTAGCATGATGCACTCTAATGGAAGGGAACTCATAAGGCAAGCGTCATCATCCATCTGGTGGCGTGCTGCAGTAACAATGCTAAGCCTAGACTGGGAGGTTTGACGTGGCGTCATTTGTTCCTGTAGTGTGTACGTCTGTTGTCATTTGCTATTGAGCTTTCAGCCGCCATGTCTTAGTGTGCATACTATAATTTTTCAAGTGCCATAGCAAGGTTGGCGTAAATTGATATAGTACTGCAAAAGTACAAGGCAGGATCACTGCATATGGGCAGCAAACACAGAGCAGGGATCCCACACCTTTAGACCAGTGGATTTTCACAAATTGTCCATGATGCAGTAAGGATTTTAACACCATTTTAGAGAGGTTGCACTCAAACAGCAATTTCTAGTCAGCAGTTGAGTATAACTAGTAGAATAGAAAATGTATTCACAACAGAACATTTTTAAAGACTGACTGAATTTTGAATGACTTTTCCAGGCCTAAAAATCACAATTTTAAAAGTCCAGGTTCTCCATGAATGGGGGAACTTGAGGAAGAGGTTCTCAACCTTTAGGTCATTCATGTGTGGTCAGAAGCAGAAGATTTATTGTATTATATTTACTTATGAATGAAAGTTATTTTATTTAGTGCAGCAAGTAAGCATCACCCCCCATTTTTGAACATAGATGTGAAAGTGCACTATCCAAACTTAAATTTATAACTTCAAACTTCAGAACATTAATAAATAAAAACACTTAACCTAGCTTAATGGACTACGGCGCTAAGGAGCTTATTCAGTAGGGGCTACAATTTCTTAATACAGATAGGCAAGAAGAATAAGAAGATGAGCACAGAATATGAACGAAAGGGCTTAATGTGCAATTTAGCGCTTTAAGTTTATATTAGGTTTATCTGCTTGCCTGCATAGTTTGCATCATCAAGGTAACTGAATTTGATCTTTTAAAGTGTTAATGCATAAGCCACGTTAAGCGTAATGATAATCTAAAAATGTGCTTTATGTGGTAACAAATTAATCTTAAAATCTTAAAATTAATCTAAATTAATCTTATTTGAAATTTTTTTTATACTTTTATTCAGCTAAGATGCATTAAATTGATCAAAAGTGACTTTTACATTGTTTTAAAAAAATCTATTGCAAATAAATGCTGTTTTCTTTAACTTTCTATTAATCAAAAAATCCTGAAAAAGAGTACCCTGCTTTCCACAAAAATATTAAGCAGCACTGCTGTTTTCAACATTGATAATAAGAAGAAATGTTTCCCAAGTGCAAAATGAGCATATTAGAATGATTTCTGAAGGATTATTGTGACACTTAAGAATGGAAAAATGGCTCCTGAAAATTTAGCTTTGCATCACAGGAATATATTACATGTTTAAAAATATTCAAACAGCAAATAGTTATTTTAAACTGTAATTATATTTCACAATGTTAATGTTTTGTGAATGGTTTGATTCTGTCATGTGGGTGACCAAAAAAGGTTGAGAACCCCTGAATTTCTTTTTTGGTGGTGGGTCCCTTTGCTTTTACAGTGTGTTTACTTTATTTACTTAACTGATGTGCATATCTGTTCCACACAACCTTCTTCTCTCCCGCCTTTGCTCGCTCTTCTTCCTCTCTCTGCTGTCTCTCTCTCCCTGCCCTTCTCTCGGCACAGGTACGTGTCGGCGCTGACCACTCCGGCTCGCCTGTCTCCCGTGGACTTCCATTACTCACTGCCCCCGCAGGTGCCTACCTTCCAGATAACATCTCCAAACGCCAGCCACGCCATGTCTCTGCCCCCCGCAGCCCACACTCCCTACCCACCGGAGGAGGACCAGCCGCTGCTGCGGCGCTACCAGGTGCCCCTGCATGAGGCACGGGGCCACGAGCCCTACCGGCAGCAGCAGCGTGGCAGCTACCTGCGAGACAGCACTGGCAGCCTTCCCTCCAGCCCCTACCGGCTGGCTCAAGAGGAAGAGTACGAAAGCACCCAGGAGTACCTCTCCTCGATGGAGCAACCAAAGAGAAGCAGTCGGCACTGGCGCAGGTCCAGACTCAACGGCCACGTGGCGCCACGCGGCTACCAGCCCTCCCGGGACTTAGGCTCGCGCAGCTGCCTGTCGGACAGTGACTCAGAGGTGGAGGAAGGTGAGAGCACGCCCTTCCTCAGTATGCAGAACATGAACGCCGCCGAGCCCGTCACCCTCTACAGGCCTGTGCCCGACACGCAGACTTCTCACGCCCACAGCGGGCGGCACGGGTCTCGCGCCAACACACAGACCAGACTGACGCACTCGCGCTACAAACTGGACAATGCACCCCACTAGAGAGACCGCCACCTATCCACAAAAACCGATCTATTATAGACATGCACCTATAAGAAATATTTTTATTTTATATAACTGACAGATATTATAAACAAATGAAATATTTATTTTCATTTTAGCAAAAGTTGTCTACTAGTTAACAGCAAAGACTTTTTTTATAGGGAAAACTCTATTTATATGTACATTTTGATTTACAGCATAAAAAAGATGTGCCAATTTTTTCACAACTTAAAAAAAAATAGAGTAATATTGTGGTGCCTTTTGCTGTATGCTGAGGGCCAGAGGGCCAGTGGAGTTTTTTGTAGCCTTTCTTATACGGACGCCTCATTTTTTATACTCGTTTACTCTTTTGTTGTCTCTTTTTGGCCTTTTTTCCTTACTTTCCTTTCAAGTTCTTTTGGGAGCTGACCCCCATCTGAACTGTGACATCCACCCTTCCCACCGTCATGCAATATAAACCACTCTAACATAAGGTGTATGTTTACATGAATTTGATCCACAGAGATGTTTTATGATCATGTTGCTTTGCCAAAAGGAAATCAATAACAAATGCAATCGGGGTTCGGAAAAAACGTACGAGTGTGCGTGAGTGTGAACGACCAAACGTGAGAGGCCTCGAAATGACTGTGGCTCTGAGAAATATGCTGCTGATGTCTAGAGTTACGCATGTGGGCACTTGATGTCGTCTTACAGATGCACCGCCTTGACTTGCTTTGCATCCCTACAGGGTAAAGGTGCGGTCACATTTACCATTGTTCGGCGAATTTTCGTGGGCGAAATCCAGTCATTTCAATTGGAATTCGTGTGATTGTGAATTCCGGTTTGAGGATGAAAGATTTCCTCGTGCTGTTGTAGTTTGTCACACAGATTGGCTGTGTTGACCAGCAGAAAACTGTTTGGTTTGAAAGTGACCCCGCTATGCTACTGACAAGGGACTTTTTTGCCCTCAAAATTTCACTAATGTGGCCGCACCTTAAGGTTTGTCACACGGAAGCCTTCTCTTTCCAAAGGAGATTGTGGGTTAAATATGAGGGGGCCGTGGGCCGGGCTGTCAATGCTAATAGCTTTTGACAGATAACAAAGAAATAAAGAACATATAGTCTCTCCCACTCGACCCACTTTCCCATCACTCAGTCGAATCGCCCTCATTATCAGCAAATCCATCCGGTTAGAGCGACCAGTGGAGAGATAGATGGGAGGAATGGAAGGCCTCACAGCGTCTCAGGACTTCACTCCACTGCACATCTTCCTCTAGCGCAGGGCTGAAGAGAGACTGACACCAGGCTGATAGATGTGTCCACTCCACCAATTGGTCCTGGTACTTTGGGACAGGGAGAGTAACAGGACTGTTCACACAGGACATGTTCTTGCACAGTTTTTAATTGTTGCTTTGTTTGATGTATTCCATTCAGAGTCGGAAGTGGGATATTCCTATTTGATATTTCCGACTAGGAATATGGTGTATAAAGAAACAAATTGCATTTTTTACATACACACATACAGTATATATTATATATAATATTATGATGCTTTTACATATGTAGTATTATTCTTATTCTATTATTATTATATGTTGTTGCAGTATAAGTGCACATGCACTTTTTTCCTTTTTTTGTGCCATGAATGTCACATTTTCACAAGTTCAACTCTGACATGCAGTGGAGTGGATGAGTATCAGTGAAAAATCGAAAAAAATAATGGACCAATCAAATGAATATGACGGTGTGATAAGCATGTTTATATTTAACAACAATTTAAGTTGGGTTAAGATACTCTTTTTGATTCTGTGCAGTGTTTAGCTGTTTTTAATGTTCGAATGTGTCCTGTGTGAACGGCCCTGAAAAGTTCCTGTGCCGAACACGCAATCACATGCACACACAAACACGGTCTCAAATGACAAGACAAATAGCTGTGAAAAAGATTAGGGGTCATTAAAATACCAAAATATGCAAACTTTATATTCTACTTGTGTTCCAATGCATTTCGTTTTTTTGTGTGTGTGTGTGTAATGTGGAGACGATTTTTTTCCTGTTGATGTTTAACTTTGTCAATGTTTTCATTAGGTCCACATATTTCATAATTATTTAATATATTCACAGTTAATCTAAGACACCAAATAGTGCAGGTCATTATTATTATTATTATTATTTTAATATCGAATGCTATATCATCAGTTTATCATTCTTTTTCATATGTGACTCCCATGTCCATTTTGAAGCACTCACTGGGCCCAAACCAAACCAGAAACAGCTGCACTGACTGACTCTGTTTGGATGAAAATACTCCAACATTAAGAACCAGTCAGTATGGATCAGCCTGAGATGAAGTGTACTAAAATCAGCTGTTTTTAACTCTTCACCTTCTAGAGCATCCACAGTCGGCATCAGCTTGCCTCCTTGCTAAAAATGTCGAGAATAATATGTTGAGAGAGGTGGTTTTGGCACAGAAAATCAACACCAAATAACGGAGGAAGATTAGAACTTGACAGATACGTGATAAATGTTTCCATGCACTTCTTCCATAAAAAAAGAGATGAGTTGTAATTATTTTGGTGAAAAACCAATGTACAAGTCCTAATAAAAATGGGTTTAATGCTGTGTTATGACAGCACAATGGAATAGCCGTTTTCATTTTAAATGAAGAGATGTTTTGTTTTGAAGTTTGAGCAAAAATTATTTTGATCCCCTACCTTTCTTCCTTACATTTGGGGTCTTATTTGTATGTTTGAGAAATGCCAGAAAGACAGTGCTCTAGTTAGTTTAAATGTGATATCGCTACTAAACGGTTATGACCTGCCACTTTATTTCTACTTTTCATTTTCCCCGGCTTGAAACGTCTAAACACCTCACCTCTGCATGTCCTTGTGGTCAAGGTTAGATGGGTGCATGGTACAAGCAGCAGATGATTTTTTTCCCTCAAGTCAGTGGAAGTGTATTTTTTTTTTTACATCCAGCAATAAAAAAGGAATATTTTCCCCCACCATGTCCATTCTTGGAAAATGCTAGAGGATTTAAAAAAAGTGAGACAAACACACACGACTGTCATAGATTATAAAAAATGAAATGAAAACACCTGTTCATATGAGCAATTTTTCTTGGTATCATTTTGACACATGCGCATATCTGACCTGTTGTCTGACTCCTCTGTGTGGCTATAGATTTTTACAGCTCATTGAACAAACCCTTGGCAAAAGGTTTTTTTTCCAAGGCAAATGAGACTCATTCTGTGTGAGCTGATACCTGAACAGTATTGGCTATACAGTCGGCTATTGCTTGGATACACTTTGTTTATTTGCTCCCAATTAATTTTCTGTTGCATTTTTTAGCTTTTTTATTTCTAAATAGGTAAAACATGTCATGTTGCCCAGTTTGACCAATACTATTTACTATTTATGCACTAAGTACTATTTCTATACTATACTATATCTACTAAGTACTATTTAAATGTTTGATTTTAACAATTAGCAGAATGAGCGGAAGCTTTGATAATATACAGGTTTAAAAAATCATAATTTACATAATAGTTTAACAAGCTCATGTTTAGTGCTCACACAAAAGTATGAAACCACGTTTAGCATTCATTTATGGGTAAAGTTACAGCTAGGAAGCAATGTCCACTATAGAGGATACATTTTATGTTTCTTCAACTTATCTCATGATTGCCCATGTCTGAGGATTACTTTTCTGGGCGAAACAATGTGTGCTTTATGGTTTATTATAACCTTGTTTATGTGACATTATGGCACGGACAGACGGAGGAGACCGAGGAACCAGGTTTGAATGATTCTCTCACAACAGCTCGTACCTCCAGCTGCACACATCTGAGTTTCAGTGTCGAGGAGGTGATTCTTTGTGTCTTGTGCATTTCCAAGACATCCATCTGGGGCCCATCATCGCCGACACTTCGCTTTCCACTCGATGACCCTTATCAGCTCTCAGTTTTATGTGTTTCTGCACTCTTTGGTCAATCCTGATGTGCCTAATCATGAAACATATGCCCCAATATACTGTTGAGGAGCTGCCAAGTAAACTTGAATGCACCATTCTATAATAACTTAATTGTAGGTGGACTGCGGCCTACCTGTTTTAAGTTTCACGCTTACAACTTTAAGAGGTAATTACTTACCTGATTCTACACGGCAAATGCAGTAAAACAAGCTGAGTATGTTATCTTTAACCGTCATACATTTGGAGATCCCTGCTGTAGTAATGAAAGCAGTTTAGTATTGAGTAGCGTAGTTTAACAACTGCTGAAAGACCTTATTTTTCAATCACAGTAATGCAAGTTCTCTCTTACTTCAGTTATTCATAAAAGTGCTAATGTCTTGAGTATATAGTGCAAAAACTGCTTGCAATCTAGACTTCACCTCAGACACCTAGTTTTTTTTTCTTATGCAAAAAGCTTAATTTAAAAGCTAGTGTATCCAATATTCGGCAGGTAACAAGAAAGTGAGATGTTACAGATAATTTGCAATTCAAATGAATTTGGGACTTGACGTCTGTAGTTCCTCAGCATTTGTGGTGACCCTGCTTAAAAAATAAAACGGCTTAAACCTTAAATAGCTTAAAGGCCTCACACATTATTCTTTGTCAGGAAAATTCAGTATTATAAACATTTTAATTGCAATCAATGCAATGCTAATTCAAACATTTGCATGGCAATGTGATATCTATTTTTTATGGAGAAGGGTTCAAACTCTTTTCCATTGTATTGCAAAGAAAACTGGCCAACCAGTTCATTTTTGGCTTATAGTCACATGCTGTCACATAAAATAATGGCTTGTTTAAAAAAAACATTCTGATGCTTTTTTTAGGATTGATCTTATCGTATGCAGATAAAGCACATATTTCTTTTGAAAAACATTTGTTTTGGGTGTGAACATGCCTTTTAAGATGGTTGCTGGTCTCCAAGTCTGGCTGGCGTTTTAGTTGATGCAATCTGATATCAAAAGAATTCATAATGAGTTGGCCATTTCATATGAATTCATACGATCTGAATGAAAACGTATTTGTTGATAAAACTAGGGTAAAACCAAATCTTCAGCAGGGTGTGGGCAGATCATACAAAAACATACTCGTATTGCCACCAGTGTAGTAAATTTCATATGAATTTTCATGAGAGTCTTTGGTTTTAATGCATTCTGGGTAGGTGAACATTGAAAAACCATAATGATGTATATTGACTGGAGGAAATATATCACCTTGTTTCTAGAGTCAAAGGCAGTTATCAAATTTTATACATATCTGTCTTTTCTCCGTCATGGAAGCAACAACATCGAAAATCTGGTTCTGTGTCTTTGGGAACGTATCTCACTACCTGAATGGACAGTGAATCACTGAAATAGACTGTTGTTGGCATGAGATCCATTCTTTAGTTGTTGACATCAGGAATAAAGTATAAATCATAGTGATTAATAGACTGCCTCTGAGTTTCATTTAAGGGAGAGATGTGATTCCTCCACTACAAGGGAAGTTTCATGTAATGTCTAATCATTCAAAAGAGTGGAAGAACAGCCTGTGCACGTTTGGAACGGCACCGTTGTGGTTTTCTCCTCTCTGGTGAGCTATGATTTTAAGATTAAGGTGTGGAAAAGGGAATATTAGTCTCCAGATATGGAGGGCGAGATATATAGAACCTGATATGGAAGGCGTTTGGGTCTCAAACTTTCCAAATGTTGCTTCACCTTCAAAATGTGCTAATCGTTTCCCAGATGATTTGGCATCATTGTCTGTTCCCATCTACTGATTGCCAAACACAGGATAGCCAAAGCATGATCCCATTAATTTCAGATTCAGCACCAAAACATTTCAGACACATTCACAAAATGGCAAGCAATGTAGAGTTGAGGAATATGTTTGGATTTCATTTATGACTTTATAACAAGAACAAACTGAATCAACACTACATTGTCATTGTAGTTTAGCGAAATATATGTCAGGTTGCAAGAGACTGTGAAATCAAATGAAATCTAAAATTAAATCAAACAACATAATCAAAACAATCAAACTTTTCTGTCATTATGAGTTGAAGAGCTTTGTTAAATGTGCATATACAAACATTCATGATCAATCCTCTAGTAACATAACAGCTTAATCCAGTTTAAGTTGTTTTGCGGTCTAGCTGTCTCTGTGAAAAAGAAGTACATTTTTTTTAACGTGTACTTGCAGTGTATTTTAAATGTTAAAATCTATAAAAACGACTTGCAGATAACTTAATATTAATGAAATAAAAACCACTTAAGCATGCTTACAGAGAGTACACTTTCATGACTGTTTCATAGAACACCTGTACGAGTTTCTTTCTTCTGTTGAACACAGAAGAATGTTGGCAACCAAACAGCTGACAAATAGGTAGCCATTGACTTCCATAGTATTTTTTTGCATACTCTGGAAGTCAATGGCTACCATCAACTCTCCCTTCAAAGGTTTTATTTAAAAGTACATTTTGAATCATTGTTTTAATAAGCTTTTGTCATGCTTTAAAGAAATACAATTATTTTGATGCACAGAAGCACAGAAGCCCTCTAAAATCATTAAATAAACTGCACACCTTGGATCACTTCCTCCTCATTCTTAACCTTAACATGGTTCCTAACACAACACATACCCCTATACATGTCACTTTTTGACGTAACCTACGCTCTCTCTCACCCTCCCGGCTATTTGCTATGGTTTCATCTTCGCTTCCTCCCTCTAAACAGTTATCATCTCTTGATGCTAACAGTGCTACTGATACTTCCTGCTCCACTCTTACATCTTGTTTAGACACTGTCTGCCCCTTGTCTTCAAGGTCAGCCCTTACCACCCCTTCTGCCCCTTGGCTGTCTGATGCTCTCCACGAACATCGTTCTAAGCTCAGGGCTGCTGAAAGGGTATGGCGCAAATCAAAAAATCCTACTGACCTTAATATGTATCAGTCACTCCTCTCTTTCTTCTCCGCTAATGTCTCCACTGCTAAAAAGACATACTATCACAACAAAATTAACAACTCGCCTAACTCTTGCATGCTCTTTAAAACATTTTCCTCCATCCTTTGTCCTCCTCCTCCCCCTCCTTCATCGACAGCTGACGACATTGCTAAATTCTTCATTAATAAAATTAAAACCATCAGTGCACAATTTTCCACACCACAATCTGTCAAGCACATCTTACCAGCAAACATACACTCATTCATATCCTTCTCTTCCCTCTCTGAGGCAGAAGTCTCCAAACTCATCCTTTCTAATCATCCTACTATTGTCCGCTTGATCCTATTCCATCTCATCTTCTTCAAGCCATTTCTCCTGCAGTTGTACATACACTCACTCACATCATTAACACATCACTTCACACTGGTGTTTTTCCCTCAACATTTAGACAGGCTCGTATAACCCCTCTAATTAAGAAACCCACCCTTAACCCATCTCTTTTAGAGAACTACAGACCGATTTCCCTTCTTCCTTTCATTGCAAAAACACTTAAACAAGCAGTGTTCAACCAAGTCTTTGCCTTTCTCACACAGAACAACCTCCTCGACAGCAACCAGTCAATGTTTCAGAAGTGGACATTCAACCGAGAAAGCCTTGCTCTCAGTTGTTGAAGCCCTAAGACTGGCAAGAGAGGATTCCAAATCTTCAATACTTATCTTGTCGGATCTGTCCGCTGCTTTTGACACGGTTAACCACCAGATCCTCCTGTCAACTCTATTGGCAAAGGGCATCTCAGGAACCGCACTCCAGTGGTTTGAGTCTTACCTCTCAGATAGGTCCTTCAAGGTATCTTGGAGAGGTGAGGTGTCCAAGTCGCAACATCTAACTACTGGGGTGCCTCAGGGCTCAGTTCTTGGACCACTTCTCTTCTCTGTCTACATGGCATCACTAGGTTCTGTCATTCAGAAACATGGCTTTTCATATCACTGCTATGCTGATGACACTCAACTCTACCTCTCATACCATCCTAATGATCCGAAGATAGCTGCTCGCATCTCAGTTTGTCTAACAGCCATTTCTTGCTGGATGAAGGACCATCACCTTCAACTCAACCTTGCCAAGACAGAACTGCTTGTGGTTCCATCAAACCCAACATTTCATCATAATTTCACCATACAGTTAGGCACATCAACCATAACTCCTTCAAAAACAGCCAGAAACTTTGGAGTTATGATTGATGATCAGCTGACTTTCTCAGACCACATTGCTAAAACTGCCCGGTCCTGCAGATTTGCTTTATTCAACATGCTTCTTTCGGAACATGCTTCACAACTCTTTGTTCAAGCTCTTGTTCTGTCCAGGCTGGACTATTGCAATGCTCTTTTGGCAGGTCTTCCAGCCAGTTCTATCAAACCTTTACAATTAATCCAGAACACTGCAGCCAGATTAATTTTTAATGAGTCGAAAAGAATTCACTCCACACCTCTGTTTATCAATTTGCACTGGCTACCAATAGCTGCTCGCATAAAATTCAAGGCATTAATGTTTGCCTACAAAACCACCACTGGCTCTGCACCCCTTTACCTAAATTCATTACTTCAGACTTATGTGCCCTCTAGAAGCTTGCATTCTGCAAGCTTTATTGTTCATCCCAAAGAGGCACAAAATCACTTTCACGGCCTTTTAAATTAAATGTTCCCTCCTGGTGGAATGACCTGCCCAACTCAATCCGAGCAGCTGAGTCCTTAGCCATCTTCAAAAATCAGCTAAAAACACATCTCTCCCATCTTTATTTGACCCTCCAACTTTCTATTCTAATTCTAATTTTTTTTTAAAACTTGCCCCTTTTAGACTTGCACTCTATTCATTTACTAACTTCTTTTTTTCTTAAAAAAAATTTTTCTCTCATCTTTTTTGTATTCCATCTATTTGTTTTCTTTTTGTTTATTATACAATTAACAAAACCAAAAAGGCCTCTAACACTAGCTTGCTCTATTATTTTTCTATTTTATCTGTTTTCTTTTTATTTATTATATAATTTAAAAAAAACTTGCTACGTGTACTGCATTAAGCTAACTGAGACTTGTTATAGCACTTGCATATCTTTGCTCTCTTGCCTGATTTTGATTGCTTCCATGTCCTCATTTGTAAGTCGCTTTGGATAAAAGCATTTGCTAAATGATTAAATGGCACAGGCACAGGCATGATGCCTTCAAAACAGACTGAGGTCAACAAAATCTGTAAACCGGACTTGCCAACTTCTTTCTAACCTGAGCTCAGAATTATAACAAGACACACCTCAGTGCACGTGAAGAGTTATTTGTCTCTCACAAAGTTTAAAGCAAAGACCACACGCATCCTGTTTTCCTGTCCACTCCTGTTGGCTGACACTGAGTTTGTTGGTTCTCTATATTATATATATATGTATGTATGTATGTAATGTATGTGTATATATAAAAAAATTATTTTATGCCAAGACCAGGTAAGTTTAGGTTGTAAGATGTCATGTAGTCCCCCCAAAAATATAATGATATTTATGAGTTAAGAGTTCAGGGTACTCATATAAAGATACTTTTTATGATCAAAAATACATTTTAAAACTTTTTTTGAAAATAATAGTTAGGATGTGTACACAATATTTTACTTGGTTTCACCACATGACATTTTTAGAGTCATTAAATTGAAACTTTCCTCGAAAATGCTTTTTTCAAAACCATATTAAATCCAATGTGAATACATTAGAGTACATTTCTAAGAACTTGTAGGTGTGTTTTAAAAGCTTTTCCCTTTCATTATCATGGACACTCTTATTAGTGATTAACTTGTGTTCTAAGACCATCAGATCCTGAGAAGCAGGTGTGTCTCTGAGATCAATCTTCTGCTCAGACAGCTGGAAACTTCTAGCGTTTTAAATACACCGCTTTCCCACCAACTTCAAGATGTGTGTGTTAATTACACACGGTAGGGTACAACGTGGCTAAAGGCCCACCTTAAGAAAAAAATGTGCCATTCACTGTGCCTAAAATGTATAATTGCAGAAAAAATATATACGTTGTATTGAACATTAATGGAGCAACAGATTTTGTGTGAAAATAAATAATTCAAGTTGTTTATTTTGTTTAAAAATCTTATAAATATATGAGGTGGCAAGAGGGGCCTTTTGCCCCACACACGGGGTAAAAGGCTCACCAGCATGGGGTAAAAGGCACATGGTATTGACACAAATACTTCAGCTAAAATAATGTTTTTTTTTAAATAATGTCTAAGTTAATACATGTTCAAAACAATCACTTTAGCAAAGATTGTACTACTGTTGTACTACTGTCGTAAAATGTTAATATAAAAAAGATATTTTAAAATACAGAAACAAAATCGTTTTAATAAGTAAAGATTCTGAGAGTATCGAAGGAGATCCAATAATAATTGAATATATATTTACAGTAGTAACAACACATTCTATTTTATTATATGATATGATAAATATCATGTTTTTAAATATGATGGTTTCATTCTAAACATGGTGATTATCTCTAATATGGACACCCAACATAATATATAATAGTTACCATCTGAATCTAACCATGTCATGCCAACAAATGGAAAAGCCATCTATTAATTATCATGTTAATTACTGTGCGCCTTTAGCCCCAACAGCAGGGGCGCTTTTTACCCCAAATACCATACTTTTACATATTCTTTCGTTATTTAAAAACTGTTGCTTTAATTATCTTAAACACAACTGAAAATCATAAAGAAGACATTTGTCTCAAAATATATGCATTAATTTGAGCGATTCTCATTTGCTAATTAAATCTACAACATTTTAAAAAACATAAAATATTAGATCAAGTAAGCACGAATAACTTTGCACTGCTTCCACAACTTTTCCCCGCGCGCGATCGCGTCAAGCATCAGACAAAAATACACGTGCATCTTGAAAAGCAGAAGTTTTGGAAAGTGCTACGCCACGTTTTTGTGACATCTAGTGGTTTAGATGAAAGCCCCGTTGTACCCAACACTTTCCCACACATGCAGTGTCATAATTACGCTGTCTGATTGCAAGGCAAAGAAAACATGACAGGATGATGCATGTTTTCACTCAAAAAACCCCAATGGTCATTATAGTGAACCAGGACACTAAAGGAGGTTTACTATCTCTACATGTTTAATTGCCTGTGCTGCTCTTCATCATGACACAAAGGCTGAATGGAGTCTACACTCCAAACACAACACAGATGCTGCATATGAAAGTACTTTTTTTCTGTGTAGTACAAGTTGTGAGGCATGATCTTTGCTACTGATCTTCAGGATCTTCGGCCTGAGCTTCACACGATCTCCTTCAACAAGTCAACATTTCTCCATTGTGTGGCGGAGGGTGCATGTGCAAATTGTGATGTGCAGCATCTGAGGGTTCACGGTCGCCGTGATTTTCCCAAGTAAGACATGTTCCTGGATCAACATCTTTTGTTGATCCTGGATCAACATTACAGTCCAAAAATATAGACTTAACCCAATCCCTACCCCTAAACCTAACCTTACCCATAATTTATTCCTAAAATCAGAGGGAAATGATAGCTGATTAACAAGGGGTGTAGAAGCACCTAATCCTGATTGTAAGCCTAAAACGGACATTTCCTGAAACGTTATCTCTCAATTCTGATTGGTTGATTACAAGGATGTTGATCCAGGAACATGTTCTACTTGGTCAAATCAAGCTCACCGAGGGTTCACATGTGTCTCTGTGATGAAGCTATGCACACATCAGTCACTCAATGAACAGATTATTTCAACTCATGAGGAAAAAAATTGGCCATACCAAATGCAACAACTGTTATCTGTATCATCCCCGCATTCTGAATATGCTAGGTTGCTTACAGTTGAAGTGTATAATTTTTGCACCACTAGTGGTACCAGCCGGAAATTCCTGAAAACTCCCTATATCTCCTATTGGTCAGAAAAAATGATAGTCCCTCCCCAAACTCACTCCATTAGAATTTCTGTGGAGGATACCAGGAAGGGACATGGAAGGGACGGGAATTGATATATAAATATCTGTAAAGCACTTTTTACCTGCTTTTTGATGCCATAACTACATTTTGTGGTGCACTTTTTTCACTGACAGTGAAATAGTAGTCATGTATTCAATTAAAATCATTTTTGACAGCAGCATATAAATGGCAAAAAATGATTAAATGGACTTCTTGTCATGTCTACAACCTTTCAGTCTTTCAGAATAGTTTTTAGTCAAAGGTTTGGTACGGTGTGCAAAAAATAAATAAATAAATAAAAGCAGTTAAATTCACTTTAATAATCAATAATTACAAATTGATACAAATAATGTTAATAATTATGATTAATTACAATTTAGAAGAATGCAGACAGCTTCATCCAGGTATTACCTCTTTGCCATTTACATGGAGCTGAGTTTTGCGCATTCCACGTACTGGAATTAGGATCCTCCACCTTGTAAAGCAGTACCACCTCAAAAGAACCATTTTTAGACACTTTTACAGCCATTTTACCAAAGAACTGTTTCAAAGGGATGGTTCACCCAAAAATTAAAATTCTGTCATAACATGCCTCATGTGGTTCCAAACCTGTATGAGCTTCTGTCTTCTGTGGAACACAAAATACATTTTTTTTAAAAATATTGGTAACCAGACAATTTATTGACCATTGACTTCCATTGTAAGGAGAGAAAAAAACAACTTCCAAAAGTAAGACATTTCCCAGTAATATTTTCCTTTATGTTCCACACAATAAAAAGAGTGATTTGGAATTTTCGTTTTTTGGATGAACTAACCCTTTAATAAAGCGCTTTATAGGGATGATTCACTGATGGCAAGATGGGTTTTTAATAAAAGTTGGCTGTCTAGTAGATTTTTTCAAAATTGATTGATACAAAACAGAGAAAAAGTGCTATGGTGAAAAAAAGTAGCAAAACTTAAACACCCATAATGCACTTGGCTCAGTTACACTATCCATGAGCAAGGATACAAAAATGTTGAAGTAAGATCTGCCCTGGAGCTTTTTTAAAAGTCTGCTAGATGACACAATTTATGTCATCCAGCAGACTTTTACTTACAAATAAACAATCTTGGTGCAGGTAACACAGACAAAATAATACAACTTGTTCATTTACTAACACTACCGACAATGTAATACACAGGTTGAAAATTAGTTGAAAATCGGCAAACTTACCTTCAACAAAAACACAAACCTTACATTTCTGCTTTTAAACCCTCCTTGTCTGTTTTTCTTTTTTAATCAAAAATGTTAAAAACAATACAAGGGCTATAACGGAGTTTGAATGAGCAAGAAGAGGAAAAGTCCACATCTAACTAATGACTCCTTAGTGAATACTCTGCCAATGATCTCACTCACTGAGCACACAATAGTGCACTGAGAGGTCAACAGCGTTTCTTGCAGCTTCAAAGGTCCACGATAATAAAACGGTAAATGAAATAAAATGTGTGGGATTCATCTGTGCTAAATCAGGCGACTCCAGCTTTAAAACCTTGAATACAATGCTCTGATCCTGCCAAGAATTCAGATCAACTGTAATTACAGGCCATTTAATGCAAAAGATTGAACGAAAGAAAATATCACACTAAATTATGTTCAACTATGTATTTATTCTTGAACTCAACAATAAGTAACCGTCTCCCAGCTTCTGTGATCAAAGAAGCCACATCGCAGGTCATATAAGTTGCATGGATCTCCTGACAGATGAGCTGTGCTTGTCGTACTTTGACTGTAGTAAAGAAGTAATCAAAACAGTAAATCAGACTGTATAAATCTGTATGTCAAAGGGAAAGGTGTGTACATGAGAACACGAGAACTCTATAAACGAAGCACTAAACCCTTTAAGCGTTTTCTTTGATGTTGCCTTGTGCAGTCGTTAAAATGTGTTCAACGTGTTGAGGCTTGATTGACCCTTACTTACCCCAGTAAACTTCAGATGGACAGCAGTCAGAATGTTATTTATGCTGGCAGTGGAATGGCACAGGTATTTAAGTTACATTAGGATGTCAGAAGTGTTGCCTTTTTGTCATTTATGGTATATAGTTCTTTGTTTTCATTGCTACTTTTAATTTCTTGGTACAGTAGTAAATATTGGGAAATATCAGATGGCTGGATTCTGTGATCGACTAATTACAATCAAGTCTTTCAGAAAACCATGTAATAAGAGCTGTGAACACAGGGTCCCTGCTGAAAAAGTGTTTTTTTTTTTTATTATAATAAAATTATTTGCTGGTCTTAGCTGGGTTTGGGTTTAGCCCAAAACTAAAACAAGCCCAAAGCCAGCAAGCCAGCAGCCTGCACCAGGCAGGGAGATCAACAAATCTTCTTAGGATAATTTAAGATGTTTTTTTGTTTTTTTTAGCAGGTATATCCTTTTTGGAAAGTTAAAATCATCAGATGTGTCAAACTGACAGTTTTTGCCAAATGCAACAACTTATTTTAGTATTTAATATCATCAGATGATCTTGTTTTTCTCTGTAAATTATTATGACTAGCACCTGCACTTGAACATTGACTTGTGGCAAGCAAATCTGAGATCATAATATGAGTTTTTATCATCTGACTAAGAGGAATTTACTCCAGTTCAGGTTTTACCTGTCACCCATCATCTCCAGAGAAACCTGACAGTATTTCCTATATTGGAACTTCTGTCCAGTCTTCCTTCTATTTTGCTCTTACATTGAAATTCCAAGTATTACATACAGTTAAGTTGTTTTACCACCTTTAAGACTTCTATTGAACTAAAGCACTGACTAGATACCCAGAAGGCCCAGTGTGAGTAGGACTGAAAACATGGAATGAAGATCCGGAGCTGATGATATAAGAAGGGCCGGACTTGGAAACACTGCTGCTAGTCGCTTTGGCTCCTGTTTGTCAGCACTCTACGATGAAGATCCTGTTTCTGATCCCAGTTTGCCTGAGCCTGATTCTCAGCAGCTCTGCACAGAGACCTGAACCCTGCAGTAAGACCTCCTGCCCTCTTATCTTTTGCCTGCACATTATAGTAAACTTTATAGAGCTTTAACATTTGAAAGAACAAAAAAGAATTTATGCTCGCTTCTTTGAGAAGTTTAAATAAACCTCTTCACTCTCTCTTGACTTCCAGAGTCTCCACCTTTGCTTGAGGGGGCACTGACCGCGGTAAGGGGCCATCTTGACAAGAATATTAAACTGTTATGTCTGAGAGAAAAAAAATCTTTCATCAGAGAAACGTGTTGTTTTGGCCTGAATGAACCAATATAAAGTTTGCTCTCTAACTTCCTTTGCTAGTTTTCTTATCTCTACCCAAAAACTACCTCAAGTCGTGCAAATGCTAACTGTGAGTTATGTGAAAGTGTTCTCTCTCTTTCCCTCCAACACAGTTCATCCCTGGGCACCACTTACGTGTTTTTGAGAAATTCTCTTATGATGCCTATGGACAGAATATCCGAGTTCTAGCAGCTGGAAAGGAAGGCAACCAGACCTTCTTTGTTGACAGGCTTCTGCTCTTTAGAGAGGTAAAGTACCACAGTTTATGGATAAATAGCAAAACATAAATTTTGTAAAGTTCATCACTGGGCATTGTGTTGCTGACTCTTGCTAATAGTTTGCTCTCCTCTCCACAGGGAGTCAGCTATGAGATCCACTACCACAACCAAACTTGTATTAAGACAGCATTAAAGGAACCATTCAGACATATTGGGGTTCCCCATGATGCCCATTTCCTGAATCAAATGGTCTTGGGTAGCAGCTCTGTACCAGGACAAGGACTGCTGATCAATAACTGGAATGGAACAGTGGAGGAAACCAAAGGTAATGTGTGCCATTATGCTGCATGATGAATCTCAGTCAGGTTTTTAACATCCAGCACAGGCTATAATACAAATGTAAAAAAACAATTTTTTTTTAAACTTTTTTAAACTCTCATTGTTTTCAACTTAAAAGACTACTATTTCCACACGATAATAATTAACATAATAAATAAGTAAATATAATAAAAATAACAAACATTAAATAGAATAAACAAGTAAATATATAAATATAAACTGATGGAGAGGTTTTAACCAAGTTCAAAAATCCCTGTGCTTTATTCCAATTTATGAAAAACTGTTTTGTAATAGTCAGATGTAATTTTGTCTTCTGTTTTTGGTCTATACTTCTATATTTTGTCTTCTTTTCTGAGCTGACCATTTGATTTAGCAAATTATTCACTTTTACAATTATGTTTAAAAATAAAACATCAATAAACTCAATTAATTTGCTGCTTATTAGCAGATAGTAATGTAGTTATTACGTCAGAGGTAGAATTAAGGAATCTAAAATATGATCACACAGAATGGGCCATTAATATGTGTTTTGTAAGTATAATACACAGGCAATATGGTAATATGCATGCTTATAAGCAACTAGTTAATAGTGAGAATTGGTCCCTAAACTAAAGTTGCATAGTGTTATATTGATATATGGATATATATAATAAATATGGTTTGTTTTCAGTTGCTTATCATTTCAGGTTGAGTAAACCAATGTAAAATTTGCTCTAACTTCTCTTGCTAGTTGGCTTATGTTCTTTGTACTTTTCTTTGCAGAAAGCTACCTGCTGACCTTCACTGCGTTTGGCTGTGTGCCTCTCTACATCCTGGATTTCACACAGAAAGGGGAATTAACCATAATGACAAGGTTAGTCAAGTAGACTGGTCAAAGGCTGGCCCGTCCCATACAAATACTGTAACCATGTTTAACTCTGCTTTTCATTAAAACCCAAAACCCATGGATAATACTTCTTGTAATCAAGTCTACAATCTTGTCCTTAACCTAACCACATTTGTAGTATACTGATGAAGAAGAACAGATTATGCAAAGGTGACTCTCTTAACCAATTACACGCGTTTACATTGCCTTTCCTCTTCCTCTGATCAAGGCCGCCTTCATGCAAGAATAGCATGCACATAAATAAAACAAAATGTGTGCTTCGTGAATGCTGTACAAGATTTCCTCAAGCATGAAAAAGAAAAAACTGTTTTTTTGGACAAATGTAACCATAATATAAAACATTAATTGCCTGAGCCTGATTCATATAATAAAAACATTTTAAACATGAATACTTAAATATAGGGCATCTGTACATACGTGTGTGTGTGTGTATATGTTGGACACGATTTGTTAACCCATTTCTTCTTTCCATAGCTTCTTTGACCTAGTGGAAGGAATCGAGGACCCGAACGTCTTCATCCCTCCTTCATTCTGTGATTCTGTGGAAGTGCTGCCGGCCAAAGATGATGGGGCAAGATCCTTCATCTCTCTTCTGTGAGAGGAACCAAGCTGGTTTTTGTCAGTGCATGTCCTGCTTAAATTGCAGCACGGACACACCATTTTTTATTTAAATAAAGACAATTTTGGATTTTTTTTAAACACACATTAAACAATAACATGGCTATCCAAACTATGACTACTGCAAGTTCTTTTTATTCTCATGAAAGTCAAATACAGCCAAACATGGTAAAGCAATTCCATCCCTATCATAAATGACGGGCAGTCTTCAACTTACAAGCAACAAGCCAAAAAAAAACACACACACACACACACAACTAAATGAAATAACCATATACTGTACATACAACAAACAAAAAAGTGATGCAGGTTATTCAAAGAAAACTGTACAATGTCCAGTGCTTGTTATAACAAAATTTCCAAAATTCTCCAAGAGTCTTGAGGGGGTTTTGACAGGAAATTGCAATGTTGAGTGCTGGGCTCTCGTGTTCACATTTCACAGGTTTAGAGTGGAGTCAAACCCACAGCACAGAAACAGACGAGGCCTTAGCAGCATTAGATGCAGATCTGTTAATTGTACAGGATGTCATAGTGGCCCGGTCTGTAGAGAAGGAAAATCTTGGGGTCTCCGTCTTCAGGGAAGATGTGGTGATTGACAGTTCCTCCCTCTCCTCGATCCATGTACTCCACCTGGATGCACACATTTAAAGCCTGAGCCAGAGCTATAATGTGAATGTGGTCACTCTCTTTGGACATGGGCTCCACCTCCTGGCCAAAACAGAATGACATGCTGGTTTAAAATGTTGCAAAGTCATTGAAGACCAGGTTATTCTACAAGAACTGGATGAAAATTAAAATCACATCTTCAAAATTGCAACACAGAGACACAAGTCAGAAAGGACGTGTTGTTCAGTGTCACCTGTTGGCAAAACTCTCGAACGGTGCGGCCGCCCTCTATGAAGTGCTGGAAGAAGTCTTCCTCTCTCTGCAGGTACCCAGAGGTCACCAGCCGCAGATAGACGACAAGATAATCTGAAACGCTCTGCTCATTAAAGGAGCTGAGCAGCTCACCTACTGACACTTGCTTATCACAAGTCTCAATCAGGTCCATGAACTGGCGTGAACAAGACAAGAGGAAATTCATTATACATGAAACTCATTTAAGATTATTACTGAAAGAATAATGATGAAATCGGAGAAAAAGGCAAACAGGAGTTTTGAGACCTCAAATGTTGTACTCATTTTCATACATAATCATATTGTAAAAACACAAAGTAGCAGGACTGATTTGATTTCCAGTGTTGCTATCGTAAGCTAAAACTATTAAAATTTGGTTAAGTGAAATGCAAAAAAAAAAAAAAACTTCAACTTTAAAGTTCTTTTAATTCAGCTAAGAGGTCGTGCTGTAACATATCGATCTTCTGTTGGTCACACACATCTTCACACGTACTAAAGTACTTCATAAGTACTAAAATGACTAAAACAAATTGAATTAAAGCTAAATAGAAATGTGTGTGTGTGTGTGTGTGTGTGTAAAAAAAATAATAAAAATGTCAAAATCAACTAAATGACTCACTTAAACTACAATTAAAATAAAACCTTACAATATTTAAAAAAACTCACTTGAAATATTAATAAATACTAATAGTATATACAATGTCTGACCAAAAGTTTAATTAAGCAAATACTAAAGAGTTGAAGATTGAATCTTTATTGCAGTGATTAATATAGCATGCTGTATATAGCATGTTGTATGTTTGGCAACAATTCTTTCAACCCTAATTGATGCAGTGTGTAGCTTTTTATTACTTAAACAACTATGTCGGAAGAAGTACCCATGTACATATTCCAGGATGACAATGACAAAATTCATTAGGCTCAAGTTGTGAAAGATTGGCCATCACAGAGTCCTGACCTAAACCCTATTTGAAGTCTTTGGGATGCGCTTTCGTTGTGGCATTGTTTCAACAACATTATGCGACATCACAACAATTAATTCCATCAAGAGTTGCATTAATTTTTGGCCAAGATCTTGTATTGACGATGGGAGACTCAAACCCTTCTTTAAAGCTGACTCCATCACATCCCAAAGACTTTCAGTGGGGTTAAGGCCAAGACTCTATGGTGACCAATTCATGTGTGAAAATGATTCCTCATGCTCGCTGAACCACTATTTCACAATTTGAGCCCAATGAATCTTGTCATTGTCATCCTGGAATATGGATATGGGTACATCTTCTGAAATGAAACGCTACACGCTGCATCAGTAAGCTTTAAAAGAATCATTGCCAAATGTAAAACATGCCAGAAACATTAGTTCACACTCATCTAAAGACTTACTGTGTTGTGAAAATCTTCAATGGTGAATTCTGTGAAACCTTGGCTCACAAGATCCAGTTTACTCTTGGCAGCTATAGCCTTGAACCTGCCAAGTGAACATAACCAAACAGAGACATGGAGGAATGTACTAAAGGTTACAGGAGCTACTTGAGACAATTATCTTCTCCTCATACTTTCACATAAATGATCTTAACAGGCTTGACGCAACAAGAAGTTTGTCTGTCAACACTGAAAGTGAAACCAGTGTGTGATGTCAAACAGTCAGTGTCGTTTAGAACATATTTAATGTTTAATATTCAGTTTTGTAGAGTAGAAATCATTTATTCAACCAAAGGAATAAACAGTGTTCATTCACTTCAGCTGAACGTAGGCTGGCAGGTGGTTACCTATGTAATTCTTTGCTGTTTTCAAGTAAAGACTCCAGATGTGAGAAACCAAAGGCTCTGTAGAAGCAGTTCCCATCTGGCCGTGTTTTGCGTATAGATGAGTACTTCTTCTGCAAGTCCTGTTGACAAAACAGTTTAAATTGTTATAAAGAACAGTCAGAGATGGGGAAGCTTGGACATATTTGTGCATAAATAAACTAATGCTCTCTTAGCTCTATGGTATGTGACTTGATAATGGAGACAAGTGCATAATCATTTATACATAACATTCATTCTCTATTGTAATGGTTCACTTACTCTTATCTTCTGCTGGTAAATGGTGTCATCGTCAGCATACTCTCGCTTAAGGACAGAAAATTCCTGTCTTTCTGACACCAGAGGAATACTGGTCGATATCTACGGTGACATTCAGGATGGGTTAAACTATAACAACGCTGATATTAATAAATTTCATTAAATTGCACCAAAGCAAAAACATCACTTGTTGAGTGCATTGCAGTAAGACCTTTTATTCTAGAGGACCAATGTGTGTGTAAAGCATCACATAACATTACAAAAATACTAATTATTGAGAGAATGACTCAACAGTTACCTCTTGTTGAATTTGATCTTGCTGTGCAATAATAGCTTCATCATGTGCAAGACAATTCAGCCCTGTCAAAGTACAAACGCGGTTAAGTGTCAAATTTGACAGTTACTAGAAAACTGGCAAAAACCATAATTGAACATGGTCAAACTTAAACATTATTATTGATGTTACTACGAGTGTAATGGTATTTTTACATTAGTTTCACAGTGCAGTGTTTTTTTTAAACGCGTATGTGTTAATTTTCGTTTATTAAATGTTTCTATAACGCTAATGACCGTATATAGCACATTATTAAGATCTGGACACTGAAACAAGTGCTTTAAAACATCAACAATGGACTCTCAGCTATTGTTGTTAGCAAGTTAGCAAAGCGCTAGCTACTCATCCAATCAGCTCATGCGCTTCACACCGCTCGAAAGAGCATCGGCATGTGCAAACCGATATAAACATACACTGATTCTGGCAAAGTTGGGGTAAAGTACTTCTCACCATCAGTCTCTTTTTGAGAGATCTCCTGCTGTTGCTCCTCCGCCATGTTCCTGCTGAACAGTCATTTCCGGTCACCTGATTGATTGGAACCGCTGGAGATCAACCCACTTCCGGCTGAAATTCTTTACCTGAATTTCTCGATCGTACAATTGTTTTACATGTGTTACAATGGTTGCCTGTCTGAATGGGTTGAATTGAGTTCGGTTTTCTCCCATAAAAGCTGGTGGTAAGTATACATTTTGACATAATTACTAACTTTTTTTTTCACAGATGGCAAGCTCTCATAGATGATTAATTTACTAAACACAAATTCACCTCATCTCGCATCCCACACTCCCTCATATCAACTATTTTGACCATCATTGTCCTTCTTTTCCGTGATTATAAAGTGCTAAAGGAGCTTTAGCGGCGGTGAGCTCCTTGTGTGTGCGTTGTACCCTCATAGTCTGACTATGGGGGTTCAGTGTTAAAACATTTCAAAATGTGATATTTTGCATCAAATACAAGGGTTAGGGTACGGGGTGTGACACTCCAGACCTGACACACCAAATGTAACTCAGTTCACTTAGATGGATTGCTCCTCCCAATTAGCCAATGATCTGAATCAGGTGTGTTAAAGGAGAAAATTTAAAATGTTCAGCCCATCCCTTCGGAAAATTAACCATTGTTTTTTGGCTAATTGATTACCATTGGTATAACCACGTTTATTAAAACAAATTCCATTGTTAAACTATATGGTTAGTGTAGCAAAACCATGGTTAATTTGTGGTTTAGCTATAGTAACCATGGTTGTTTGGTTTTATTTTTATCTGTAGTAAAACCTGGGTTAATTTTTGTAAGGGATGATTGCAAACAGCTACCAAATATGGGGCTTCTTGAATATTTGAAATGTTTTTCCAAGACAAAAAAAAAATTTAAGTGACTTGTATCTGTGTGACCTTATTTTGAGAACTACCTATATGCAACATTTGATTAAGCATGTGTCGTGGACGTTCTCAATATGAATACATCTTAATATAAAAGTAATGACTTCTCTACCACGGACAATACAGACAACCTCCAGTTGTCAATGACGCAATGCAATACTACAGTACCAGTTCAATACAATCCAATACTTCCCTTACTGAAGTATGGTGATGGCGTCCCGTCAAGAAGTTACTATCACTATACCTCAATCACACATACGCACCAGGTCTTTAGCATCTATACACTCTCACCACCCTTCTCAGGTATACGCTGGTCCGACACAGGATCATAAATACTAACTCCAAGTATTACAGCCTCACCCCGAGTGCGGGTCTATAGTTTTCCAACACTAGCACTGTCTCTGCTGTGGTCCTCTGAGCATAGAATCTTTAGTACTCCTATTCTTCAGCTGTGCAGCATAGACCAGACACAACTCCCAAGTTGCTCTTTGCAGGGATAAAAAGTTTATTCATGGCCAGGAGCCCACTGATCACAACAACCAAGAGAGACTCCCTGAACATGTATATTATACCTTATAGTTGAGTAATAATCAATGTCACTCAAGTCTTCTTCACTGTAATTGGTTATACTCATCTGGTCATTGTTTTGTCATATGACTGTTCTACTGTTTTAAGTGCTTTTTGGGTAAGTATAGATTATTTAATCATAGATACATGGTCTTTGATCTGAGCATCCTTAGTATGTACTTTTCTGAACATTCTATATTGAACACCCTTTTGACTCCTTCTGAGGCCATTGTAGCGTCTCGACCAATCTGACACACTAATTTTTATTTGATTTAACAAATCAATTATTCATTAGATTAACAAATCGTCACAGTCCCCTCATTCAATAGACTGGATGCCAGGGCTTCGGCTGAACACCATCCCCCACCTTGATCACCATGACAACTAATCATGATATCACTGGTTTTAGGGCCTAAAAGGAATGTAGGGGAGAAACTCCCTCATTTTCCTCATAAGAAAGACACATAATGCTCAGAGAAATGGACTGTTCTCTAATTATTTCATAGGAAAACCTTTCTTTGATTGATTACCCATATCCTTTGGTCATTGTGTATACCATTACTGTCTTGTATATTGTCTGTTGTAGTGTATGCTGTTTTATTCATGTTATCATAGACCACTAGTTAATATAACCTCACCTATTTCATGTCTAGTATCTATGAATTCGCCTTTTTATGATCGAAACAAGTGTGTATATTAGATGCTGATACCTATGCAACATATTGATGTTCTAAGAATCTTTACTAATTTGTGCCTCAACACCCAAGCTAATTACATATGCGAAATACCATGCTTACAGACAAAGAGTCCTAAAAATCCCCAGTATTTCCAACCTCCCGCTTTGGATTTCAGCCTTCCTCATTGGACGAGCCCATCTTGAGAGGCGTGAATCTCGGCAGGCTTTAAAAGGCCACACTCCATGTGACCCGCCCATGTTGGTGGGGGGTGGGTTCAGTGAGATCAAGATGAAGATGTGATAAACGCTCCAGGATACCAAAGCTCGTGCCAGGCTCCGGCCTATTCCTTTTCATTCATCAAGTGATTCTGACTCAAACTGGTTCTTTCTCATCTTTCTCAGCAAGATCTTGGGCCTTAAGATTGCATCATGAATCTTTTTCAGACATACGCAAGTATCAAACTTAGTCGATTTATTTGATGCATTAAGTATCAGTTACACCTTTTTATAAGGTGTGTTTGAACTCAGAATCTGATGTATCCTTGAAGGCTTAGATCTGTTGGATATGCAAATGGTTCCATAAATGTCATTCCTTATGTTTCTTTCTTTAGTGCTAAACTTTAACCATTTCCTATACCAACTGTATGCATGTGTATGTGTGTGTGTGTGTATGTATATACCGGCTTCATGTGTTGTCAGTATGTTAGACTAGTTAAGTGTTTATTTAGTTAATAAAACCTTACTTGTATCACCCTTGACGTGTTCATTGTTTACTCATACCGGAGTCAATAATCATGCAGATTTACGTTACAAGCTTTGTAGAATTGTACAGTAAGAAATTTATTTCCCTTAACCAGGAAATTAACTTTCTTGGAATTGACAAGACAGTTGACACTGAGTTGGTCAGCTAAATATCTACAGCGGATTTAATATATGAATAGTTAATTATAACTGGTTATGGTTAATTATTCATATTTCCATGAGCTGAGTCGCTACATATTTTGGTGGAGAGAATGCGGGCATGGTAAGACGAAAGTTATGAGTTTAAACACTGGTAACTTAAAAGTGTGTGCTTGATAGCCTAGGTTAAAATAGGACGTGACTTCAGAGGCCCTGTTGTGTCCCTATTTGCTGGCTTGTGGAGATGCAGATAAAGTGGGGGTTTGAATTGGTACCGCTATGATAATTGTGAGAGTCTTTATGTATTTCAGCTTAATGGTACAGGGAGGTTAATCTGATTTTAGCAAGAAACCCTAATTTCAGTATTAAAGCATAAATCTGTCTTGACAAAGCGTAAGTCTTAATCTCAGCTCAGCGGCATTTCCAAACTGTACCATAATGTAATGTGCTTTAGTGAAGAAATCACAAATTGCAGTATTGTTTAAATTGTTTCTTTGAAGAAATCTCAGTACAGTTATATCAATGTAGATTTGAGTGTTGCTCCTCTTTCTACAGCATAAAGGTTTTATAATTAGATTGAAGCATTTCATCTACACTTTGACTGTATATATATTCAAGCCTAGCAACCTGGTGGTCATTATTGTGTGTCACTCGCTGAGTGAAATTAAAGGTGTAATACTGTACTTTAGTACTCATCTGTGAGGCAAACATAACTACATGTATGTTTAAACCGGTTTTAACTTACAGTAAACACGTTTTGTAATTCTTTAAACAAGTGCAAAAGTTTATTGTTGCATTAGAGAAGCACTCACCGAAATGCTTAGGTAATGCAACGAGTCTTGAAGGCTGAAAGCACCACGTTATAAAACTATGACTGTTTAACATAGACCGACATTAAACTGCGTTAATTACACTGGCATGCATTGTTTACCGTGACAACAACTTGTCACAGGAAGTGCGAACGTCACATAGCACAACACGCCATGTTTGTAAACAAACCATGAAGCAGCTAAGCTAACACTACTTAGCATAGTTTCATTTTAGGCTATGCTACTCAAATAGCTTTAACAATTAGGGGTTATCACTCTTTAATTGAAGCTTTTAAATATAGCATGTGTGTGTGCAGTGTGAAGTAGTTTGAATTTAACCTAATCCCCGGTTTCTGTTTTTTTCCATTTCTCTTCCTTCTTTTTCTTATTTTTTTTTGTTTCTCAATCTTCAATTCGTCTCAGTGAATTTAATTATCTTAGATGTATCCTTCCTGAATGTTATTGCTTAGTTACTAGTTAATTAAATTTAAATTTAATTACATTTTAACTGTCTATCTAGAGATGAATCATTAAGTTATTGGGTGTTTTTAGTGGCACAGTGAATAACGCGCTACGGAGGGCGGGGCACACACATGGCATGGCCCAGCATGGGAGCTGAACACGCAGCAGCTGTGACCAGACATGGTGTGTTGCCCAACACAAATCAGTTAATCACGAGTGCTACTGATTGTTCCTAATATCAGATTGATTACCCTGTTTTAATAATAGAAGTCAGCTAATTTAAATCCATTTACATGTTATGCCCCCTTGATGTTCTCTCTGAACCTCAAAAGGAACCAGAGCCATTTCTATTTTTGATTTGTTTATTTTCAAAAATAATCAGCATAATCTGAATAGAAATGCTCTCCTTTTCCTTCTGCTTTTCCCTTTTCTCCTTCATACCTCAGAGATTGAGCCTGTTTGGGGAACCGTCATTAAATTCTGAGTGATAATTTGACAATTATTTGACAGTAGTCTTAAATCATCAATCAAAATCCTGTTTACGTCCTTTTCAGCAAAACATATGCTGACCCAAAACTATTTTAGCATTCACACTCTGTTTTGATCTTGTAGTAGTCTCTAGCCCTTACGCTCAACACCAGTGTGTCAAAATGTTGCAGATGCTCAGACTAACTGCCCAGAATGCAGACCAGAGAGGGCTGGCCAGGCGTCGTGAGGAACACCCCCTTTACCCAGGCCCGACGACCACCTACTGAGCCGAAAGCGGCTGGACGCGGAGAGGGGTGTGCCTCAGACTCAGGACTCGGTCGAGAGTTGTGGCTACAAAAAGCTCGACAAGGTCATCACCCTCCGTGGCCCACCACCTCATGGGTCTGAAACAGGAGGTAAATGATCTCAAGCAACGGATCACGGCGGTAGCCCACAAGGACCCCAGCAAATGGAGTTACAGGAGGAAATCAATATATTTAAAAAGGCTCTGACAGCTGCTGAACAGCAAGATCACCTGGAAAAGGTAGACAGAAAGGACCTGGAAAGGAAACTTTTCCACACAAAATTATTATTAAAGCAGCAAATTCTGAGCTCTTGGACAAAGTTGCCAGAATTGAGACTCTTAGACAAACTTTACATGGTCCAAAGAGAACTCAGGTACTCGTATAGGCTGCAAAAGGAAACACAGTGAGAGAAACACCCTACTCCTGCCCCCCCAATCCCACCCCTGTGTTTCCCCCACCCAGCAGTGTGGCCCACAACTCCCCCCCCCTTCCCCAGGGTGGCCCCCCCCACTAAAGCCTTTTTTACCGAAAATGGGGGAAGCCCCCCCCCCAGCAAACCTTTTTCCTTTGCCTTGTTTAACAAACCCCCCCTCGGCAGCAGCCCATAATAACCTCCACAACCACAGAGAGAGTGGTCCTGTCCAAGGTCCCTGCAGCAGCGCATGTTGCGACCCCCAGAAACTTTGACAAGCTGACCAGAAAACAATAGTTTCCTACTTTATGCAGTAAGAGCAGTAATTTAGAACGGTGGAGTCATTTTAAACATTGCTTGCAAGCAGACACAATAATCAACCTTATGTGTCTGTTTCATAAGTTAGTAACTTCTTCTCCATGCCCATACCAGTTCCTGATCAAAACCAGATAAATTATAAGTTTGATGTACCTTCCTACGCGTCAGTAAGAAGTTTTCAGTGCTATATGTGTTTAAATCGTACGATAAGAAACTAACCTGATTTTAGCGAAGAAATCCTTATTTCTGTTGTTAGTGGAGCATAGGTCTTTTTCTTGACGACGAAATCTCAAGATTAGCAGTTCATTTAAATGGTACCAGAATAAATCGGTCTTATTTTGGGCGAAGAAATCCCCTTCTTAAGTACTGTGTAGGTGATCTGAGCGATGCTCCTCATTCCACTGATTTAAGGCCTTATTATGTGTTATGTTTCATTGTATTCATATCGACCCACTCATGTGAAACATTTACGTAACTCTTATACATGCGCGCACCAGGTTCTGAATATAATCAGATAAAACTATAGCTTGAAGGTGCCTTCCCACAGGTATTAGAAAGTTTCAGTGCTATAATGTTTTTAAATCGGACGATAAGAAACTAACCTGATTTTAGCGAAGAACTCCTAATCTCTGTTGTTAGTGGAGCATAAGTCTATTTTTCTGACGACGCAATCTCAGATTAGCATCTCATATAAATGGTACCAGAATGAATCTGTCTGATCTTGGGCGAAGAAATCCCCTTTTTCAGCACTGTGTAGGTGATCTGAGCTATACTCCTCATTTCATTAATTTAAGGCCTTATTATGTGTTACGTATCATTGTATTTCATTATGACTCGCTCATTTGAAACATTTACGTAAAATTAATGGTGTTATTCTAGCGTAGCTAACTACGAATTCACCATTGCTTGTGAAGTGAATGTGCGGTTTTGATTAATGAATGATTTTGTATGGGACATGCATGAGTTTCCCCTGCATGCTCACAGCAGTGCAAGTCTGCTCTACTTGCACCTGTTGTGAGCTTGCATTGTTCTCCTAGCAACACGTGACCCCGGAATTGTGAGTAGACTCTTCCGGTTAATCTGACAACATCATTCACTTCACAGACCTGTGTGTCAACAAAGAATTGCGTGTAACTAACGCTAACTCTTAAGCTAAGCCCTTTACCTCAACTGCTAGCTGTTAGCATCTGACTAACACTTAGATAGGCGTGTAAAGTGTAACTTTCTAACCACACCTCTCTCTCCCTCTCTCTCTCCCTCTCTCTCTCGCTCACTCTCTGGGTCACTTCCTGTGGGATCCACCCACATACTGGGTTTTACTTGTGTTTATTGTTTATTTTTGTTTTGACTTTATTCTACCTCTTTTTAATTTTTTTGCATTTATTTACATTTGTTTAGCACGAATGTACAAATTCAGCTAAATTTATTTTTATTAAATTTGAGATTTAATTTAATCAAATTTTTATTTATTTTTTATTTTATTCCATTTTTTATTTTTATTTTTATTTTTTTATTTACTTTCCCTTTTAATTTCCTACAGCTCTTAGGACCCCTTTTTTATTTTATTTATTTAATTTTTTTTTTGTTGTTGTGTTTTTATTTTTACCTTATTTTAGTTATTTCACCATCACCATCGTCGCTTTTGGTTAGGATTACATTAGTTCTAGCAACTGTTGTTTCCTTAGTGAGTTATACAGGTTATTAGTAGCATATTCCCTGTTTCCTCTCTACTTCTCCTCACGCCTCAGTGCCAGGCCTAATACGTTGAAGGGCAGCTACCATTGCAACACAATGTAGGCTAACATAAAACTAGAAACAATTCCCACTGTTTCTTTTCCTTTTGACGAGGTATTTGGTGGGTCCCTGCTAGTTTAGCTAACAGACTAACCCTAGGGTTATGAAGTCTATTGCGCATCACACACAAGTGAAACCGCTTACATATCTCTTATAAAACAACTAAAATAGGTAAAAAAAATTTTATTTTTATTTTTTATTTTTTTTTTATTTTTTTTTTTTTGTTTTTGAGTTCATCTTATTTTATTTCAATTTCGTCATAGTGACCAAACCCGTGAACCATCAATAGTATAGCCCGGTCATCAGCTGACCCCTGCTTACGGCTCCCTCAACAAAGTTACTCAAACTCTTTCTTTGTGTTCACGAACAAAAAAACATAGCACCTTACCTCACTAGCTGCCTCCCACCAGCTAGTCATACCTTACACGGCCTACACAGCCGTTCCCCTTAGAGATAGTTTAACACCTCTGTACGTATCTGCATTTGCCTTGTGTCTCTCTCTCGCTGGTGTTCCCACAAGTGTGCCAGTATTTCGCAGACATTCCACAGACATCCAGCCTTGGCAGCTCACCAGGACCACCTGGACAATCAGTAGAGCACTGTAATGGACATCATTCAGCTCAAAGCAGCCAACGACCTGCCATGGCAAAGAAAGGAACAGCGAGACTGCGACATAAGCGAACACTTGACCAGCATCATCCTCTCCTCGTCCCACACCCTCAAGGGCCTCAGACAGAAGGTATATGAGCTGAAACTGCAAGTCACAGAATTTCTGCAGAGAACTGACACCTGCTCAACGAGGGAAAGCACAGAACGGATGCAAAGAACCTCACAGAATGGGGCGACAGAAAGAAATCACCAGTCTTCACATAGGCTCTAACAGCTGCTCAACACCAAGCGCCGCTGGAAAAAGCTATCACACAGGACTTGAAAAGAGAACTTTTTCACACAAAGTCACTCTTAAAACAACATATGTGGAACTAAATGAGAGAGACACCACATCTTAGGCCTTACAAGGCCACCTGCATACAGACAGAGCTGAGGTCCAAACCCTGACTCAGCAATTAGGGAGGTGCGTGACTTGGTTCAGAAAGATTTTAAACAGTCCTACCGACTGCGCATTGACTTAAGCAAAAGACAGCCGGCTGAATATCGGTCTCCAGCAGTGCAAGCCCTCCACGCCTGTGCACAGCTACGAAAGGGGGGAAAGGGACCCAAAGCCTTCTGCTTGACACTTCACAATCAGCTCCCTGACAACCTGCAGCTGCAACAAAAAAAAAATAAAAAATTTTCAGCGAACCGAAGCCACGCAACGAGGTGAATTCAGTGTCACATATGAACTGAAATATGCTTGCAGACCACAAGGCTAACAGATAGGGAAAACACGAAACAGATCTTCCCCTGGCCAGCAGGCCCACCCACTCAGACAAGAGTTTGAACCTGCGAGGGGGGGCGAGAGCCACTGTTCACACGTCACCAATCAGCAGCCACAAGGGGGTGGGCAAGGACCTTTCCAGAGGATCACTGCAGACACACCCACCGTGTGACCCCACAGACCCCAACAAGCTGGCCAGAAACAATACATCTGGCAACCTAAATACTCTCAGAACCAGAGTCTGAACACGGACTGATCGCAGCCCCAGACACCAAGCAGGGCCGGCGAGAAACTCCCCATGCTTACTACCACAGAATTTGACAAACTTACTCCAAAGCTCACAAATACCCTGGGATGGCGGAGGACACCAGCTGCAAGAAGTCATCTAGGCATTATGGCCTGCCGCACAATGCCTATTCAACAACTGTGTGACCTGACACAGAAGGCCTTTAACAAGAAGCAAGGCCTCCACTAAAGGTGTTTGTAAGACCTCACTGATTCTGAACTTCACAACTCAGTATCCAAAGCGGGCACCAGAAGGCACCCAGCATTGCCACAATGCAAAACCCTTCCACAGAAAGCCCCTAGCCAGAAGAGGACAGAGCCATCACCATGGCAACAGACCCAGGTTCCAGACCAACCACTGGGAAAGGCGTCCTCATCCTGCAAACACCACGGTATGTCCAACAGCAGTCCACCACAACTTCCTCCTCCACACAACGGAGGCTACACCAGGACAGCTGGACACGCCTACCTCTGTGTTACAGGAGCTGCTGACACTCGCAAAAGAGCCCCTTGAACAAAACTCAACTAAGGAGTATTGAGAAGGACAAACCTCTGACTCCTTGCCTGCTGCATCACAGCATCAGGCCCCTCCAAGGGAGGAGCATCCCTTGAAACCGGTCGACACCCCAGAAGCAGCCAGACAATGTTGGACTGAGCAACGGGCCACATGCCCAACAGCGAAAGCTCTACCAACACAACTCAGGCAGGCTCAAGTCGGTGCCGCCACAAGAGCAAAGCAACACCACAAACATCAGATTTCTAGTGACGTTCGAGCAAAACAGAACTCGCTACACCACCTGCCTGCATCTAAAACTGACCATCACTAGGTCCGTCTGAAACTCTCTGCACACTACAAAATCTCCATAACAATTACCTGCAATCCCTGGAACCACCTGCACTCTCACCAGTGAGAGTCTAACCCGGCTGTTCCACATCGTGGGTACCACAGATAGCCTACTGGCTAACAGCATCAACAAAAACATCCTACCCGGACTAACTCACTTCAGGATGACAGGTGACACAGCCTCGACACCTGCTGCATAAGCTCGAGGACCCACACTTTGCTACAGCCTACATCACCACAGCACTCCACCAGACAGCATCCAACACGGCACCAACAGCCAAAAACCACCACTGGCTCCCAGCCGTGAGTGCCAGGTGTGTGTTCGATTGTTCTGCACCTTGACATCGCTCGTTGTTGTCTATTCTACGGACAACAACGCTCGAAAGGGGGGAAATATGTAGCGTATCGACCAATCTGACACACTAATTTTATTTGATTTAACAAATCAATTATTCATTAGATTAACAATTCGTCACAGTCCCCTCATTCAATAGACTGAGTGCCAGGGCTTCGGCTGAACACCATCCCCCACCTTGATCACCATGTCAACTAATCATGATATCACTGGTTTTATGGACTAAAGGAATGCGGGCAGAGAAACTTCCTCATTTTCCTCATAAGAAAGACACGTAATGCCCAGAGAAATGGACTGTTCTATAATTAATTCATAGGAAAACCTTTATTTGATTGAATACCCATATCCTTTGGTCATTGTGTATACCATTACTGTCTTGTATATTGTCTGTTGTAGTGTATGCTGTTTTATTCATGTTATCATAGACCACTAGTTAATATAACCTCACCTATTTCATGTCTAGTATCTATGAATTCGCCTTCTTATTATCGAAACAAGTGTGTATATTATATGCTTATACCTATGGGCAACATATTTATGTTCTAAGAATCTGTACTAATTCGTGCCTCAACACTCCAGCGAATTACATATGCAAATACCAGGCTTACAGACAAAGAGTCATAAAAATCCCCCGTATTTCCAACCTCCCGCTTGGGATTTCAGCCTTCTTCATTGGACAAACCCATCTTGAGAGGCGTGAATCTCTGCAGCTTTTAAAAGGCCACACTCCATGTGACCCGCCCCGTTCGGTGGTTCAGTGAGATGCTAAGATTAAGATGTGAGAAACGCTCCAGGATACCAAAGCTCGTTCCAGGCTCCGGCCTAGTCCTTTTCATTCATCAAGTGATTCTGACCCAAACTAGCTCTTTCTCATCAACCAACTTCAGCTAGATCTTGGGCCTTAAGATTGCATCAGGAATCTTTTTCAGACATACGCAAGTATCAAACTTAGTCGATTTCATTGATGCCTTAAGTATCAGTTACACCTTTTTACAAGGTTTGTTTGAACTGAGAATCTGACGTATCCCTCAGGCTTAGATCTGTTGAGTATGCAAATGGTTCCATAAATGTCATTCCTTTTGTCTCTTTCTTTAGAGTTAAACTTTAACCCTTTCCTATAACAACTGTATGTGTGTGTGTGTGTATGAGTGGATGTTAGACCAGTTTGTGTTTATGTAGTATGTTGGACTAGTTTAAGTTTTTATGTAGTTAATAAAACCTTACTTGTAATCACACTTGACGTGTTCAGTGTTTACTCATAACCGGAGTCAATAATCATCAGATTACGTACAAACTTATAGAATTGTACAGTAAGAAGTTATTTCCTTTAACCAGGAAATTAACGTTCTTAGAATGGACAAGACAGTTGACCCTGAGTGGTCACCTAAATATCTACAGTGGATCTAAATATATAATACTCATATTTATTTATGGTTAATTGTCATATTTCCTGTTGTGAGCTAAATTCGCTACACCATTATATAAAATATTTCCCTTTTTTTTGTAATTGGTTATACTCATCTGGTCATTGGTTTGTCCATATGGCTGTTAGTTCTACTGTTTTAAGTGCTTTTTGGGTAAGTATAGATTCTTTAATCATAGATGCATGGTCTTTGATCTGAGCATCCTTATGTACTTTTCTGAACATTCAATACTGAACATACCCTTTTGACTCCTTCTGAGGCCATTATATAAAATATTTCCCTCACACATGTTAATCAACATTAATCTTATATTTTATGTACAAGTCTTTCAGAGTTAATGGGTTAACTCATTTAATTGCTAGACTACAAGATTTAAAACCTATTATTTCACACACACACACCTACCCCTATTTAGCCATTTTCCCAGAAATATTCAAAATGTATAGGTGTAATGTATTTGTTTTAGTGTATTATTATATTTTAGTTTTAAGATGACACTTAAATCAATCATCTATGCAAGTTTGTTACTGGTGGCTTGCCTCATGTAAGCTACTGAAAAGCAATATATATTTTTTCCAGTATTGTCAAAAAAGTTATGGAAAACCGAGAGATGCAGATTTTAAGATTTAAATAACTGTTTATTTCAAATGTAACCGCTCCAGTTAAGGAGAACTGAATCACCCAAGGTTACATGTTATTACACAGTTGGTAACACGGAGCAAACAGCTCAGTGTAACAAAGACGGAGTGTTTGGAGGAAAGTAAACGGTCGCATGGAGAGGTAACAGGATGGCTCAAAGGAGAGAAACTGTTCCGCTGTTTAGGTAAGCTGGAGGTCTGTGAGATGGTGGTCCCAAGGTGTTAAAAGCAATAAAACCAGACAATCTGCTTTCAGTCCATGACCGGTGGATCACTCAGACTCAGCAGTGCCCTTCTTTTTGTAGTTTTCCAGGTTGGCCAGAACCCACCCAGATGGTCCCAGGATGGTAAAAGAAAATACGGTAAGACCAATTATTGTCTCCTGTGAACACAGACACAAGAACCAAAGAGCTGTTAGAGCTTTCGGTTTATTTTACTGTTCATAGCAACATAAAGGTACTATTATATTATCTCTGCTATCACTCCGCAGTCTCTATCTTCTGATATAAATGCAAGCTAATTGGTGCCATCTTGCGACTTAAAACGGCTACTGAGACAACAAACTAATACAAAAAAATACCCTCGAGATCTGAGGTATTCATTTTGGCACGTTGAGCAGAAACGGTAGCATTTAGAGAAATATTAATATATATTTTTTTTTTTACTTGGATTTGAGTAATACTATATACATAACTGTTGTTGCAGTATTGTCTTATTGACAGCAGTTGTTTTATAATGCACTATTTTTCTTAGCGGAAGCTGATCTGCAATGGCCGCAGTTTCTTAAATGGCACGAAATATAAACACAATGACCTTTAAGACGAGTGTTACATTACTTTTTAGTTACTCTTTAAAGGAAAATAACTTGGGAGATATAAAAAGTGGAGATATCGTCTGTCAACACCACGACCGTACAACCGCGATCGGCCGAGAAGATTTTAGGTAACGTTACCGTTTCAACCCCAAACCCCATCAGTCCAAAACTAATGCGGAAGTACAGATATGATCTATTCATAATCAACACCTGGATTAGAGCTAAACTCAAACTAAACACAGTGAGTCTAAAGGTGAATGTCAAGGAGATCATGGCCTGCCCTTCACGAGCTGCAGAGTGAACAACCAGCCCTCTACGGATAAGTTACTCACAGCGGGCCCAAACTTATCCTTGGCAGGGCGCGTAGCGATGTTGGCTCGCTGGGTGATGGTTGATCCCCGCAGAACCGGAGCGGTGCGGATCCGAGCGACTCCCCGCAGAAGTCCAGACATTTTGATGCTATGAAATCGAGTGCGTAATGAACAGGAAGAAGCAAAGGACACCGGAATATGCGGCAAGACTGCAGCAAGCGCTCATGGGTAACATCCGCATACTTATGGGAGTTGTAGTTTTTGCGCATAAACCATTTTTAGTCAGACTGTTAAAAATAAATAATCTTGCACGACAAAAGTTATACATTATTAAGATTATTCACTCCATTCGTGTAGTTGTTATGTAACCGTGACACCGTTTCTTCGTCATGAGAGAGTTAAATGGTCCCTAAACAATCTTTTACTTCTTTCATAACCGAATCTGGCCAGTTGAGCCTTTTAAAACCTGTGGCAGCTGACGCAATGGAGCAAGTAATTCATTCAGATCCTTGTCTGCATTCTATGAGAAGATATTTATTGTTAAACTAGTAAGGACTAAGGGCAACGCCATCACCAAAATTCACATGACCTGGGACAAATTTTTAGGGTTGAACCATGGCAGTATTTTCTTAAAATTTTCAAATTGCTTCAGGTAGGGGGGGGGGGGGGCCTACCAGGCCAATTTCTCCCGTTGTCATCAATTTCTGTAGGCCTATATGCATATACCTAGACATAGTCTTGCCTAGAAAACGTTTTTTTTATTATTATACATTTCCAGCCTTGGGGGGTAACAACTGCAATGGTAACAACTGTGGAAATGTCGTAATTTTAAAAAAAAGTCCTAATTTAATTATATTTAGTCCTAATTGAAATTTTTTTTGAACTCCTGAACCGCAATAGAAAACTAAAAAAAAAAAATACAAACATTTGTGTATTACTGAGATACAGCCCTTTTGACAATCATATTTGGTTTCTACATAGACATTTTCACTCATTTATTACTGACTTTCTTATACTTAAATACAAAATAATTTAATCTGCCTGCCGATATGTAAACACCTTGTGCCAAGTGTTAACAAGCTGCAACAAGCATGACAGAGTAACATGAAATTGTTTAGCAAAATAATGGACATTTATTAATACTATGGATGCATTTTACAGAAGACAACACATGAATGATTTAATAAATAGTAAAATAACAAACACAAAATCCCAATCTTTTACATGTGTTCTGTTTCTTTATTTCTTTCATCATTCATGGAATAAAACACCAAAAAAAAAAATCACACACACCATGACGTATGTAGGTATGTATGTAGGTAGGTATGTATGTATGTGTGTATATAATATATTATATTATATATATATATATATTATATATAAAATATATATAAATAATATATATATATTATATATGAAAAGAGTCCAAGATTTCTAAAGGCCCTAGTTTTCTCTCTTTGTACAAGTAAATAATAATTTTAACATTTTAATTACAGTCAGAAAAATAAGAAATTCAAGGAAACTCCTTCATAACCTTTGGCTGTTTCCATCATATTAATACTAAAGTTCTCTTCTGTATGGCAATGATCATCTCTGTTTGTGTGTTCCAGTACTGTGTTCAGATGAAGTAAAGTGGCCGGCTCAGACAGACTCTTTCAGGTGGACACAACTGGGATCCTTCTTGGCCATATCCTCTTTTTCAGGTAATCGTTTGTCTTTTTTCCATACAAGACCTCTGTAATAAGTGAAAGTCAAAAAAACAACATTATGGTTATCCATTTACACATGACACTTCGCTCATGTCACTTACACATGGGGAAGTCGTGGCCTAATGGTTAGAGAGTCGGACTCGTAACCCAAAAGGTTGCGGGTTCGAGTCTCGTACCGGCAGGGATTGTAGGTGAATGTACAGCGCTCTCTCCCACCTTCAGTACCACGACTGAGGTGCCCTTGAGCAAGGCACCGAACCCCCAACTGCTCCCCGGGCGCCGCAGCAAAAATGGCTGCCCACTGCTCCGGGTGTGTGTTCACGGTGTGTGTGTTCACTGCTGTGTGTGTGCACTTTGGATGGGATAAATGCAGAGCACTAATTCCAAGTATGGTTTTGTATGGGTCACCATACTTGGCCACATGTCACTTCACACTTTAACTTTTGACACAACATCTTGCAACATCAGTTGCAATCATGTCTTGTGGATCAGATACAACTAGTACAAAACTCACCTGTCATCCACATCCTGGATAGTATCGGGCAAAGGTTGTGCAAGGGTTTCTGGGAGAAAGAAGGCGAAGATCCCACTGACGATTGGAGCCCCTCCGTAGATAAAACCAGGTAGCCATGGGGAATCCTCCCCAAGAAGAAGCACCATGGGGGCCACCATCGCTCCAAACCGAGCCATCATGGACACCCATCCCATTCCATTTTGACTGAGAGGACACAGAAGAAAATTGCATAAGCTGGCATCACTTGCTCTGAAAATTAGTATGGGATTCTGCAGATCTTGTTATTGCTTGTCAAAAAGAAACAAAATGATGGACAATGCAGGGCAGTAACCATAGATATTGAGGGGGACATGTCACTCCCACTAATTAAAAATGGACAAATGATCTCTCCCAATATTTGATATTCTTGATAATGCTTTGTTTGTTGTTAGGATGACAAAAGGTTTATAAAGTTACATTATTGGGCTGATCTGCCTCAGCGGTCTAAAAGTGCTTGTCAATTACAAAATGACTAAGACTAATCGAATCAAAGAAGGCAGGCAGGATTTACTGTTCTTTAAGTTTATAAAGTTGAAAGCGTGTGAGGTAAGATGTAAGTAGCTAAACATTTGATATTTGACAACCATTTTACAATAGAAATGTTAAATAACCAACAAATAACCAATATCACGCGATGTAAACTAAACTTTTTGTTTGTCACATAACATTTCAACTTTTTGAATTAAAAATATAGTGAATCATTTAGCCTGCGTGACAAGAAATATTTTGCCATTTTTAATTGTATAAGAGTTAATCTTTGCATTTATTAAAAAAACTGCAAAATTATTTTCTCAATTTTAAATGTATTAATTTGCAAAGAAAATATTAAATAATCAATTTGAACTATTTGCAAAGAATTTTGCAATGTTTTTATTTCAAATATGCACACAATCACTCTTACTCTTGTAAAAAAAAAATATTGCAGTTGTTCAAATTGATTACTTGACAAAAAGATTCTTGTTTTTTTTTTTTTTTTACTCGTTCTTTCTTTTTCTTTATCCTCTTAAATCTATTTACATTTTTTAATTTCTTTAAATAATAAGACTATTACTACCCCCACCCCCAATGTTCAAGACTTTGTTGAAGAAGTTTTCGGCCTTGTGGACAAGTGAAATTATGTGAATCATAGGGAATTTTTGTTGTTGTTTTAGGATGACACTGACACTAGTTAATTACCGGATGACTGTGGGATACAGCTCTCCAGAATACAGGTAACAGCAGTTGAAGGATGCAGCCAGACAGCCCTTCCCTGTGACTGCCAGACTGGTGCGTAACACTTGCAGGTCTGCACATGTACAAAAACAAGTGTCACGTATACATAGGTACACGATCAGCCAAATGCCAGGGTCTCGATTTCTGTGATATAGAAGGACAGACAAACCTCCAGATCTCACTGGAATAACAGCTATTGAAAACTAATGACCCCACGTGACAATGAGACTGCAGTTTTATTATTACTGTGCTCTACTGCCAGCCAGGCTCAAATTCTCACCATAAGGCACCAGAAGATTAATGAGTATCATTACGCCAGCCAGTACAAGAGCTCCGCACTGAGATGGTCTTCGTCCTAACATGCTCATGGATATCGTAACCAAGATTTTGGCTGGTATATCCACCGCTCCAAAGATGATCTGGATAAGGTAAATGCTGACCCCAAATTTCTGCAGATCCATGGAGAGGCCGTAGTAGGCAAAGCTCGTTGAAAACCTGAGATGTTGCAGTACAAAGGTCACAACTGTGGTCGTTTTTGAATGCTGGTTGGTACTGAATGGAATGGTAGGATTGAGTGACTGACCAGACTGCACTGAGGCACACGGTGATGGTTCTCATTGTGGATGTGCGCAGGAGGTCTAAAGCGCTGTAAGACCCCTTTGAACAGGCCATCTCCTTCTTCATGGACTCTTGCAACATCTGCATGCACAATCTCAACAGAATAAACATTCTGAAAGACCCGGAAGAATGCTGAAATTAATATGTCATGCGTAGCGTCAGTAACACTTTAGTTTAGGGACCAATTCTCACTATTAACTAGTTGCTTATTAGCATGCATATTACTAGCATATTGGCTGTTTATTATTACTTATAAAGCACATATTCTGCTTGACCATATTCTACATCCCTTAACCATACCCAATGCCTAAACGTAACAACTACCTTACTAACTAATAAGATTAGGGGTTGGGCGTAACAAAAGAGGAGTTTTTAGTAAGGCAAAAGTCTAAGTTACTAGTTTAGTTATGAGGAAATTGGACCTTAAAATAAAGTGTGACCATAACATCATACCTCAAGGTTGATTTTGTCGGCTTCTGCACGTCGTCCATTTATGCGAGCCACCGTTTTAAGGTTTTTAACCGCCTGCTCTGATTTTTTATAGGACCAGCCACGAGCATACTCTAAGAACCCCTGCCGATAAGATAACATGACTGCATCCACAACATCAGTCTCATATCGCTACATACAGGTGCATCTCAATAAATTAGAATGTCGTGGAAAAGTTCATTTATTTCAGTAATTCAACTCAAATTGTGAAACTCGTGTATTAAATAAATTCAGTGCACACAGACTGAAGTAGTTTAAGTCTTTGGTTCTTTTAATTGTGATGATTTTGGCTCACATTTAACAAACCCACCAATTCACTATCTCAACAATTAGAATATGGTGACATGCCAATCATCTTATCAACTCAAAACACCTGCAAAGGTTCCCTGAGCCTTCAAAATGGTCTCTCAGATTGGTTCTCTAGGCTACACACATCATGGGGAAGACTGCTGATCTGACATTGTCCAGAAGACAATCATTGGCACCATTCACAAGGAGGGTAAGCCACAAACATTCATTGCCAAAGAAGCTGGCTGTTCACAGAGTGCTGTATCCAAGCATGTTAACAGAAAGTTGAGAGAACCGCAGCCTTATGAGGATTGTCAAGCAAAATTGATTCAAGAGTTTGAGTGAACTTCACAAGGAATGGAATGAGGCTGGGGTCAAGGCGTCAAGAGCCACCACACACAGATGTGTTAAGGAATTTGGCTACAGTTGTCATATTCCTCTTGTTAAGCCACTCCTGAGCCACAAAAACCGTCAGAGGCGTCTTACCTGGGCTAAGGAGAAGAAGAACTGGACTGTTGCCCAGTGGTCCAAAGTCCTCTTTTCATATGAGAGCAAGTTTTGTATTTCATTTTTGAAACCAAGGTCCTAGAGTCTGGAGGGAGGGTGGAGAAGTTCATAGCCCAAGTTGGTTGAAGTCCAGTGTTAAGTTTCCACAGTCTGTGATGATTTTGGGGTGCAATTTCACTTCTGGTGTTGGTCCATTGTTTTTTTTGAAAACCAACGTCACTGCACCTTTTTACCAAGAAATTTTGGAGCACTTCATTGCTTCCTTCTGCTGACCAGCTTTTTGAAGATGCTGATTTCATTTTCCAGCAGGATTTGGCACCTGCCCACACTGCCAAAAGCACCAAAAGTTGTTAAATGACCATGGTGTTGGTGTGCATGACTGGCCAGCAAACTCACCCCCTGACCTGAACCCCATAGATAATCTATGGGTTATTGTCAAGAGGAAAATGAGAAACAGAGACCAAAAACTGCATGAGCTGAAGGCCACTGGCAAAGAAACCTGGGCTTCCAATACCACCTCAGCAGTGCCACAAACTGATCACCTCCATGCCACGCTGAATTGAGGCAGTAATTAAAGCAAAAGGAGCCCTTACCAAGTATTGAGTACTTGTACAGTAAATGAACATACTTTCCAAGAATTCACTAAAAATGTTTTTTTTATTGGTCTTATGAAGTCTTCTAATTTGTTGAATTGGTGGGTTTTTATTAAATGTGAACCAAAATCATCACAATTAAAAACCAAAGACTTAAACTACTTCAGTCTGTGTGCATTTGATTTATTTAATACACGAGTTTTACAATTTGTGTTGAATTACTGAAATACATGAACTTTTCCACGACATTCTAATTTATTGAGATGCACCTGTATGTGCCAAATATACATTGAGGTGTAATATGTTGAGGATTGCTTTGTGCAAATTGTCATTTGGCCTCACTAGATGAGTGAGCTTATCTGTAATTATTTACAGTAATTATTTAAATAACTAACTAATAAGCTTTGTTATAATATACTTAGAATCATATTTTTTTTTTTTTTTTTTTTTTTTTTTTAAAAAGTATTTTATTGCTTACATAACATGAATTAAATAAATGTTATTAATTATTATCATACCTTTGTTACTTAATATTATTGACTTATTAAACCATTAACCACTAATATACACTGTGCCGATCAAATGTTTGGAGTCTTTTATAATTGTTTATAATAAATTTGATAAAGAAATTAATACTTTAAATAGAAATCCTGTAATGGCAAAGCTGAATTCTCAGCTTCATAAAGAAGCTTGCATAAATAAGATCTGTAAAGTTGCAAAGACTAAAGTCTCAAAACCAAAGATATTCTTTATAAAAGTTCAGAGTCAGCCATGCACACCTACCTAAAACGGCTCGTTCTAACACGCCCCCACATACCTATGTCACTGTGTGGGAAGATTTGCATAATACCGCTCAAATGTTCATGCTAAGAAAGAAGGCATGGTTTCAGGAACCGCAGTAGTGTTAATGCAGCCATGTCATGGAGACGGTGTGTGTTTCAGTGCGAAAGCAAAAGCACTTTATTTGGCCGTCCGGAAGTAGATGCAATTAGATCATTGGTTAAGATTTATTTACAACAGAACAGCACAACCCAGATGTTCGAATTTGTGCAACGCATTTTATGGACGACAGTTTTTGAACCTAGAAGAGTACAAGGCTGGTTGTGCACAAAGGCTATTTCTAAAAAAAAAAGAGGGTAAATTCCGACTTTGCTATGACTATCTGGCTCTTCTGAATCAGCGACTGTAAGTTTATGTTTTGTTATTAGTTTAAGTATTTGCTATTGACTGTTCAAATGCTGAGTTTTGCGCAGCGCAGAATAACGCGTTGTGTGTGTGTGTGTGTGAGAGAGGGTCACATCACAGTGGAGTCAGCTGTCTTAACCGCGGCTTGTGTACTGCATCATCACTGTGTCTGTCACGTGACTCTGTTGCCCTTTCGGGCTTGAACTGATGGTAAAACTAACGACATTATTAACTGTCTTGATATTTACTTTGAAAGCTGAAGCGATTATGGTAAGGGGCGTTACATTTCCGACGAGTGCTTGCGGTGTTCGGCCAATTAATGCACTGGGTCAGCTGGCCAATCATAGCAGACTGCGCTTGTCGGAAGGAGGTGCTTTGTTGAAAACGACGTGTTTGAGAGAGGCGGGGCATAGATGATCTACAATAATGTACAGTATTTGAAAAAAAGTGTTTTTTGAACATTAAATCACGTTAACATATTCTGTTACACCAAATACACAAAATAATGATCTTTAAAATAGCATCATATGACCCCTTTAACAAACGATCTGATTGACAGTAGTGGTTCTAGGCAAAGTTGTTCAAAATGAAGAGGTCTATCATATGATACGAATATTGTGTGTATGTGTGAAAAGCCGTGCAATATACAATCATTTACGCCCTTGTAAAATGCGATATCGCCCCCCCAGTGGCTGATTTCTTTCAAACTTCTCACAGACCTTTAGGGCCATGAGTCAAACAGGCCCACTGAGGTTCTTTCTGATCGACCTCCGTTAACCTTGTCTTATAGGTGCTTAAATGATTTTGGCCAATGGTGGCCATGTTTTTTGAGATGCACAAATGTTCTTACAGATTCTTGTGGCACTTTGGACAAAGACTTGGCATACCAATTTTCATATTGATTGGACAAATGGTTTCGTAGTTAGCCATTTTTGTTTTTTTTCTCTCTTATAGTACCACCAAGTGGCCAAGCGCCACAATTTATTTTTCATGTGACCTCAAATTGAGCTCAGGTTAGAGATCAACAATAAAACACGTCGACCAAACCTGCATCAGAAAATGAAAATTGAGTTAATGTGCTACTGCATTTCTGAGTCAGAAGATATTATATAATAGAGTTTATGATTATAATGTTGTTGTTGCTGTCGTATTTAATAGTAAAACTTGTCACAACCTGTCAGAAAGTCCCCCAAAAATTACTGCTCCCACAAGGACGCCTCCCATATAGGTAGTTTGACTCATTTGCTTTAGGGCACGCTGATCACAAACCAAATCCCACTAAAAGAGAATAGACATTCAATTAAAAACACACAGGATAAACATTATTACTTTCTTTTGTTTGCATATAGCATTCTGGACAGGTAAAGGTCATACACGCTCTTAAAACAAAAAAAATTCTTCATTGGCATTCATGGTTCCATGAAGAACTTTTAACATCCATTGAACCTTTTCATTGGACAAAAATTCTTTATACTGGAAAAAGGTTTACTCAAATGTTCTTCACACCAAGAAAAATGTTCACTGAAATGTTCTTTTGGGAACCAAAAACTGTTCTTTTGTTGCATCACTGAAAAAAAAATAACCTTTTGGAAGCTTTATTTTTAAAAGTGCATTGCATAAAACGTTCTTTGCAGGATGTAAAGATTCTTTAGATTATTAAAATGTTCCTGCTGAAAAAAAGAAAGCGAAAACCAGCCTATGGTTTTAGCTGGTTTAAGCTGGTCACGCTGGTCTCCCAACCTGACTAAGTAGGTGTTCAGCTGGTTTTAGCTGGTCGGTCAGCCAGGCTGACCAGTTGGTCTCCCAGTCTAACTAGGAAAATAAGTTGTCAAAAACCCTCTAAAACCAGCTATGACCAGACTGGAAGACTAGCCAGCCAGCTTAGGCTGGTTTGAGCTGGTTTCTTCAGCATGGACACAAAGAAAAAATTATTTTATGATCCGATCAATGAAGGTTTCTTTGTGGAACCCAAATGGTTCTTCTATGGCATTGCTGCAAAAACTCCCTTTGGGAACCTTTGTTTTCTAAGAGTGCTGTGGCCCCAAAAGTATTTTCACTCAGAAGTTGCATCTAAAAATATATGATTTTTTTTATGAATTTTTTTTAAATTATTGCGCAAATGATGCAAGCTGCTATGTATCATAGCAGCTTAGATACCTTTTCATAGAAAGGTTTCTTTTCATAGAAACCTTTTCATAGACATTTACCATTTACCTCAGAAATGATAGTTGAGCTCAATTCTGTTGTGTTGTAGTACCATCCATCCTCACAACTCTGCGTCTCTATTTCTTCCACACCCTCTTCCCATAGGCTCTCTGAACTATTGCTGCTCAGAAGCTGCCACTGAGGATGTACATAGCGTCTGCAGCGTTCCGGTTTGCCGTTTTGGCCCAGGGGCACAGTGGCCTGTAGCACGTCCCCAGCACCCATGGAGGACATTGAGAGGTTGGCGTAGGGGGCGCAGTGGTGCGGCGGCACAGCTGCCACAAAATTTTGCAGCAGGTTATGGCTGGCCATCATTAGGATGGGCATGCTCAACAGGGTGACATGCAGGAACTGGAAGCGTCCTGTGCTGCCAACTTGCTCCAGCAGGTCAGAAAAGGCCATGGCTTAGATGCAAACAACAACAGAGAATATCACAGGTATCACAAGACACGTGATGAAAAGAGTTTATAACCCAATGTTCTGCCTTGAGGAGCAAGCCGGCTGTAAAATGTATCTGTGGGAACATAAAGATAAGGCATGTTAGTCAAAAACCCTGATAAAAAAATAAATTATAGACATTTAAATAGGTCATGCTATGCATTTATCAAAATAGAATTACATTGCAATCACAAAACAATTACATTCCAACATAACATTTAATGTAATGATTTAGCAGGTTTTTATCCAAATGATTAAAAGCACAAGTCTATTGGATATAACAGAGCAAAGATAAAAAAAAAAATTTTGATGCTTGGAATCACTGTAAAAAAATAAATAAAAAGTGATATTGTAAATTAAGATTATTAGAGTATGTTTTCAAAGAAAGCACTATTTCAGACTTTCTACTTCAAAATGTTGTGTAATGCAATGCATTACTTGCTGTTTATTTGTAATTAATTAGTAAATACTAGCTATTTCTGAGTGAAAATTATTTATGCATCAAATGTTTAGTAATAATAATTAATAATAATGTATGCATTTAGCAGACACTTTTATCCAAAGCGACTTACAGTGTATTCAGGCTATACATATTTTACCACTATGTATATTTTACCACAAAATTTATATTTAGTGTCTATGCCGTATATATTACCTTAAATGCAATAAAAATCAAATAAAAATAAGATTTAAAAAAATTAACTAAATAAAAAAGATTCACATATGAGCATAAATAAAACAAGTGCATACACACCTATTGTGGCTCGAGCGATGTCCTGAATTTTCTCTCTAAATCAAATGGAACTAGAAAGCGATTCTCACAAGGAGAAGTAAATAGAGAAACTGTTATGCGTTGTTGTATAATCAGCTCTGAAATTCCTCAGGCTTTCGGATGGAAATGCACCTCAGGTCTGCACTGGATTAGAAGGTCCAGGTTTATACTGTTTGTGGCACGAACAGACTTTTCCATGAAGCCTCAGCTTGACTGAAGTTGTTGTGCTCCCTCCGGAATCCCTTGGTTAACCTCTGTGCTCGTACCTGCTGTGTCCTGAAGCTGGTCCAGCGTCCGGGCCGGTGGGGTGTTACTGTGAGGAACAGAGTTCCTCAGATGCAACAGAGAATCTACTCGGGGTAGATTAGTGTGCCGGAGTTTATGTCTCATTATGGATGTGAAGGGGGGGAGGTACATTAAAGGTTTTAAGGCATAATTACGGACTCTTTGTTTAGCTGTTGAGTGGGACAAAGGCAGAACATTTTTTGTTTTACTTGAGCAATTATGAGTGAGGTTATGTATGTCTTCTGACTCTCAAAGTTCAACCTTTTAACTCATAAACACAGACACACACACCTATAGGTTAAACATGTTCATTCTACTGTTAGGCCTTAAACCTGACTGACTTGAATAAGTCACACATCTAAAACACTCACATCAATAATTTTAGTTTTATTGTTAACTTTTTTTAACCCCTTGTGATGAACCTTCCCATACTAAAGCTAAATTATACTAAATAACTTTTTGAAATATTATCTGGAAAATGTATACTTGTTTAAATGTAAATGTTATTTAGTTTTTGTATTTATATTTACTTTTATATCATTAATTATGTAATTGTAAAATTGTTTATTATTTTATACACTGCTGTTCAAAGGTTTGGGGTCAGTTTGAATACTTTTATTCAACAAGGGTGCATTAATTTAATCAGAAGTATCAGTAAAGACATTTATAACATGACAAATTGTATTTTATTTTTCAAATAAATGCTGTTCTTATGAACTTTCTATTCATCAAATAATATATCACAGTTCCCATGAAAATATTAAGCAGCACAGCTTAAGTAATTGGATTAGTATATGAAATTAACTTGAATTTCAAACCCAACCTATTACAACTGATTTCTGAAGGATCATGTGATTCTTAAATTTTAATATATAACGATGCGCTGCATTGGTTTAAAAAGTGTGCTTCGGATACAAGTTGGCATTTGTATTGTGATGCATCGTTTCTAATATATTTGCATCGGTAAAAAACTATTTATTTATATATAATTTACTAGTGTATGCACTATACTTTTATTATTTAGAAAGTGACCAAAAATCTGTGACCAATATTTTATATGTAGATTGATTTCTTCTCTCTAAACTGTTTCTCAAGCGCGCTCTCTCGTCACCGCTGCTGCTGTGTGAATATGACGCATCACAACACCATGGAGACCCAAGGAAAACCTGGGATTAAAGTCCAAAACCTGGCCTGAAATAACAAATCAATCTGGGCTAAAGCGGTTCCATAAACAACAAATTAAATTCACACAATCTCACTAATCTGTGCACGCTTATTCTTAAGCAGACCTTTAAGGGGTCATATGATATGATTTAAATATTTCCTTTCTCTTTGGAGCGCTACAAGCTCTTGGTGCATAAAGAAGAACTGTAAAGTTGCAAAGACTAAAGTCTAAAAATCCAAAGAGATATTCTTTATAAGAGTTGAGTCAGCCACGCCTACCTAAAATGGTTTGTTCTAACACGCCCCCACATATCTTCATCACGATGTGGGAAGATTTGCATAACGCACCCAAATGTTCACGCAAAGAAAGAAAAGGCGTAACTTTTATTCTCGCTGCAGTATTGTTTACCACGCGCTGTCTGCCCGTCAGCCGCCATGTCGTTAAGGCGCTGTGTGATTCGTTGTGAAAGCGAAACTACTTTGTTATCTTTCAAAAGAGGACGATGATCCCCCGGCCTCTCTCACTCTAATCCCTCCGGCCGTCTCCTCACTCAGTCTAGCCCCCGGCCTCTGCTCACTCTTGCCCTCCGGCCGTTCCTCACTCTAGCTCCCCGGCCTCTGCTCACGCTAGCCCCCCCGTCCTCCTGCTCACTCTAGCACTCCGGCCGTTCCTCACTCTAGCCCCGGCCTCTGCTCACTCTAGCCCCAGTCCTCTGCTCACTCTAGCCCTCCGGCCTCCACTCACTCTAGCCCGCCCGGCCGTTCCTCACTCAAGCCCGCCGCCTCTGCTCACTCAAGCCGGTCTCCGCTCACTCTAGTCCGCCGTGTGTGACGCTGTGTTTCTTTGTGAAAGCGAAACTACTTTGTTTTGGTCTTCCAAAAATGGACACGACTAGAAATCATTGGTTAAGTTTTATTTACAACACTGTCCCAGAACAGTACAACCCAAATGTTCGAGTTTGTGCAGCGCATTTTATGGACGATCTGACTGTTTCACCTGATCCTGGTAGAGTAGACTACACTGCCGGCTGTTTTGACTCACAGACTGTAAGTACATTTTCATTTGAAGGATTTTCCACTGATGATTCAAATGCGAGTTTTTGGCAGTGTAGAGTAGGGCTTGTTGTGTTTGTCATTTCTCCGATCACAAAATGCAAACTATGGTTGTTTGCCAGAGGCGGACAGTAACTAAGTACATTAACTTGAGTATTGTACTTAAGTACACTATTTGAGTATCTGTACTTTACTTGAGTAATATATTTTTTTTCTGGATACTTGTGACTTTAACTTCAGAACATTTGCAAGACAGATATCATACTTTTCACTCCACTACATGTCTAGAAGGTCCGCGAAAAGTCAAAAAGTCGTGAGCACTTTGAAGTCAGTGGGTGCTTTTATTTCAGACGTTTAGCGGTAATCACTCTTGGGTCTACATGATACTACCATGTCCAAGTGAATATGATTTACAAACATTTCATAATAAGAATTTAATATTGTGGTTTATAGTTGTATAATATGTCTGATTTTGCTACATTGTTTAAGTGAAAATGATTACCTATAAAGCCCAGAAGACTGTTGTGCGTCTTCCTAATAAAACACAATGGTGTATTGGGACTTGAGTCGCCCTGTCGACAGAACCGTACTGTGTGTGACATCAAAGACCGCGAGAGCGATTAGACAGCATTTAAAAGTTGTTTGGATGCAAATAATCTTGGGCTCTTTTGCTTTGTTGGTAAAGCGGGGTTGCTGTTTGTAAGAGTTGTACAGCTACAGATTGTGTTTTTTTCGTCTATCACTCTGATTTACCAGATTTTCACTGGGTCCCACATGTCTGTCAAATGTGGAGGAATGCTACACATAGATTTGCACACACTGGGGTCAGAGTCAGGTGTGAGGATTCAGCTACCATCCTGCTATGTGAGGGTGGTGGGGGTGTAAATTTTTCTCACATTAGGTTTTAAACTTCTAAAAGCTCTTTATTCCAAATTACTACAAGCTAGTCAGCGTATTCAGCAGGTGTGTAATGTATTCTAAGTTGCATCAGAAGTTTTGCAAGTATTACGTACAACAATAAAAAAACAGTGCATTGACATAAAAAAAGGAAATTTACTTTTGTACTTAAGTACTTTTAAAAGCAAGTACGTCTGTACTTTTACTTAAGTAAAAATCAGTCTTTACAACTTTCACTTGTAATGGAATAATATTTGACCAGCAGTATATGTACTTTCACTCAAGTAATGGAGTTGAATACTTTGTCCGCCTCGATTTATGTTTGCGCGGACGCATGCAACGCGTACAGCTACAGTATAAGGTCATTATAATCTCATATTCCGCCCCACTGATTGCAACGAATGCCTCGTTTAATAATAGGGTTTCATGTTTTGGGGGGGGTGGGGGGGGGGTAATCGTCGCACCGGCCTACAGTCTCATCAACAGTATGGTAAGGGGCGTAACGTTTCTGTCACATGCTTGAGGTATTCGGCAAATCACAATGCTCGTTTTAGCTGGCCAATCAGAGCACACCTCCTTTTCAGACCGATGAGCTTTGTAAAAAAAAGAGGAGAAACAATAATGTACAGTATGTGGACAGAATCAGTTTTTTTAACCTTGAACCGCATAAACACGTTTCATTACACCACATACACAAAATAATGTTCTTTTAGGCAACATCATATGACCCCTTTAATGTCGACCATGGATCAAATCGATCCACCATCGCAAACAGCAAATATATCTGTGCTGTTTAATGCATTTGAGACGTTGTGTTTTCCTCAGTGTATTTTTCATCTGTAAATGTTAGAAAGTCATGTAAACATATTCATTTTGCTGTCAGGAGTGGGCGAGGCACGCAAGAGAGAGGCATGCACGCTAAAACAGACGGAGCGCAATCGAATAGGATCGCAATAATTCTGAGTAAAATATACAATTTGCTAAAATATTTGTTGTTAGACATTAAATGAGTCTTTTGTAGAATTTTAAACCTACAAACAAGTGTATTTTTTTTATGTTGCATTAAATTGTAGTGGAACTATTGTAAATCGCTAATCAATGTAACTAGTATCACTTACTAATTACCAAGCTCAAATGATTAATGTGTTTCTTATAGCATTAATTAGTCTTTTTAATTCGTGATTTAACTTTTATTTAGTTATTTTAATGCTTAAAGAGCAATTTTAGATTGTAATTTTCTGCAAACTAGAAAAGGTACATCTGTAATAAACCTAGAGAGAAGGCTGCATGCGAGAACTGTACAAAAAAAAAAAAAAAAAATTCAAATATGTGAACCGTGTAATATCATTATGTTCCTATTGGTCAGTAGAGGAGCTTAGCTTAACCTGACAGTTAGCCTGCTTTAGACCAGGTTAGTTTCCCAGCATAAGTTGCCACAGTGTCTAAGCTTGATCTATGCCTATGTTAAATTTGCTTTATGGAATCAAATAATTTGACAATGAGTCAGACTAAACTGGAATAAGCCTGGCTTATTTGGTAAACTTATTTTATGAAACAGGGCTCGAGGCATTAGAAGTGATCATAATTTTCCCATTGCATCGAATCGCATTGTGTTGAATCAAATCGAAATCAGATCGCACTCCATCGTAACAGGGCTGAATCGTATCGCATCGCTTGGTAGCTGCTTCAATATGTATCTTAATGTATCATATGTAGGCTATGCATCGAATGCGTACAGCGGCCTGATTCAGAGATGTCGCATAAAGAATTAATCTATCGTATAATATATAATATATATATATGATATACACCCACTCGTAGATAATCCGTGTATATTTTCATTCCAATATTATAACATATAAGAACAATTTTCAATTTAAATTTATTAGCATTGCACTTTTAATAATAAATATTGCTTTAAAGCAGCATAAAATAATGTTGTAACTAGTGAGAAAGCTAAAGGTGGCAAGAGAGAAAAATCTTGTACATATATACATTGAAAGTTTTTTTTGTTTTTTTTAAATACCCCCTAGTCCCATAACATTGCGGCCACTGGGGCGCCCAGTTTAAAAACCGCTTATGTGAAATAATGCATGTGAAAGAATGTGAGTGGCACCAAAATTAATGCTAAAACAATCCATATACTGTTCAATTTTTTAAAAAAAATATTGTGGTTGCATAGATAGAGTTAGAAACTCAATCTATGCAACCACAATATTTTTTTTAAAAACTGGTAACTTCTATGTCAGCCTTATTCAGCAAAAACTGTATAAGGCTGACATAGAAGTTACCAGTTGAACATTGATTGAGTTTGTTGAAGTTATACACTGTTAATGTGATGAACTCCACCTGTGCTAACTTGAGGAACTGACATTACACAATCATTCATAGGCACATACATTTGACCCAGAATGATGTTAAAGTGAAGCAACAGACATCTGTGATAATCCAGTGCCTCCCGTTCTGTTGTGTGAACGGAAAGTCAGGACCCATTTATCTCCAAATCCCTCCAGTAAAGAGCAACACCAGCTGCCAGAGCAAATAACTGAGCATAGACCATCTCGTGAAACACATTGTGACAGATTGAGCCAGTTTCTTGCATCCCCTGCCAGTTCGTGAGATGACCTCAAGGTTGAAGCTGCAAGGGGGGATTTTGCATTCCTCCCAAATTTGAGGCAGAGTAACCCAAGCTCTAGACATCGCTAGTTAGCCATTATAAAAACGGCATGTCATGTATATTGGTTATTGGCAGCGTATAGCACAACTGACGCCTGATTTAAAACATTGTTTGTGTACGTGTGAGAGCGTGCGAGACATTGCTCACACATGGGTAAATACTGAAGAACTCAAGTGTCAAGCGTGAGTAATGAGAGAACAAAGTGGTTTATTTGTAGTTTATTACATAATTTTGTTGTTCTTTAACAAAAACAATTGGAAAAAGGCCTGGTATAACTGATTTTTAATAACAGCTGGATAAGACTTTTAATTGCATGCTTTTTGTGACTTTTACACATTACACAGTCCAAAAACGTGTTAAAAGTACAAGCAGCAACCACAAATTCACATATGTATGAGCAATGCTTACTGTCACGGTTTAAAAGCAACCGTGACCCCCTACACCAACCGTTTTGCACACATTACTGACAATCTTGTCATTTTAAGCATGTTCCTAATCCTTTAAGAACTAGCAACCAAATGCAATAGTGTTTGAGATTGGATTTAATTAGATTTTTTTCCCCAAAATATGCAGTGCTTGAATATGGAGGACCAAACCTGCTGAAATGAAAAATAAATAAATATATAGATATGCGAACAAACTCCAACCAAACTAAAAACACACATAACCAAAAACCACGCCATTATGAATGAATAAATGCTTATACAAACAAATTATTTACTTTCGTAATAAAGGTAACTCCGACTGTATTTTTTATTACTTTTTTCCTGTTAGGAATTTATTCTTTTACATTATTTTGATTCTTTTTGACCTTTATTCCTTATTCACCTTATTTTATTTTTATATGATTTTTTTATTGATGTATTTCTTCTTTTGGGAGTCGTACTCGTGTGCTTCACAATAACACAACCTTTAAACCTTCCACCGAGTGGTGTCAGGGCGTAATCAACCTAGAAACTCGTCGCGAGGTTGAGTACTGGGCTTAAGACAAACTATGAGGATAATAACGAATTCAGTCGCTACAAACAAGTGACATAAAAACGTGAATCTGTGCAAATAGCTTGGAACCATACCATTGATCCAAAAAGCCCTCAACCCCTCCCTCATGTTCCGGGTGGCACACGGAAAATAAAATAATAAAGGATAAATCAACCTTGAAAGAAATCCATTTGGGAATAACTAAATATAACAATAACACATGAATAAAAATAAATATATCATGCCTAACATACAAAAGAATAAGTAAATAATGTACAATTAATATAGAAAATAATTCGATATAGTAAAAAGGTCTGAAAAATACATTCAAGTTAATTTATTACAAATGTGAACCCATCCCTCCATCCCTCCATCCATTCCTCCATCCGCAGGTTTAGTCCTCCATCATGCAGAAAGAAAAACATGTCTTGCGGGCCAAACACCCACATATAACATCAAAACCTTCTGGGATTTTACGTTTCCTCCTCATCTTCTCTGAATTGAGATTCGATCGCGGTTTTCAAAAGCAGCGGAAGCCTAGTACAGCTAGACCATAGTTTCCACAATCTACTTAGGCTTATGATGCTTTTGGGAAACGCAGCCCTGGTTTTTGCTGAATAATGCTGATATAGATGTTACCCGTTGAACATTGAGTTTTTTGGAGTTATTGATTGTTTGTGAAGCGAATGAGGCAGAACGTTTAAGACGGAAAATGGGCAGATTGTGTTCGTGTTGCCATAGCTGGATTCTTGAAGAGGAAGCATCTAGTGTTGCTCGATCATACAGGTTGCTCTTGGTTCGAAATGGGCAGGTGGAGGTTTATTTCGGGTCATCAGGTGCAGCAAGCTTCTCCAGAGTGGGCTCTACACCCCAGATCTCACGGGCGTACTGGGAGATGGTGCGGTCGCTGGAGAACTTGCCTGAACCGGCGATGTTGAGGATCACCTTCTTGGTCCATTCCTTAGGTTTCTGTCAATGGATAGAGAATTACAAATTATCATTTTCAAAGTTCTTAATTTGTATTTTTTTGGCAATGTCACAAAAACAGTTTGTACTCACCTTATACAAAGCACTGACTTTCTCTTGGCATTTGATGTAGTCTTCATAGTCAGCAAACACCTTGAACCTGTGCAGCAAGAAACACATTTGATTCATATACTGTACAAATGTGATGAAACTATTTTCTATAGTAGCATATTATTTATATTAATTTATTTAAAAGACCCAGATATAAGGTGTTTTGTGTTTTGTTTTTTGTTAAAATGACTAAAGTAAATGGACTGAATACATTAAACCCATACAATCAGACTTTTATTGAACAGTAAATGGTCTTGAAATTCCTTTAAGAATTAGGAGTTTATAATTAGCTCTCCCGTTTATATTGACCCGGGAGCACAAAAGCGGCTTAAGTCACTGGGTTATATTTCTAGCAATCGCCATTAATACATTGTATGGGTCAAAATTATCGATTTTTCTTTTATGCCAAAAATCATTAGGATATTAAGTAAAGATCGTGTTCCATGAAGATATTTTGTAAATTTCCTACTGTAAATATATCAAAACGTAATATTTATTACTAACTAAACTTCATTTGGACAACTTTAAAGGCGATTTTCTCAATATTTAGATTTTTTTGCACCCTCAGATTCCTAAATCTGAGGCTAAATATGGTCCTATCCTAAAAAACATACATCAATGGAAAGCTTATTTATTCAGCTTTCAGACGATTTATAAATCTCAATTTCGAAAAATTGACCCTTATGACTGGTTTTGTGCTCCAGGGTCACATATTATATTATATTATATAGTGGTTGTTAAACTACAAAGTATTTGAAACATTTAAATATTTGGTTTACAGGGTTGATTCCATACATATCTGGTAACAATTTTGTAAGCATATTAATGTTATTGTAGTACTGTAAAAAAAAAAAATCATTCTTATCGTGGTCATTGTATGTGTTTTCCTTGTACAACGGAAAACAAAATTGTGTCTATTACTGTCTGTCTTTGTGTGTGGCAATGTGTTTCTTGTTCCTGTTTCTCTACCTATCGTGGTGCATCAGCATGTTGACGATATCCTTGAAGAGGTCTGGCTGTTTTGGGCTGAAGAAGCCTCCTGCGATCTGGTCAATGGCCTGCTTCAGCTCTGGAATACGATTGTAGAACTCTGATGCATTGTATCTGCCAGACGGAAGGAGGTCATGTCATATACAGTACATATATTGCGTGAGTGCTTATTATATCTCTACATTCTACCAAAACGTACAATACTAAAGTCAGTATCAATTTTATTAGTATTAAAATTCATATTATTCCCAACCCTTTAGCATCCATAGCTTCGACATCCTCCACTCTCATGCCGAAGATGAAGATGTTGCCTTCTCCTGCTTCCTCTGCCATCTCCACATTGGCTCCGTCCATGGTGCCGATGGTCAGCGATCCATTCAGCATGAACTTCATGTTGCCCGTTCCAGAAGCTTCTGTGCCAGCTGTGGAGATCTGCTCGGAAAGGTCAGCCGCAGGGATCGCTGATAGAAAGAAAAAACATTTAAAGGGATCATCTTTATGATCACATGACTCACACTTTCAGGTGAAAATAAGGTGGAATAAGTGGAATTATTTAAAGCAGTTTTAATGTTTTGAAGCGGGAAACTGAACATGGATGGTAGTGATGTCACTATACAGAGAAAATTGTGCTAATGAATATTAATTTTATAATTAATATGCATTAACCACAGAGGCTACAATGCTACCTGGCAGCATGTTTTTAAACAGCGCGTTATTTCATTTTTTTGTATTAATTAAATTTAATATCAATTAGTTTGGAGATTGTGTCTGTAGTAGATAGGGTTATTACAGTTAATAACTAAACAAACATTTTAATTACTTGAAATAAAATAAACTTTAACCTAAGATATAAAACTTACTTTGTTTTCAGCTAGTTGCCAACATTTCTCATTTTCATTTAGTTTAAGTGACATACTAAATTAACTAAAGCATTAAAAAAAACATTATAAAAATGACATTTAACCGTTAAAAAAAAATACTACAACCTTAAATTAAATTTAAATTAAAATCAAACTAAATAATATCGAGTATATATATATATATATAGATATCATTATTACTAAAACTATTCAAAAGTTTTCAATGATACTAAAATAACACTGGTAGTAAAGCTCAGCAATTATCAAAACTTAAATTATATGATTAAAATATTAAGATATGATTAAAATAAAACAAAATTACTTAAAACATTTCAAATTATCGGATATTTGGCACCTTTTTCAGCAAGAGTGACTTTGTAGTTCTCCAGGAAAATGACTTTGAGGCGGTCGCCCACTACAGGGTCATTGTTGACCACCTCACCAATAGCTGTGATGAGACGAATGATCATTTTAGCTGTGTGGTAGCCTGGAGCAGCCTGGGAAGAATTGAGCAGAACATAATCATCAGAAACTCAACAACGGAATTAAATAAACATCTGACTGCATTTAAATCATATGACATGGTAAGATCACCTTTCCTCCAATCATAATTGTTCTTGGGGTCCACTGCTTGTTAGGCTCTTTCTTGATGCCTGCAATATAGAAATAACACAAAAATGTCATAATAGCCTTCTCTAAACGTTTAACACACCTTTATCTGATGCTGTGTGTGTTGACAGTGTTACATTTATTTTCTAAAATATTTTCATTTTATTTTGTTATTTATTCGTTTTATTTAATTTATTTATAATTGTATAATTGTAAGTTTTTTATAAATAATTCATTTTCTTTCTTAAAAAATAATTCATAAAAAATTTAAAATAGTTTTAAAAATTCTCCTCTGGAAAAAACTGTCCGGCTAAGATAGTTATTTAATTATTTACAAATATTATTTAGTTTGATGGTATTTTGTATTACTTATTTATTTATTCTTATTTTCTTTTATTCATTATTTATTTATGCTTATTTGCAATAGTGTGATATATTTTATTTCATATAATAATTTTTATGTTTGTTTCTCTTCTCAAAATTTAAAAATAAATAAATAAATAAAAAGACTCCTGACTCAAAGCAATAGTGAGAAGAGGGTGGGGGGATATTATTTTATTTTATGGTATTTTATTTTAACTATGTATGTATTTGTACATGTATGTTAATTTTGTGATCAAAAAATGTTTGAACATTTTCCTCGTAGAAAACACCCGATTGATAGTGAGAAGAGGACACGAAGGAGTGAAAGTGCAGGAATCACTCACGGTTGTAGAAAGTGATAATGTGCAGACAGTTGAGCAGCTGCCTCTTATATTCATGGATTCTCTTCACCTGAACATCAAACATTGAGTTGGGGTTGATCTTTACTTTGTAGTGCTCTTCCAGGTGCACAGCAAACTTCAGTTTGTTCTCCTAGAAGAGGTGAGAACACCAACCAGTTTTAAATTCCAAACCCACGAGGCCATTGATATGGGCCACATATCATTTGTTTCTAACCTGCTTAACTTTGGCGATATCTCGAATGAAAGCCTCATCATTGACAAAATCATGAAGCTTTTTCAGCTGATCCAGGTCGCGGATGAAGTCCTCTCCGATTCTCTAGCATGTGAGCAAGCCAAAGAAAGTATAGTAGAGCAGGAATAAGGCTATCACACCATGACATTATACTTTATATAAAACTACAATTAGTGCACACAATTCTGCTGACAGTCAGGGATTCTGTCACAGTCAGTCATGTTAACAAGCAACAAATGAAGTTATGAATGACTGCACCAACCTCTGCAATGACCTCAGCCAGACCAGGGTTGCACATCACCAACCAACGGCGAGGGGTGATACCATTGGTTTTGTTCTGGAACTTGTGTGGATCCATCTCATAGAAGTCTTTGAATCTATTTAGTAAATGAATAGTAGTCATTAGTTACTCACCCTCATGTCATTCAAAACCAATAGAAATTTAAGTCAAACTGAGAACTCCTGTTATCGGGTGATTGAGTCAGTAAGAACAATTCAGCAAGAAATCGTTCAGTCCATTTCGTGAACTGGATAAACAGCACAATTTGTTCACTGATTCAGTTCAGTGAACATTCAACTTAATGATCTGAATCTGATGACTTCAATTTCAGGCTGTTGAGGAACTGAATGTCATACGGCACATCTCAGGTGAATGTATGTAAAGATCTCTGGTTAAAATGGTGTTTCTGTATGTGTGTTTGAATACATACACGGTAGCTTTGAGGATGTCCGAGTGGATTCGTGCCACACCGTTGACTGCATGAGAGCCGACGATGCACAGATGAGCCATGTTGACTCTCTTCTGTCCACCCTCCTCAATGAGAGACATGCGGCGCATGCGGTCCACATCACCAGGGTAAAGAGAGGACACACGCTACAACAACAAACAGACTGGGTTCTGTAAACAATAAACTCAGTTTGCAGTTATGGCATCTTTTAGCATTGATATTATGATTTATTTACTACAGTTTTAAAACTTTTTGGTTGATAAAAATTGTTTTTTGATGGTAAAAATATTGTTAGATATTATTACAATTTTAAATAATTGTTTTCTATTTTAAATATTTTTAAAATGTAATTTATTTTCCTTTCTGGCAAACCTGAATTTTTAGCATCCATTACTCCAGTCCTTTATTGTCACATGATCCATGACACATCATTTCAAATATCTGATTTGGTACGGAACAATGATTCATGCAATGCTTCTTAATATGTTTGTGGAAAACTGTATACATTTTTTCCATAGAGTATTTCATAATTGAAGTTCCAAAGAACATCAGTTAATTTGAATACATTTACCACACATTAAACACTAATACATTAACATTGTCATCTTTACTGGGGGCGCTTTTTATAATTCATACATCCTCATGAATACATTTTAAAGGGATGGTTCACCCAAAAATGAAATTTTGATGTTTTATCTGCTTACCCCCAGGGCATCCAAGATGTAGGTGACTTTTGTTCTTCAGTAGAACACAAACGAAGATTTTTAACTCAAACCGGTGCAGTCTGTCAGACATATAATGGAAGTGAATGGGATTCACGGCTTTGAGAGTCGGCAATGTCCGAACTGTCCTGAGCGCATTCACAACAGCCGGCGCGTTCTTGCTTTACGGCGGATCGCAGACTTATAAGTTCATTACCGCCACCTATCTCTCAAATAGACCATTGACAATCTATCTACAATCTCAATTAGGAGTGTCAATGGTCCACTTGAGAGATAGGTGGCGGTAATGCACTTATAAGTCTGCGATCTGCCGTAAAGCAAGAAGAAGAAGACGCGAACGCTCTCAGGACAGTTTGGACATTGCGGTTAATCGGAGGTAAAAAACTATATAAATACTGTTCAGTTTCTTGCACAGACCGATCGTTTCGTGTCGCAGGGTTTAATTTGGTTTTGTTTGTGTATGTTTTTTTTACTCTCAAAGCCGTGATTCCCATTCACTTCCATTATATGACTGACAGACTGCAACAGTTTGAGTTAAAAATCTTCGTTTGTGTTCTACTGAAGAAACAAAGTCACCTACATCTTGGATGCCCTGGGGGTAAGCAGATAAACATCACATTTTCATTTTTGGGTGAACTATCCCTTTAATTTCTTTCTTTTTTTTTTGTGTTTTAAATAGTACTGACCTGCAAACTTTGAATGGTAGTTTTTGTTTAAAAATTTAGATGATTGGATATTGGAAATTTGGATACTTTTAGATGGCTGTCAATAAAGAAACATGCCTTTGCTTGCACCATAGTGAAACCAATCAGCCAAATCTTGACCACTATTTTCAGTGTCAAAACGTGTTATGGTTTTGTGTTCTGTTGAAGTCGGACCTCCAGGTGGCGGCGATTGATTTCATAGATGATCTCGAGGTGCCGTGGCAGCAGGGTCTGGAAGAGGTCGATAGGCCAGCGTTCCAGAGCCTCAGGCAGCACAGTGTGATTGGTGTAGGCGCAGGTCTTGATACAGATGTCCCATGCCTGCAGAGAATGAGGAAATCAACACAGTTTGGTTTACAACTTATCCAAACCAAAACAAAAAAAAATGTATTCTTTTAAACACATAACAAATAGTGAATGTAATGTTAATGTTCAGAATGATTGAGACTGAGCTTCTCTGTACTCTATCGCCCTCTAGTGTTACGAGTCTGTGGCCATTCAGTGCTGTATGAAAGTAAATAAAGGAATCATTCATTTATCATGTTCACTGTAAAAATCTCCAACCTTCTCCCATGGTAGTTTCTCTTCGTCAATCAGCACTCTCATCAGCTCAGGGATGGCTAAGGCAGGGTGAGTGTCGTTCAGCTGAATGGCCACCTAAGAGCAGCCAAACAAAAAAAGATCAAGAAACCTTGAGAGTAATGTCAAAGCACAGAGCTGTGACACCTACATCCTTTTATGCAACTTCAAGACAAACATCTTTCAGTGAGACTTCAGAAGATATTTAGAAATGCCGACCTTGTCAGGCAGACTGCTGAAGTCTGTGCGCACGATATCCCTGGAGCCGAACTTGGAGGCCTTGAAGCGGCGGATGATGTCTTGCAGAGTCGCAGCCACTACAAAGTACTCCTGTTTCAATCTGAGCTCCTTACCCTCAAAAAACTACAAGACAGGGACCGAAGGCTTTAGGCAGGTAGGTAAAAACCATGCAACTATGGGTGCCCTTAAAGGAATAGTTGACCCAGAGATTTTTTTTAATTGTATTCTTTTATGATGTGTCCTTTTTTTACAGCTTGAAAGCTTCAGTTTTCGTACACTGTAAGAGCAGCCAGCAACAAATTTATACTGTGTGGTTGATAGAATGGTTTCTAGGGTGTTCTGAGTGGTTGCTAGAGTGATGATAGGTGGTTGATAGGGTATTCTGGGTGGTTGATAAGTGGTTGCTTAGGTTTTATGTTTGATGAAGTGATGATGTTCTGATATTTCTAGTGTATTCAATGTTGTTGCTATGTAAAGATAGGTGTTTGCTAGGGTTTTCCTTAAAATTTCAAATTTTGGGTTTGAAATTACATGTGGGTAAGCAAATATTGACCAAATATCCATTTTCGATGAATTATTCATTTAAATTGAGGATCAGTTGTGTGTTTACTGACGTTGTCATTGGGGTAGAGCACACGAGAGATGTTCTCCGCCAGGTTCCTGTCCAGCACGGCCTGAATGTAGCCACCGACATTAACTGAGGATGGGAGGAGAACATGTGAGTCAAACACCAGCTTGAATGGTTAAGCTGGTGAAGGTGCGGTCACATAGCAAAATTGTATTGAAATTTTGCAGGCAAAAAGGTACGACTGTTGTCAATAGCATAGGGATGTATGAAGCATAGCTCACACAGAAGTCACATTCAAACCACTGACTGTTGGTCAGTGTGGCAAATTCATGTGACCAACTTAAAAAAGAGCAAAATTTCCTTGGGGAATTTTTTCGCCCTTAGTTTTTGCCCAGATTCCTATGGTAGCTTGTTTCCGCCATTGAATAAAAATTTTAAAAGGTAATTGCGTCTTTTTATCTCACAATTCTGACTTTATAACTTGCAGTTGTGAGTTTACATCTCAATTCTGACCTTTTTTTCAGAATTGCATGATTTAAATACGCAATTCCATGTTATAAAGTCAGAATCACACAATATGGAGTCACAATTGTGTGTTATGAAGTCAGAATTACGAGATATTGTAATTATTGTAATTCTTACTTTATAACACAATTTCGAGTTTATATCATGCAATTCTGAGAAAAAGGTCAGAATTGAGATCACAATTGCCAGAATTGTGAGATATAAACTCGCAATTGTAAGAAAATAGTCAGAATTGGACTTAATAACTTGCGATTGCATGTGACTTTAAAACTTGCATCTGAGTTTCTATCATACAGTTCTGAGGAAAAAAAAGTTCTGAATTGCAAGATGTAAACTCGCAATTATGAGAAAAAAAGTCAAATGTGAGATTTATATCCCGCAATTCTGACTTCATTTCTCACAATTGCAAGGTTATATCACACAATTCTGAGGAAGAAAATGTCAGAATTTTGAGACAAAAGGCCACAATTACCTTTTTCTTTTTTTTTCTTTTTTTTATTCAGTGGCAGAAACAAGCGTCCATATATTCTTATTGGAATGACTAAATTTCACCAACAAAAATTCACCGGACAACAGCAAATGTGACCGCACTTTTAGTATAGTTTAGCCTGGTCTTTTCAGCATGTACGGTAACTGTTGCTGGTACTCACAGTCTTTCAGGCTGAACTCGCAAGGAGCCTTGGCAGACCACAGCCTCATGGTGTTTACAATGTTGTTTCTGTATCCGGGTACAGGGGTGTCATAAGGCAAAGCTAAGACAACCTGTGGAAATTATATGAAATGGGTTTATGAATATAGCATTAACACACACAAACATACAGCTTAATGAATGGTGATGCTATACCTGAGTATCCACCCATTTCACTCCATCTGGGTGATGCTCTGTCCTACCATAAAAGTGGACAGGGCGCATATATTCTGGGCGCGCTTTCTCCCATGGGTTACCATAGCGGAGCCAGTCGTCTGCCTCTTCCACCTGTCAATCATCAATATTATTCAAGATGTCTAATTTTAAGTAAAATTTCTGCATAATGTTGTAATATGCTGTGTGGTGTGGTTGCTAAGTTGGTCTGGGTGGTTGCAGGGGTGTTCTGGGTGGTTGCTAGACAGTAGTTTACTAACCCCTAACCCTTAGTGTGAGAAATAGCAAACACTACTAATTAATAGTGTTTATTTTTATTCAAGTCAAACTATTAAAGGTAGTTTAAACTACCTGCCAGCCACTGGAGATTTTCTGGTTGAAGATACCAAACTCATAGCGGATGCCATAACCATAGGCAGCCAGACCAAGAGAAGCCATAGAGTCCAGGAAGCAAGCTAACGGACAAAATCAGAGAGAGACCAAGGGTGAGTGTGCTTTTCAGAAACCGATTTATCATGCCTGTGAAAAGTTTTCAAGAGCAGACTGTTCCAATAGTTTCAGACTTTCTTTTGCAAAGTGCAAAAAATACATACTGAGGATGGTAGTTCCTCTTTCAAACCTGAGGTCAGATTACTAACCAGCAAGACGACCAAGGCCTCCATTTCCCAGTCCAGCATCTTCCTCCATCTCCTGCAGCTCCTCCATATCCAGACCCAGCTGAAGGACAATGTATGTAATGAATCATTGGTTTCAAACAATCATCTAAAGCATTACACTGGCTTCATTGTGTAATCATACCCCTCCACATGTCATCTTTCGACGTAACCTATGCTCACTCTCACCCTCCCGGCTATCTGCTATGGCTTCATCTCCGCTTCCTCCCCCTAAACAGTTAGCATCTCTTGATGCTAACATTGCTACTGATACTTTCTGCTCCACTCATACATCTTGTTTAGACACTATCTGCCCCTTGTCTTCCAGGTCAGCCCGTACCACCCCTTCTGCCCCTTGGCTGTTTGATGTTCTCCGTGAGTATCGTTCTAAGCTCAGGGCTGCTGAAAGGGTGTGGCGCAAATGAAAAATACTACTGACCTTAATGTGTATCAGTCACTCCTCCCTTCCTTCTCCGCTAATGTCTCCACTGCTAAAAGGGACATACTATCATAACAAAATTATCAAAAACAAAACTCTCGCATGCTCTTTAAAACATGATCCTCCCTCCTTTGTCCTCCTCCTCCCCCTCATTCATCAACTCTAACAGCTGACGACTTTGCCACGTTTTTCATTAACAAAATTAAAAACATCAGTGCAAAATTTTCCACACCACAATCTGTCAAGCACATCTTACCATCAAACATACACTCGTTCACAGATTTTCGCAAATAACATTCACTCTCTGAGGCAGAAGTCTCCAAACTCATCTTTTCCAATCATCCTACTACTTGTCCGCTTGATCCTATTCCATCTCATCTCCTTCAAGCCATTTCTCCTGCAGTTGTACCTGCACTCACTCACATCATTAACACATCCCTTCACACTGGTGTTTTTCCCTCAGCATTTAGACAGGCTCGTATAACCCCACTACTTAAGAAACCCACCCTTAACCCATCTCTTTTAGAGAACTACAGACCTGTTTCCCTTCTTCCTTTCATTGCAAATTGAAACACTTGAACGAGCTGTGTTCACGACTCAATCCTCTGCTTTCTCACAAAGAACAATCTCCTCAACAGCAACCAGTCTGGTTTCAGAAGTGGACATTCAACCAAGACTGCCTTGCTCTCAGTTGTTGAAGCCCTAAGACTGGCAAGAGCGGATTCCAAATCTTCAATAATTATCTTGTTGGATCTGTCCGCTGCTTTTGACATGGTTAACCACCAGATCCTCCTGTCAACCCTATTGGCAAAGGGCATCTCAGGAACCACACTCCAGTGGTTTGAGTCTTATCTCTCAGATAGGTCCTTCAAGGTATCTTGGAGAGGTGAGTTGTCCGAGTCGCAACATCTATATACTGGGGTGTCTCAGGGCTCAGTTCTTGGACCACTTTTTTTCTCTGTCTACATGGCATCACTAGGTTTCTGTCATTCAGAAACTTTTCATATCACTGCTATGCTGATGACACTCAACTCTACATCTCATTCCATCCTGATGATCCGACGATAGCTGCTCGCATCTCAGCTTGTCTAACAGACATTTCTTGCTGGATGAAGGACCATCACCTTCAACTCAACCTTGTCAAGACAGAACTGCTTGTGGTTACAGCAAACACATCGTTTCATCACAATTTCACCATCCAGTTAGGCACATCAACCATAACTCCTTAAAAAACAGCCAGAAACCTTGGCGTTATGATTGATGATCAACTGAATTTCTCAGACCACATTGCTAAAGCGTCCACGGTCCCCAGTGGCAGCCATTTTGCTGCGGCGCCAGGGAAGCGTTGGGGGTTCGGTGCCTTGCTCAAGGCAACCTCAGTCGTGGTATTGAATGTGGAGAGAGCGCTCCCCCCACCTACATCCCTGCTGGTACGAGACTCAAACCCGCAACCTTTGGGTTATGAGTCCGACTCTCTAACCATTAGGCCCGACTTCCCCAATTTATTACTTCAGACTTGTGCCATCTACCTTCTGCAAGTGAACGGCTCTTTATTGTGCCATCCCAAAGAGGCACAAAATTACTTTCTCTGACTTTTAAATTAAATGTCCCCTCCTAGTAGAATGACCTGCCCACAGTCCGACAGCTTAGGTCCCTTAGCCACCTGCAGAATTGGTAAAGAGCACATCTCTTCCATCTTATTGACTCTCTAACTCTAGCACTCCTATTCTCATTCTATTCTTTTTATTAAAAGAAAGTGCCCTTTAGACTTGCACTCTATTTATACTAACCTGCCCCCCCCTTTTTTTTGTTTTTCGTTTAAAAAAAAAAACTAAGCTTGCTTTCTCTAATCTTGTTGCATTCTATCTAGTTGTTTGTCTTGTTTTTATTATACATTAAATTTCTGACTCTGATTAACAAAAGCAAAAAAACCTCTAACACTAGCTTGCTCTATTCATTTTCTATTCTATCTGTTTTCTTTTTTATATATTATATGATAAAAAAAACTTTCTATGTGTACTGCGTTAAGCTAACTGAGATTTGTTATAGCACTTGCATATCATTGCTATTTTGTTTATTTTGATTGCTTCCATTGTCCTCAGTTGTAAGTCGCTTTGGATAAGCGTCGCTAATGTAATGTCATTAATCTTACCTGATATACAGCTTCATCACAAGCGTTCTCCAGTGCCAGGTTCACCATAGTGTTCTGCAAGGTACGGCCCATGTAGAACTCCAGGGAGAGGTAATAAACACGCTAATATACAGGAGGATAAGACAGAATAAGTCAAGAGTCTTTTTTATTTTTTATTTTATAACATATATTCTTAAAATATAGCAACATTGTTTACATAATGGTTATGTACTTTGAAATATTAATTTAGGGTTACCAAGTCAAGCTCTCCAAAGACCGCCCTCAGCCTGGGGACTATTTTTAGGCTTTATTAAGAACTATTTTAATACTTTCTGGCAGAGGGATGATTTACTCATGGCAATCTGATTCCATTCCTGTTGTAGCCTTTGACATTTTAGGCCTTCCTTTGGCGTTTACGGTGGCCGAGAAGTGCAAAGCAAATCACAATTCTGAAAACAAAATAACAAATTACAAACGCAAATGCAAGTCTAAAAAACAAAATAACAATTCAGAAAGCACAACAACAATTCAGAAAACAAATTAACAAGTCAGAAAACACAACGACAAATCAGACAAACTGGAAGAGGTAGGTATAGTTTGAGACCGCACCATTAATTTGGGATTACTCACCGCTGACTGGAAAGAGACATCTGTCAATCAACGTATACAGGAAGAACCAGCAGAAGAACAGCAGAGTCGTGGTAGAAAGTTTGGTATTGTAAATGTATTGTATGAATTGCCCTTACTATGGAATAAAAAATATGGAGTGTATATTTACATTTAGTTAAAAGTGGCTGTAAAACATCAGCTCCAGTGGTGCAGATGGATGAGTGCTTGTCGTTGGCTTTTTGACGCGATCGACCCGGGTTCTGTCCCGTCTTTTGCCAAACTTTTTTTCCTCCCTTTTCAAATCTCGGATCACATCGTAAAGGCATTTATTTTCAATAAAAATTAAGGAAATAATAAAAAAGTTGAAAATAAAGTATCGGTTAGGGTAGGTGTAGGGAGGGCTTTGTTGTACCAATAAGGTGGCATCCATTTAATAATTTGATTTAAAATTATAATTTACACTCAATACATTATTATTGCATACTGTTTTATAATGTACTACAATACTGAAGTGCAGATAATTGCCACTATTTGCAACAAGTAGTATACTTGATAGTAGAAATCCTGCTATTTTAACAAAGTGTAAATAGAATCCATTGCTAATAAGAGATTTGAAAAGAGAGGGAAAAAAATTTCGGCAAAAGGCGGGATCGAACCCAGGTCGATCACGTCAAAAAGCCAATGACATGCGCTTAGCATCTGGCGCCACTGGGAGGTGAGGGTTACAGACACTTTAACTAATGTAAATAGACACCCCGTATTTTTTATTCCATAGTAAGGGCAATTCATACAATACATTTAAACTGAGCTACTTTAATACCATCTCCGAACTTTCTACTACGACTCTGCTGTTCTTCGGCTGGTTCTTCCCTGTATACGTTGATTGACAGATGTCTCGTCCAGTCAGCTGTGAGTAATCCCAAACTAATGGTGCTGTCTCAAACTATACCTACCTCTTCCGGTTTGTCTGATTTGTCGTTGTGTTTTCTGACTTGTTAATTTGTTTTCAGATTTGTCATTGTGTTTTCTGATTTGTTATAATGTTTTCTGAATTGTTATTTTGTTGTTTAGACTTGCATTTGCGTTTGTTATTTTGTTTTCAGAATTGTGATTTGCTTTGCACTTCTCGGCCACCGTAGGTGTTGGGTATGAAAAGCAAGAGAGAGAAAGAGACAGTGGAGGTGAGAGTGGGTTTGTGGCGGCACAACGGGCTGAAACAGGCTAGTCAGAGATTGGGGAAGGTCACTGGTGTTATGTAACACTGGCATTTTGACTCCAGCAAAAATAACCAACCAGCAGTGAGGTCGCCAGCAAAGGTTACAGAGTGTGTAATGTTATTCTGTAAAGCAGCTAATGAAGAAGGTCTTAGTGCAGACCAATGTGTTGTACAAGATGTTGAAAACAGTTTAAACTATAAAAAAAGATGGCAATGTCCAGGTAAACCACACGCTTCTGCCCACACCAGTACTTTCATGGCATCCAAAAGCTTTGAACTCATGGAACCGGTTTTTCGCATCACTTCTGCAGTCACATTTTCTAGGAAACAGTCATGAGCCACATTGGAGCTTTTAATGATCAAATCAAGGTTTATTGCTGATGTCCACCTATGGGAAAAGGAGCAGAATGGAATGCTCCGAAGAAGTCCAGGTCATTTTTGGTTATGATATTTTCTGTAAAATGTTTTTTATAGTCTTTATGTAACTCTTATTTATTATAAGGCTGAATTACATGTCACTTCTCCCTCCCATATATGTTTCTATAGTGACCTTTCTTTTAGGGAGCAACTTTTGACCTTTATATCCTAGACACCTCTTCAATGCAGGGATTTCGGGATGGACTAGAGAGGAAAAGGTCAGGGATGCTGAGCTGTGGTTTAATCTCCCATCTTCAGACTCAGATTTTGATGCCCTGAATACTGACACATTCTTTTTATACTGTTTCTGCCTCTTGGTCGTTTTAATATTTATAAAATCTATAACAAATGTCCCCCTATAGTTACATTTCTATGAAATATGCCGTGAAACAGATCAAGTATAAAATAGATGTTAAAACGAAAATATTGTTGCTTTGTTATTTAAAGATGAAAAATCACCAGCATCAAGATTGAAGATGCTTTATGCATGCACATGACAGAGCACAATAATCTGGAGATGCATTATTGTTCTAGTAATGTACAGCTCATGCTATTGATCATCTTAAATAATTATGTTCCCAAAGTTGAGATCTATATGTTAATGCTAGTTGAAATCCTTGCAAAAATTATTACTATCAAAGATGTGCTAAAATAGCACTTTGTTTTTGATCCATAAGTGAATCCTGGTTGTTTATATTTAGCATAGGGTGCTGATCTCAGTCTACCTGAAGAGCTCTCAAGTGAAGAAGGACACAAATGTCAACAATGCTGTGTGGTCAAGCAGGGCATCGCTACTGCAACCCTCTTCGATTGCACAAATGGCATGGAATGCTATTAGAGCTTCATTGACTCGTGTAGTTATTAACTGCATATAAAAATGTCTTCTGTTTTGCTGCAGTCGTGTCATGCATGGACTTGCTTTTGTTTCGGTGCAATCTCAACATGCATAAACTTACTTTGGGGTCTTTCTCGTAATAACTTTGCTGTGTTCTGAACCATCTGCCTACCAAGTGGTCTCTGACTGTGTGCGCGAGCGCAAAGTAATAATCCCGTTTAGTGGATACGTTCCTGTCTTTCACCAGCGTGAAATGCAGATGGCGATTAAAGTTTTTCTTTAGGTCTGCCACATTCTCCACACCGGCGAGCCCCCTCACAGAAATCTGCTTTTTCCTGTCGTGGTCTGACAGTGGTTTAGACATGGTGACAACAGTCTCGTCTTGGGTTCAGGTAAGCGTATAAACACCAGACCGCACGCAATAGCACGCATATAACGCTGACGGCTCTATTTATTTAAAGTCCCCATCATGAATATTAATTAGTGGGCGGGATTAGCGCGCAACCATCCGCTAATTAAGCTTTCAATAAGTTAACTACGCTTTTTGAAAATGAGGACACGGTGTTTTCTTTTTTACTCGATTGATAAATATGTGCAGTAGAAGTGAAAATTAATTATAGATACACGTATTTTAAGTTGAACTACAACTCCAACAATGCAGAACTCTCTGGAGCCCGAGCCTTTAAAGATATGGCGCAATGACCAGAAGTGAACGGCTCGCGAGTTTGCATAGTTCTATAACAGCTGAGCACCACACATGGAATTTATCATGTCGGGTTTCAAAACTTAAAATTATCTGTTAGCATCTATAGTGCTTATAATATAAAGTTTATTTCGATAGGAGAATTGCTCGAAGACACCACAGATTTGCAGCTAAAACCAGGGACCAACAAATCACATTTGTACACATTAAAATGTACAAATTAATAGTACATTATATAATGGTGTCCGGTCCATTTACAAGTACAATAATTTTACTAAAATACCGTGTTTTTTTTTTATTATTCTTATTATTTAAAGAAAAGAGTAATATGTTTTTTCTGCAGACCTCTGCAGTACCAAATCCTTTGAGGCGAAGGATTAAGATGTGCTTTAAAACAAGAAAAAGGATCCATCAGCCCCCTACAGCTGCCAAAATAATTAAATAATAAATTCCAGTTCGTAATAGCATCTTTGCCTAGGTTCTAGGAATTTTAAAAAAAAAACAGATAACTTCAATGTAATTGAGACGGAATCTGGGCTATAAGTTAGGCAAAGGTCTTTCCTAAGTGCTGCATATTTACACTAGGCTAAATTTTGCTTAGCATAAATACTTTTGATACATTACATAAGTGGTGAAACGAAGTACACAAATCAAGTAATTGAGTAAAAGTACAGATACCCTAATAAAATATCACTCCAGTAAAAGTAAAAGTACTCCTTTTTAAATTTTACTCGAGTGAAAGTACAAAAGTACTCGATTTTTTATGTACTTAAGTAAAAAAGTACTGATAGATAGATTTATTTTGCCTTTTTATATAGGCTACTTAATTTAATTTGATATTAGCACATATTTTCTATAATCCTACTCAAAATACCAGTTTTTTTCCCAAAATACCACTATATGGAGTCAAGATATATTTTTGTTGTTGATATGGATTACATTGACGCGAGTGTGGGTTGGTAATGTTCACTGTGACGCTTACACATTTGACCATCTGATTTTCACCAGTAAGAAAAAAGTGTTTTAAAGCTTGTTGTTTTGCAGAACATCACAGTTATATATGACATGAGAATAAGGCCTGAAGTTAGGAAGAACATTTTAAGGAAAATATAATTATATTTTCATAATGACTTTTTTTCTTCTCAAAACTTGTCTGTGGTGTAAAAACACCCCTGGCCAAATGCCCCCAGAGGGCATCACTAAGTTACCCACTTTGATAATTACTGTAGTTACAATGTTATGAACATCACATCCTTTATTTTCCCCCAGATGTAATCTATCTAGGTGGTTGAAAAAAAAATATTTGGACTTTATATCTAAAATTACCTCAACTTAGCACCAGCAAGATTGTTAGCTAGACAGTTAGCATCAGCTAACAATATTTACTTATTTTCAGTATGGTCATGATGAATAAACATTCATATCTGTCTACTCGGCTAGTTAATCCAAACAATATAAAAATGTATACTGTTGCATTTTAATAAAACTGTTAACGTTACGGCAGCGGGGAATATGAACGTGCATGAGTTATTTTAATCTGTGTAATTTTAATGTTTCAGGGTTTTTTAACCTAAAACAGAGACACAGATGTTGATGTGTCTGCATTCAAACATTTCAGCGGGCTTAAACAGATCACCCTTTACAGCAGATTCAGTTCACAAACAACTGACAGTTTTGACCTAAATATGATTTTCAGTTACAATAAGTAATTATAAAATTCGAAATTAGTAACTTACTTTTAGCAGCATCACAAGATCTACCGATTCTTACTTGTGAATTCAGTTCACTGGAGACTCGGACTAAACGGTTCATTTGAATCGGTGAGTTGTCGACTCAAGAACAGCTGCAGTCAGATCATTCCAATTCGTGAATGAATCGTTTGGTGCGATTTGCGAACCGATTTAAAAGGTTCATTGAAAAGAATCAGTTCGTTCTTGAATCAGACACCGCTTCTGCGTGTCAGAGCACGTGCTCTCTTCTCCGTACCGTTGTTTTCTGCCCGGTCGTGCCGTCCCCGTACCGGTCTTCTGCTTGTGGGCCGTTAGAGTCAGTGCGACGTCCCCCCTCAGCCAGGTAGAGGATCGGATGATGGACAGTGGGTCAAAAGCAGCAGGGAAAAAAAGAAATTAAAAAAAATCCAGCAGCAGAATAAAACTGATGAGTGGGACCTCAAAATCTCAAGCACATCTCACTTACCTCTCATTAACCCCGTATCCCGCTCCTGTGTCCAACTTGTACCTTATTGACAGAACGAATTAAAACTACTCCGTACTGTCCACCAACTGATAAGGTATAGAGAAATATATGGGACATTTTTATCTACGTCGCGTAGTAAACCTCCGTTTCTCTTTCTGTCACACCGGCGCGAAAAGATGTTTAAAATTGTTGAAAAAATGCTTTCGAAAGAAAAGTATGAAAATGCAAAGCTTTTTTTTTAATTATTTCAATTAAAACGCGATTAGACAGCGGATTTGAAGATGTCTGTGAAGAGATCCTTCACGTTCAGTGAGGGCCAGATTGCGAAATTAAGGTGTGTGACAATATGTGGCCGTGAGGGAGCCAACAAAAACGGTTCAGTTTCACACTGATCACCCCCTCGCCGTGGTGCATTGTGGATTAGTTCAAAACGATTGGGTGTCGCCGTGCTTATTAGCAACCGTTCCTGTGATGACTCTGCTCCTCCATTCCCCCTGCCCCCACCCCCCCACCCACGTTTTCCGACCCCCAGTTCCCCTCCCCCCCCTACCCTTCGGGCCCCCCCTTTCCTAGACTGTTTTCTTTCCTTCCTCGTGCTGCCCCCCGTTTTTTTCTCGTCTCAGGACTCGCTGCGCAGGTCCCAGTCCAGTTCGCGGGTTTGTGCTGTTCCGTCCCTCCCGTGTCGTAATACCTATGCCACATAACCTCACCCTACCCACAAATGCGACTTGTACCTTGTGTTTGTTTTCGCTTCTGTGTTTCTCCTTGCTTGTTCTGTTGTGTTTCTGTTTTGGAATTGAGAACAATAAACACAATTAAGGAGTAAGGGTCCAATGGGGGGGTAAGAAAACTGCATCTTGAATTGTCTGTCTGAATGTACATGTCGTTCTACGTACTTCTAATGCAGTTTAGATATTTTTTTTTTACAGGAACCCAGTATAAAAACATTGAATTTTGCAATAACAATTTATTTATTTTTTTTACATTTTTTTCTCAGCCCATGTCCTCCACCCCTTTTTGTTGTGAATGTGAAAAAGAAAAAAAACCTCTCAAAACATTATGAACAGGAAATGCAACAGCTGTAAGTTTCTCAACTGACAGGAAACTGAGTCTACAGGCAGCTGTACTCGGAGTGAACCCCAGTGAGGCCCTCTGTAGTTTTCAGTGCATGGGTAGAGAGGCTATACTGAAGCCCTGCGTTCATTAGCACTTCTATTTTCAAAGACCTTCAGTGATCACTGTTTGTCCATTGATGCCAGATTCAACGGGTAAGTTCCTTTGAAAATGTTTCTAAGGCTTTTTTTTCCTTCTACTCTCGTTTGAGAACAGTTCCTATGGATCTTTGATTTTTTTTTCTTTTATGCACCTTGTTTTTCTCTGGATGAGTCTTGTCCCACCGTATTATCCATGTGTGACCAGGATTTGTCTGCTTTTGATGAAAATGAAAAACCAGTGACACCTCTCACATCTGAACCATTCTCTGCTTTATTGATTCTGTTTCCTTTGCCGTGCATGGCGTTGTCTCGTTTTCAGACTGAAAAAGGGAAGGAGTGACGAAAAGAGAGAAAAGGGGAGAAATTAAGAGTGGGTAGCGGGGGGGGGGGGTGGGCAAGGAACGGGGCTGGGGAGACCAGTGAAGTAGGCAATAGGGAATGGAGAGCGTTCATCGGGGTTCAGTCAGCCAGCGTGGATGAGCTGGTGGAAATGCCATGCATCAAAGCTATTTGGTCAGTGGTCATATTGATTCCTATTCTCTTGTGACAACTCTGATCAGCCAGTCGGAACAACACTGGCTTGTTTAACTGTATGTACATGTTTCGATTTCTCAATATTTTTCGAACCTCTTCAGCATTTCTCATGTTAATTTCTTTTGCCCAGGGGTCTTCAATTTTTTTCAATCCAATTCAACCACCTGGTGGATAGAGAAATGGAGCAGGGGCCCCTTGTTACTTTAAAATTGAGTGTCGTATATTAGGCCTGGCTTATAATGTGCATTTAGTAAAATATAAATGTTTTTACATAATATGTTATGATGCTTTCATTGCAAAGCCATTAAAAATGTTGTATAGATATAAAAAACTATTTTATGAGAACAGAAAATTACAAGCTAGTTATATTCTATTAGTATATTAAATGAAAAATAATGCATTTGTGTTGATTAATGTGCAAATGTCTCTCTGGTTTTCTGTCTTCCTCGCAGACAATGAAGGCGTTCTGAAGGAGCCGTCGCTCGTGCGAATGTTTCTCACCATGCATCCCTGGTACCTGTCATCCAGTGACCTAGCTAAGAAACTCCTGCACAAGTATCCTCCTCCAGCAGACCTGTCACGTTATACTTTCTCAGAACTCTGTATTTCAAAAAACTAGCATTAATGTCAAATACCAGAAAAGAAATACAAGTCTTTGTACGTTTAGTTTCGGAGGTGACAGGCCGGCTTTTACGCTAGACATTTAGCAGCACTTAGTACATTCAGTCATGGGTGGGGTTTGTCATTTATAGAGAGGGCTGACAGCATCACAAACTGTTTCCATCACTCTCCTAACTGTCGATAATAGTAATGAAATGGAGCTACCTTGACAGTGTTACAGGTCTCAGGAACAGGATTGTTCTGCAAATCGCCAATCTCAAATTTGTCACCTTGTCAAGTAGGTTATTATTATTTGTTCACCTTTTTTATCTAAATTTTTTATTATTATTATAACTATGCATATACTGTAAGATTAAAAGCTTGAAGACACCCAATGTTCAGCTATTTCATATAAACCCGTTACTAATATGTGCATGAAATGAAGTACAGTATACCGCCATAAATCATCATATACAAACTTTTTAATAGAGTGGCACCTATACCTTTTCTATTCCAGTATCACTTTACCCCTCTGAAGGGTTTTAAATGGGATTTTCATGTGACTCTTAACCTTGGGTTATCATATTTTTGAACCCTGCTTTAAAAGCAGTGTTTCACAAGGGGGTTCGCACTGCTTTTAACCCTGTGTTACGAAACTCAGTGTGAAATGATGAGGTTTTAGATTAGAACAAAGTCCCTTGGCCATCCAAGTCCTGTCTACCTGAATGGGGAAATCCTGAAATCTCAAAAACTGTCTGCCACACTCATATTTAAAGGGATAGCTCACCCAAAAATGCAAATTCTGTCATTAAATGTCTAACATAGTTGCCATGTCGTTCCAAAACCTGATACGAGTTTCTTTCGATTTGTTGAACCCAAAAAGAAGACCTTGGCGAATGTTGAGTGTAAAACGCCAAATGTTGACAGTAGCCATTGACTTCCTTTTTTGTTGTTGTTGTTGTTTGTTGGCACTGCACCTGTTTTTGGTTCACCCTGGTGTGCCCTCTCCTTTACCTCCATCTTTCCAATTCGAACAACCTCTACCCATGCCCTTTCCCTCCATGTGGTAGGGTTTAACGAAAGTTTTCTTTCAGGGGCTGGACCACCCCACCTGCACTTGTGCCCGTCCTACGTTCCTCCTGTTCTCATGGGGAGCGCTTACCTCGTTAAAAATAATTGGACAGTGCAGTCAAAAAAATGTACGTGCTGTAATTTGTTTTCTTTTTTTTTATTTGTTAAGTTTTATTTTTGCCGTTTTTGCCTTTTGTTAGGATAGGACAGTGTTGTAGACAGGAAGCGAAGTGGGAGAGAGAGGGGGGACGGGATCAGGAAAGGTCTGCGAGCTGCATGGGACTCGAACTTGGGACAACAGCACTATATGTCGGTGCGCTGACTGCCTGCTGTAATTAATTAAAGCATTTAAGAGAAAATATGTGACAGAACAGTAACATGCAACATGTTAACCAGAAGGAAAAGGCCGTTTAATGGTCCAAAAAGTCAAACCATGCATGCTGCATGTGTTCACCCAATCAGTGATATTGACATTCACAGCTTGCTTGTGACTCTGTGATTTAAAAACATGCTGCATAAGTTAAAATAAGTTGAGAATAAAGTGTCTCAAGACTTTTGTGGGTTTTCCATTGCACTGTCCTGCTTCTCGTTTTTAAACACAAAAATGTGTTCTGTGTGATGCTAACAGCTTCCAAATTTCATTAGGGGCCATTTAAACAGAACACGTTTTTGCGTTTAAAAATGTGAGATGCAGGGTAGTAGAATGGATCAAATGCAAGGTCTTGAGACTTCAGTGGCACATTTTTCAATTGCAGTGTCAAAGTGAGATGCTGCAAACGACTTGATATTTAAGCGGAGAGTTCAAAGACGTACATCTATGTTAGCATAAAAAAAAAACTGCAAAAAAGTGTTATGTGTGAATCCCCCCTTAAGGAGAACTCCCTATTAATGCTAATGATTTTGAAGTGTATGCATTTATGCAGACCTATTTCACACTCAAATGCATCCATGGCTGTGGTGTCCACATACTATCTGGCCATGCAGTGCATATTTCTTGTAAAGATGTGGATGTTCTTTGTCATAAGGGAGCTGGGTTGTATCACAGAGGTGTATTGTGAATTTACATAAAGCAGTTGAGGCAAGACTGTTCACCGAAAATGCTCGTCCTCCTGATGTCTTGCACAGACATATTTCATGCACAGCTACTCTGTGTCATAGCTCTCTCTGTCTTTCATCTCTCTTTCTCTGTCAGGTACTGGATATCTGAGTTCCCAGCTGAGTTTGACCTGAACCCCGCACTGGCTGAGCAGATCCGCGGTCTGAAAGGGCGACTGGAGCAGAATGGAGATGTGAGGCGTAGTCTGCTCATCGACATAGACAGCATGTGAGTCACAGGGGCACAGCACTCACCCAAACTGCTGCTCCTTTAATACGGAGAGCTGGGGAATGTGGAGGGATAGTGTACTGAACATCACAAACAAGCTGCATGTCTGAGATACTCAAACAGCTAGAAGTTCTTAGGTCAATGAGAAATAAGAATGTCAAAGATGATGGAAAAGTCTAGTTAAAAACAAATATACCAAATTCTTCTAAATGTACTCTTCTTAAATGTATTCTTTTCAGCAAAGATGTGTTAATTGGATAAAAAGTGATAGTACAGACTTATATTGTTAGAAGATATTTCTACTTTGAATAAATGCTGTTCTTTTAAAATTTTTATTCATCAAAGAATCCTGAATAAAGTCACAGGTTCCAAAAAAATATTAAGCCGCAAAAGCTGTTTCCAACATAACATAACATGTAAAAAATGTCATATTAGAATGATTTCTGAAGAATCTGGTGACACTGAAGACTGGAGTAATGACTGATGAAAATTCAGCTTTGCATCACAGGAATAAATTATATTTTAAAGTATATTAAAATAGAAATTGTTATTTTAAATTGTAATAATTTTTCACAATATTTCTGTTTTTACTGTATTTTTGATAAAAAAAAATGCAGCTTTGGTGAGCATAAAAGACAGTAAATATCTATTATATAATATATATAGCGTTTGTGACATTTTTTTAATTTTAATCATACTAAAATAGATAAAATATAAGGCTAATTATCTTATCTGATATAATATTCTATATATACTATATATCGATATATCTATATATAATACATTAATATATGAAGAGTTCAGATGCAAAAGCCTCTAAGTGCCATCCAAAATTTTCTTCTAAAATGGTTATTTTCTCAAGCTCCTATGTTTATGTTCAGTTATTTCACTTTAATAGCAATGAAAACAACCTATTCATTGCCATTAAAGTGAAATTACTGAACCTACCACATGGGAGCCTGATAAAAAACAAAAAATTGTTTTTTTTTTTTTTTCCTTTAAAAATTTTAGAAGAAAATTTCAATCGGCACTTAGAGGCTTTTGCATCTGAACTTTTCATATATATATATATTCATATGATTCAAAAGCATTTTAAACAGGTGTATTTACATATTGTGTACATTTTTTTTAATGGCCGTTAGTATATATAAAACTTGATTTTCTTTTTTATTGAAGTTAAATTTAATCTGTTTGTATAAAAAATCAGTACAAATCAATATAATCCAAAAGTAGTGACTATGATATTTAGGCATACTGGACAAGGAACAGAAATACAGTGTCTTGTTTGTTTTGCCTGTAGTCCATCATATGAATGGCGACGTCAGCTGGATGAAACCGTCCAGAAGAAACGCAAGACCTCTCTTCTTTTTGACCACCTGGACGCTTCCACCCTGGCTGAACACCTAACGTATATGGAGTACAAATCGTTTTGCAAAATTCTGGTAAATCTCGTAATTTATGAATGCAGTATTAGTCATGTGTTTGTGCTCGTAATAGCATGACCTCAAGTCTGAGTTCATACTGCAAATGAAAAATCTGTTCCCCCTCAGTTCCAGGACTACCACAGTTTCGTGATGCACGGCTGCACGGTGGATAATCCCATTCTGGAGCATTTCATTACTCTGTTTAACAGTGTTTCCCAGTGGATCCAGATCATGGTTCTCAGTAAGCCTACAGCTCAGCAGAGAGCCACTGTCATCAGTGAATTCATCAAAGTGGCCCAGGTTAATCCAACTCGCTCGCTCGCTTATATTTAAAGACATGTAATCTGTTTACAGCAGGGTCCAAAAGTCTCAGACCACATTGAAGATCTGGGGATTCAGAATCTAATTTCAACTGAAAAAATAATGTTTTAGGATTTTGAAATAAAAAAAAATAATTAAATAAATAATAAATCTATCTATATATATATATATACTATATATATATATAAAGTAAATTATAAAAAATATATACATATAACTATAAGCAATCAGGTTAAGCTTCACATGAGAAAAGCAGAGTTCTGTCCTTTAGGGCTGCTATAAAAAGAGCATTTGACATGTCTATATGTGTGTTTATGAGGTAGTATGTATGATATATAATTTGTTTGGATATAATATTATAATATCTATATATTAAGATTATATGATTAGATGTTAATATTTTAGATTGTTCTTTAGTGATGCTTTCTTAAAGCCAAAGGCATTCTTACATTTTTATATATTATTACGATTTTAAAAATATATATTACAAATCTATACAAATGTTTTACATTAAAGGAAAGGTCAGAGGTCTTTTTTGCCATTTTATTGATGATATTTTTCATTTTGATTATCTATAATTAAATAATAATGTAGATGTATATATCATATATCTCTATATTTTGTATTTTATTTTTATTCTTGGTCATTGGTCACTCATAAAAAAGAACAGAAAAAGGAAAAGGGTCAGATGTCGCTATGAGTTGCTGATTCTAAAAGTCATAACTGTTCATTTTAATTTTCACTTAAAAATTATGAGTTGATATGTGATAAAAAATAAAATAATAAAATAATAAAAATTATTAAAGGTTACTTTAAGGTCTGGTCTTATAGTTTTGTACCGTGTGTGTGTGTGCAGAGGCTACTGCAGCTGCAGAACTTCAACACACTGATGGCTGTAGTGGGTGGGCTCAGCAATAGCTCCATTGCTAGACTCAAGGATACGCAGGCGCTCATCGGCAGCGAGACACGCAAGGTGAGGACTGCCAGAGAGCTGCTTTGTAAACACACCTCCAATACTGGCAAGAAAAACAAACAGCTGTAACACTCCAACTCTGGCTATGAGAGATAAGATTCTTAAAGTCCACTTTTCAGTAGGTGGACTGAGTGCCATTTTCATACTCTCTGCACAGAAATATCAATACTCAAGTCAAGTGCTCTGTTATCAGGCAACCAAACATGAGCAGAAATATCTTGTACCCCTACTGTTAAAATCCCCTTTCCTCATATGTGGGCTGCACCGGGCTTGATCCTAAACGATGTTCTCTACATTTAATCAGGTGTTTGATGGATTGGTAGAGTTGGTCACCTCCTCTGGGAACTACAGTCGCTATCGTCAGAGTTTCTCAGAATGTTCGGGATTCCGCTTCCCAATCCTTGGGGTGCATTTGAAGGATCTGATTGCCGTCCATGTGGCCCTGCCTGATTGGTTTGACCCAGAGAAGACTAGGGTCAACCTAACCAAGACCCATCAATTGTATGCCATCCTGGAAAAGCTGGCGCTCATTCAAAGCACTCCACCCAGTATAGAAGCCAATTCAGACCTGCTGAATCTGCTTTTAGTGAGTCTGTTATGCAAGGGACTGGTTTTGATGTATTTAAAAAAAAAATATATTATATATATTTTATATATAGATAGATATATATAGATTATAAACTGTTTTTATTTATATATTTTAAAAGTAATTTTATTCGGTAATGGTAAAACTGAATTGCAAGCAGCAATATTTCCGTGGCACAGGACCTTCAGAATTCATTTTGAATTATGCTGATTTTTTTTGGCGGACTTTTTTGATGAATAGAAAGTAAAGTAAAAAAAAAATTACAGATATTGTGAAAATGTAAGTATTTATTTTTGTTCATGTAAATATTTCTATAATATTGTATAATTTTAAGAAAATAAATAAACAGTAATTAAATATATTTATACAATCATGACAAAAGTCTTTATTGTTTTCGTAAAATATTCATTGAAAATATATAAGCGATTTTATGTATTTGTTTGAGTTGAATGAGTGCACATGGATGAGTGGATTGAGTCGAAATCCATGTTAGATTATCAGATTATGGTTCATGATTGACATTATTCTGTTCTGTCCCAGGTGTTTATGGACCGTACCAATCAGGGACGAGAATATCAGGCTCTCTCTTCAGGGGAGCCCTCGCAGTACTAGAGCTACCAGTGAGTCAGTCTCCACCGAAATGACATAAACTGCTCAAAATGCCAAATCAGTGTCCCAACTGAAGGTAGAAAGAACCCACAATTACAACATTCAGACAGCATACTTTGACAGCTAAATTTTCCAATGTTGCTTGACATAATCCACTTATGTAGAATTGCAGCTGGGAGGCGGGGATGATACCACTACTTATAATATTAATTCTGTTTCAAACAATGGACGCGCAAGTCATTTTACCATATCTGGTAGGTGGCCTTATTTTCACTTTGCTGTAAGGTGCAATCACGCGCATTGATTTTCGGCGTCTAGACCGTCCGCAGCTCAAAGTCACAGTCTCCTCTAAAGAACAGGGGGCATCAGTCCAAACCTGAAAAGCGGAATGCCGAGCACTGATCCTTCAACAACACATTGAAAATGGTGCAGGGTATGGGGACAAACGCAATCTTTAATTAATTTATCTTTTTTGATGAATAACTTAGTTGGTTTTCCAAATAAACAAAATAGTTGCAGAATAGTATACTTAGGGATAATATGTAAGTGTGATATAAATGAAGTAAGTCTGAAGGGGTCGATATTTAATAATACAACATGAGTTGGATTGACTGACAACAGTCAGATATTAGCAGTTTCCATGTTACAGACAGACGTCAGTTTTGGTTTTAGTGGTGGAGGGTTTTCTGTTGTGATTCGTTCTGTTGGTTACATTGTTGAGCCAGTAGGTGGCAACAAGTGACTTTCTTTATGAGTTAGTTAATGAATCATTCACTCAATCGATGCTTTCAAATGCACTTATTCATTCAGGAGTTAAACAATTGACTGACCTTATGAGTGAGACATTGAATCATTCGATCAACTGATTTGTTTGAAAAAAACTAATTGAATTAGGAATGAAACAAGTGACTGTCCTTATGAGTGAGTCATTAAATCTTACACTAAACCTATTTGTTCATTTTTTAAAAAGGAAGCAGTGTTTTTGAACAAATCGATTGAGTCATTGAATCATTCAGTCAACTGATTCGTTTGAAAAAATCTCATTGAATCAGGAATGAAACAAGCGACTGTCCTTATGAAGTGAGTCATTAATCTTCATTAACTATTGTTATTTAAAAAAAATGAATCAGTGTTTTTGAACAAATCGATTGAGTCATTGAATCATTCAGTCAACTGAGTCGTTTGAAAAAACTCATTGAATCAGGAATGAAACAAGTGACTGTCCTTATGAGTGAGTCATTAAAGGGGTCATATGATG